>VYXF01010441.1:237245-343856 GCA_013397295.1 Polioptila caerulea | reverse complement strand
AGGGTCAAGCTCATGTGCTCACGTTGTGCTCTGGCTCAAGTACGTTTTGGCTTTTCTGGGCCCTTCTAGGTGGAACGTCTGGTCTGGGGGCCACTCAGGAGCTGGGTTAGGGGCTGCAGAGGTGGAGTGTGCAGAGTAGGCCATTGCCTCACCAGGGCAAGACCCAACCTGCCCCTCTTCTCACATATGTGTCTGAAATGTTTGGAGCCAGCAATCCATCCGGTCTCTTGACACCATCCCAACACCTGGAACTCATCAGCCTCTGATTCCTTGAGGCTACCTGGCAAGTCCAGACTCTGCAGAGACAAAGCTTTGCCCCTGCTGTGCCCACAAAGGACTTCAGTATTGATGCCTTCTGGAGGCTGACCTGGAACAGAGACTAGACAGAGCAAAAGGATAAAGTAGGGATTTATTAAAAGGCCTCAATGGGGACACCTGGGCTGCACAAGAGCCCAGCTGGGCCACACAGAAGATGGACCCCCAGTCACAAGGTCTCACACTTCGATAAGTTCTGGTCCATTAGCAGATTGGAGTTAATTGTCCAATTATAGCTTCAGGTTATGAAGCTCCACCTTCCTTGTTTATTCTTGTCACTTGACTGTTGTTTTTGTTCTTGGGCTTGAAAGTTGTCCTTGGTCCCAAGCTGGAGAAGGAATTGTTTTGTCTCCCTACTCTGTGAAGAGAGCTCAGTAGCACTGAATATGAAACCAAAAACTACCCACTAAAACAGCACAAAATCTAAAAAATATGAAAGCTAAAACTTAAGGCATCACTATGACAAGCATCAGCAGTCTGGGCCACACCAACTCTTTCCTCAACAGGTCTCCATGTTCCCACAAGAACCAAACTGTCCAGGGCAAACTTTCCCCTTTAGACATTTCCAACATAGCTTTCCTGTTAAAGCCACAGCTCTTCTGGAACACTGCCATCTAATGAAAAAGGGAGTGTTGTGTCTTCATGGGAGTACAGAAAAAGTGGAGAATTAACCACAAATACTCTAACAATTCAGAAACCATAAAGAATCATAGCAAAAGAACCCCCAACTGCATTCAAGCAATCATTCATTATTTTTTGAGCCACTGCTACAAGCTTTAGAAAGTTGCAGTTGACAACCCTGACATTTCTAATTCTATCATCATACTCGAAGAGGGGAAGTCTCATCAGTCCCAAAAATCAAGACTCAGGTCTCTTGTCATCACAGAGTTTCAAGTGTAGCTACAAGGACTTAGACCTTCTTAGGGTGGAAGAATCCAAATTCAAACAGAACACTTGGCATTGGTGTGCCTGTTCCAACACACTGTTGCTTGAAAAGATATCCAGACAAAGAAAAAATATTTCCATTTTTAAAAACTTTTATTGGTGTTTCATTTCAAAGTGTCAATTGCTTTTAATCATGGATACAATATTTAAAACTACTCAAGACAAAAATAAAATGTCTCATTTAATGTTAGGCAAAACATTCATTGAGCCTTAAAACCAAAATTTTCTGTAAATTTTTTTGTTTTCTCCATCATTTTAAACCAATCTATCTGTTTGACCTTTAAAAAATACACTTATTCATGCAGGGTTTATCCCCTTGTCCTGCTGCAATTCCATGGCCATCTCATGGAAAACACAACCTCTGCTTGTGGGACAAAATCAGTGAGGAAAAAGAACAACCACAGCAATAACAGCTTTGGTTTCTTCTAAGCTGTGACTACATATTTGTTCTTTGAGTCACGATTATTTGACCCTAGTCACCACACTCTGTACTGGATTTTTACATCTAATGAGATTGCAGGCTGCTGCTTTTCACTACTCCCCTAATCAAATTTTATTGATTTTTGAGGGACAGCATCAATGGTGAGAACATTACAAACAAATGGAAAAGCTGCCCAGAAGCTACTGGTAAGGCTTTTGTGTTTTAGAAAAAAAATAAAAATCCAGTGTTAAAAAATAACACCATTGCCTCTCCTATTCAATCCGGTGAACTGCCTGTGAGATACTCTGATGATCCCACATTCTGTTGTCACCTCTAACCCTAACAGGCCCTGGCTGAAAACCTTCTGCATGTGAAGACTGAATCAGCTGAGCCAAGAGCTGGAGGCAGGAGGATCACACATTCTCAGCTTGATGTGGGCAGCTCAAGTGTTCCCTTACACAGCCTCTCTCCCACCCAGGCAGCAGGAACCTGCAGAAAGCTGAAGGAGAGGTTGGTGGAACGCAACCTGGTTATTTTTCTGAAGAAAAGAAAGCATTTATTTCACATTATTTATCTGGCAATTCTTTATAACCAGCTCAATCTTCTAAGAGTTAATGGCACAGATGTCACCCGGCCAGGTAGCACCCTATCAGAGCTTGTAGAAAATGATCAACTTAGAAAAACTGACCCATTATTCTCATTATGGTGTGTTAAATTAAAATGCACTTAATATTCTAAATTATTTAGGATACATGGCTTAAATCACCTAAAATATAAATCCTTCATGGCAGCATATGTATTATCAAGGTAATGCTAGAGTAGAAAATAAGGGAATTGGGGTACTTAGGATACACAGTATGACAGTGCCTGAGGGATCAAGCAAAATAAAAAAAAAAATATCTGCTAGTTCTTAAATGGTCATTGTTATTTAGAGTGGCTGTTTAAATGGAAGCAGGGTGGCAGCAGTGACCTGCACTGACATGTGCATTTCCAGGGACAGTGCTGTGAAAGGGAATGAGTCTGTTTGCAAGCCAGGAGCCCATGAAACATGGCAATCTGGTAACATTTAGGCCCTAGCTCATATTATGACAGAAATCTTCAACCTCTTCCAATTTCTTTCTAGATATCCATTGCAATTTACCAAGACAGTTCAAAGTAAGCAAGGAGTTGCTGCTATTCTGCCTCTGCCCCCTTCATCTCTCTTCTTTATTCCAAAGGATTACTTTGACCATGGGATATCCCTGTAAAAACATCCTTCAAAAAAAGTATGGTTGAACTCTTGATATCTTGATCATAAGATTCCCTACTGTATTGTATAGGATTAATGACTAACTGCTTTATTTGAAGAACAAAAACATAACAAAGGTTTGTCTGTACAGGATGAAAAAAAACTTCCTTAATTGCATATAATTTATGACTGCCTTATGTCATGAAGAAAATGGATCTCTCCCTGTGCACCTTAGAAGAGTTCTACAGCTAAGAGTCAAGAGAAGAAAAACGTAACACCAAATTTCTCCTTCCTGCAATTACACTGATCTGCAATGGATACTCTTGTCTCTTCAATTCAGAATGACAGGAGAGATATTTAAGGAAATAAATCTACCAAAAACTTAAGTGTATATGAAATGCACCAAAATCTGTGTCATTATCTTGGTTATTTCATCCACTTCTGCATCCTTTCCTAAGCTTCTGGTTATTTTTCTGAAGAAAAGAAAGCTTTTATTTCACGTTGCTTATAGATTGTAGATATGATGTGTTCCTTTCTGTGACACTGTTGGATAGGGATGTTACATAAATGGAAGCAACATCATCCCTCCTGTTGTCTCTCACTGGAGACTGGAGTGGCATTTATCCCTGAGGAATTTCCTTTGGTGGTTGTTCTTCCTCTCAACTCACATACCTGTGCTGCCAGGGCAGAGGTGGGTTTTCCATCCCACTTCCTCATGTCCTCTCTGTGGCCATGCAGCAAAAACCCCAGGTTACCTGGTGGGGTGTCCCCTCTGGCTCAAGCAGGGCACTTGCTCCCAACAGCAGAGACCCTGGCCCACGCTGGTGGGGCCTGGGACATTCCCTCTTTAATTTGCTCAACTCTTTCCAGTCTGTCCACAGTCCTGGACAGTCTTTCCACAGGCAAGGCACAGGTAAATAGGGACAAAAAAAGATGATCTTCATAGTGCCAGAGTTGGGTCATCACCTGAAGCAGTGTTTGCTCTCCTTCTTTCATGGACATCAATGCCAATGGGTGGGCACAGGACGATGGTGTGCTGTGTACAAACTTCTGCCCCACAGATTGTGTGCACTGTGGAAAAGGAAATTCAAATGGGAATCCAAAGGGAACTCAAATTTGTAGCAGGCCTAAAACAGGAAAAGGGGGTGAAAATCTGGGGAAAATCATCCTCTGCTGTTTCCCCCACAGACTGGGTACGATTATTAATGGACTCCCAAAGGTAGTGCCCAAGGCAAGGGCAGGAGATCAACACTGAACACATCCCAATTGCCCTTGATATTATCATGTCATAAACTGATATTCCACAGTACAGCAATAAAGCAATCCTGACCCCTCTCCCTGCTCTGAAAAAGAGCACCACAAGGAGCACATAAGGGAATATACACAGGATGAGGTACCACACCCATAGACACAGAGCAAGCAACACTGCAACCAGTGGCTCGGGATTTAATACAGCAAATGCTTAGATCAAATTTGTTTCCAGCTTACTCTGGGCAGATCTGCTGTTATCTCAACCCTTGGATCCCTACACTGGGTGCCAAATAAGGCTGTTGGGATTTAGGAATGGTACTCACCAATTCAGTGCCTCCACCAAGAATCTGAACCATGCTCCTCTCTTGCTACTCTGCTTTCACCTCCCCCTCCCTGCCACAGCAGGATGGAGAAGAGAACTGGGGGTACAAAAGCCAAAAATCACTGGTTGAAGTAGGAATAATTTACTGGGGCCATAAGATAAGAAAACGAACAGTAACAGCAAAAATATTAATAAAATAAATGTACAAAAGAGAGTGACTGACGTGCCAAAATGCCCACTGCAGACCTCACAACCTGACTGCAGCCACGATGCCCCACAACAGAGCCCTTTCTTCTGGGCTAAGATTTCCTTCCCTTGCCCCTGGCAATTCTGTGAGGTGGTACAGATTAAACTCTGTGTCCCAGCCATGCCCCCTCAGGCTACTGCCAAAACTAACCCTGTCCTGGCCACAGCCAGGACACTGTGATGCACATGGGCTGAGAAACCTGAAGTAGCAGCAGATTGTTGGTGCTTTGGACACTGCAGTGTTCAAAGGACTCATCCTATGCTCTTATCATAAGGGACTGCACAGAGAGGGCACACTGCTCACAGCTGTGCATTGCCTGATCCACCAAGCTCTGACACCTTTCCCAGTGCTCCTGCACTGGAAGTGCTGTGTGTGAGGGTCATGGAACAGAGAACATTTTGTAGCTATCCACATTACAAGAGACAGCAAGGCAGAGCTCAGCCAGGCATGGACAGGGAATGTTTCCCAGCTGGTACTGCTCATGCTCATCGCTGGGTGATTGTGTTACATTTCTCTGCCCTTTGCTGCTCTTTGTTCAGAGATGGTGGGATGGAATTCACCATATCTTTAAACTGTCACTTAGTGACACAGCTGCACTACTCATGTGCTTATCTTCTGGTTTGCAGCTTTTTTTTTCCTGCTTTGTTTCTCCTACAATGTACATGTATTAGCAGCTTTCTCATGAATTGGCTTTTTTTTAATGTGTGCATTAATTCCTAAATTACAATGTGTCATATCCTTTCAACTGCTCATGAATGTCTTTGTAACTGTGGTATTTTATGGCAATTTAACTCTGGAGATTACAAATAAAATTATCAGCTAAAAACAGAATGATTAGTAAGCCAAGATAAATGCTGTAAATTAATCATCATTTCATACATTGTACCAACGTTTTAAATGTTCATATTAACATAGCAGATGCAAATTTTTGAGGTGAAAATAGTTGTAGCAATTGTAACTCTACAAACTATCAATCCTTAAACACAAACAAAACACAGATGGGAAATTTTCAGCTAACCTTTCAGTCCCTGGCACCTTCACAGAACAACAGCCATTTTTGAGCAGATATTTGCCAAATGGCCACACTCTGACAGCTACTGTTCTTTGATTTTCCAGTGTCAAGAAGGGTACACACTGCAGCCACAGCTTCCCAAGGTGAGATGTGACAGAATGAAACTCACTTGTCTGCAGACCTTTTCTGGGACAGGACAGGCTGTACCTTCTCAGTCCTGCAGCACTTGTCCCAAGGACACTTAATCCTCATTTAGGGAAAGGACCTTAGATGTGAAGAGAACATTTTCTTCTGCAAAATAATGGGGGAAAATCTTTTAATATTTAGAAAAACAGATGTACAGATGTGTATCCTGACATCCCCTAGCACATGTACAAACATATTCCTCCCGTGTCCACGTACAGATGCACACACACTTCCTTCACATTTTAAATTATATTGCATTGACTCAACTAGACAGAAAATGTGCAGGGTTACTCCCAGACAAAGATTAATCTTCCTTTGATATATTCAATACTTCACATGCTCCACATTATCTGGTGAGTATATATGCCTTGCCTTCAAGAATGTGATGTACTGTGCCATACATCATCGTCTAATTTATTGAGTGTACTTCTGCAGCATGCACTGTACATCGCTGCCCAGGGTCAGGATCACATGCCAATCTGCAGCCTTGCTTTCCCCAGCCCTGGGCCTCCTCCAAGTGCCACGACTGCTGCAGACTGTATAGCCAGCCCTGTTAACACCACTCACCTGCACAGTCCAATCTGACTTGTTTCAGAACACATGTACAGTCAGCATAAGGCTAAAACAGAAACAATCCATGACACCCATTGAAGGCAGTAGCTTGTGAAAATTATTAAGGAAGAGGAAAGACTGCAGGCCAGCAGAAGCACTGGAATAAGCAAAGCAGCTGGATCTGTGCACTCAGACACTGGCATCCAGACAGATTCTTGTGTGTTTATTTAACAGAATCACTTGGGGCAGTTGAGTGCCTCCTTTTGACACTGTTCCCCTCTTGTATGACAGCTGTCATTCAAAGATGAGGAACCAAGAGACAGATGGCCCTGACTCACCCAAATGAGCCTCATCTTCTGAGAGATTTCCACAGAAATGGAGCAGAACATGTTTCTTGTTCCTACCCAGACCCTCTCAAACACCCAGTGCTCTTCAAGTCACAGGCCAAGAGGTGCTAACAGCCAGTGTGGTTAGAAATGGGAGGAGGGAAAAATGAACAGATACAAAGATATATCCTCTGTGTGCAGTTCAGTTCACTATTGAAGACATGGAGCTTCTGCAGAGAGGCAGCCTGGAGTAACATCCCATCCTGGTTGCTTGAAGTACAGAGCAATTGTCATGGCATGGACATAACATATCATGGTGTGACTGCAAAGACTGACTCCTGGTGCATGTACGAGTGTTGCTGTCTACAGCTGCTCTTAAATGGGAGCATGCTGCACAAATATTGATACTCACTGTGATTAATATTGCTATTTATATTAGCTATGAATTGGGTTCACATAAAAATAATTAGCACAGTATGCATGGGTCCTATTTGCTACTAATTATATCACAGTTCATTTCACCAACAGCAATGTGTCACCAAGTCAACAGCAACCAATGATTAATACAGAGAATGTATTATTTTAAAATAATCCCTGTGTAACTACCTGTGTTATTATGAAATACTATTAGGAAGTCCCTGCATAATTGCTTCAGGTGAGTTCCTGACCAGAGTTACTAATGCTAACATAACTTGTAAACACAAGGATAAAAAAAGTGTTACTCAGTGGTTCTGTTTGTTCATTTTCTGGCTTTTATTCTTTTGTCCATTATTTCCCTTTGCACATCCAGACTCAGGGGTGACTGGACAGATCAAAGCACCAGTTCTACCATTCTGCAACTCCTCCCTCCCAGCAGTCTGATCACTCATTCCTGGAGCAAGGTGGTGTCATTCAAATCCCCCCATAAGGGTGCACCTAGACCCACTCCCCCTTCCTCCAGAGCTCAGGATGTACTTTTAGAAAACACCTCACAGAACAGACAGACTCGGCCAGTTGTGGCCCAATCACACCACCCAGGCAGCAGCACGAATATAACAAACATGTAATAAAGCCAGCCAGCAAAACCCTCCCCAGAGCCTGCCTCCTGCATCTGCCCAGCCTCACTCATCTCCCAACTCCCCTGAGCAAGCCATTTAACCACCCTCGTTGCCATCTGGGAAGCCAGGACACTGCCGCTGCTCCAGGACTCACAGGCTATCAGGAGACTTTGTTTACTGGAGTTTGTGAAGAAAACTGCGATTTTGGGGATGAAATGAGTTGTCATCGGCTCTATTCTGCAAGATGCTAGCTCTGGCCTAGATCCAGGAAAGCACTTAAGCACTTGGTTATCCCTTAAAAAAGTAGAGCAACTTTTCCACTAACTGTATCACAGAAAAATATTCAAAAGAGCTTTAAAAAGAGCATCGAAAAAACAGGGCAAAGTAATACAAGTGCTGATCCCAAAGATGAGAAGAATGCTTTTATGTTGCTCTCAAGAGCAGTCTCCTCACTTTTGGCTTCTGGTGGCACCTGCAACATTTAAAAAGATGAAAGTGCCCACATGTCAAAGCTGGAATAATAAACTTTGCAGGATAAAAATTCACAGATCATTTCAAGACAACAAATACAAACTCCTTTTTGCTCATCACTTGTTAGTTAAGACAAACTTGGACGTAAGTTAATATTTCTCACCAATATGTGTCAAACCCAGCGCCAGCTGAGGAGCACCGACCATCCCCGAGCGCAGCCATCCGCCAGCCGAGCTCTGCGGTGTGCTACTGCCCCCGTGTGCAATCGGCATTCCTCACATCCCAGCGAGCCCAGAGCTGCCAAAGGCTGCCCTGGCTTCCATCCTCACACGGCAGCACAAGTGTCAGAGAGGAAACAACATTTTCCTGCAGCTGGAAAACCAAAGGAATATTTCAGCTCAGGGGTTGACTGGCTGTTAACCTGTGAGTGACAGGACACTGGCCCTTCTCTATTATTCTGTAAAAATTTTATAGATACTCAAAATTTGTAAGTTTTTGGTGCATTACCTGAAGTGCTTTTGAAAAATGCATTTGGCAGTGTTACTTCATGAAAAGCAGGCCTCCTTGGAAAAAGGGAAAAAAAAAAAAAAACCAACAAAAAAAGAGCTTTTAAACATGGTGGTCCAGGGCCTGGAAGAGTTCTGGAAATGTCTTAATGGTTGGTACAAACGCCAGCAGGAGAGAACCCTGACAACTCATCACAGAAGCAGCAGAAACTCTCTGCTCTGATCAGCTACTCTCTAGCAAAAGTTTCTCTCCAAGCAGAAAGCAAAGCCAGTTTCCTGTCCTGTCAGACTTTTCAGCTGCTGCTCACCCAGTGATCTCCATCTGCAGACACAGCTTAAAGTCAAAATCCTGACAAGGATTCAAAAAATTCTCAGAGGAAAAAAATTCAGGTTTGTAACTTCATTTTTTTTCAAGCAAACCCAACACTTCTAGCTTTAAATGTTGATAACAATGTCAAATAGTAAGGCCCACATTGTCATTTTTTTAATGTTAGAGCAGGGCTTACTGAAATTCATCAAGAAATGAAATTGCTGCAGAAAATCTACTTCCTTTTCATGCCTACAAATTCGGTTTTGTAATCAGTGGGTTTTGATTAAAAACAACATTATGGCAAAAATTCTCAACAGCTGTACTTGGTACCTTGAGAAATTAGCTACTCATCAAGCACTTTGTTTAGTTTATGAGAAAGTTGAACTGGCTAAAATTTTCTTCTCTTGCTTTCTGAAGAGCTCTTTCTCCCATCCAATGTAAATGAAAGCAGAGCCCAGTGGGCTGGTCCCCAGCACAGCCCTTGCAAGCCAAAGGGCCAAGGGGACAGGGACACTTCCCACTACTGGAGCACCTCTTGGCTCTCTGTCCTGGAGGTTGGCACAAACCATGTGCTAGATGTGCCAAACACGGTTTGTGCCAATCTCCCAGGTGCCATCCCATTTTCAACGTGTTTTTAAGGAGTTTGGAAGCAGCAGAGCAAAGAACAGCAGCGGTCCCGCTCTGCCCTCAGAGCCCAGAATTTAACAGCACACAGTGCCATCCCTGGAGCAGGGATCCTGCTGTCACGGTTATCACTGCACAAACAAGAGCACACAAGGTCTTGTGGGCAAGACCCATTGGCCTTCCCTGTGCCTTGGGATCTTGTGCCTCAGTGGGCAAATCTGACAAGAACAATTGTCCCTGATTTTTCTCAGAACACAGGATGACCCATCTCTCATTCTCAAAAGGAACTTTCATTTTTTCCAGCAGAAGCTGGGGACTGAGGACTCTCCTGTTTACATGTGAGATCCTTTCCAAAGAGGAATTGGACCCCTTGCTCTATCTTTCAATCAAGCCCTGGGCCTCCCTTGTTCTAAGGAAGCCACCAAAACAACTAACAAAATGACAGGTGATTTGATTTACCCACAGGCTGTAACTTACACTGACAAAGCAAAGCTTTTAGGAGTTGCACTGGAAGAGACAAAAAGGCATTATTTTACTGAAATAGTCTCATGTTCAGGCTCAGGCCATGGGAAAGGTCTTTAACAGTGTCAGTATTGGCAAGTGAGCCCCTGAGCTGGGCCTGTGGCACACTGCAGGAACTGCTCTGTTTGGAGCTAACACTGTCCCAGTTCAGGCTGCAGGTTCCCTGCAGGAGAGATCAGTGTGATCCCCAGGCAGGTGACAGCAAGAGTGACAGTGTCTCACTGGGCCTCACCATGGCAAGAGAAGGCTGGTCTCAGCCTCACACCTCCTACTGCCTATTCCAAAGGCAGAAAAGACACGGAAAACAGCTACACTTGAAAGTTCCAAAACAGTATCTCATCTTCTGGCCAGCCCCAACCTTAGCAATGCAGTAATTCAAATGGCAATGGGCTTTCCTGTGCCCTTTCCAGCTAGCAGAAATATTCCTCTATATTCCCATTTCACTCATAGGCTCTGTCTTTCAAGACAAATTAAGCCTTTGAGTGCACAAATTAATTCCCAACGAAAAGCACTCACACAGAGAGAGAGAGTCCAAGGGATAATGAAGAGCAGCATGCCCAGCAGGCAGAAGCAGGTGCACAGGGAAGGCCAATGGATCTTGCAGGACATTCCAAGCTGGGCAGCCCATCGCTCACACACACGTATGGCAGGAAAGACAGATGATGTGTGGTTCCCCACAGAACTTTATTAACACATTCAGGTTTGTGAAAATATGCAGCCGAAGCATTTTCAGGTTTGTTTGTTTGTTTTGGTTAGGTTTTTTTTTAAGTAAGATATTTTCCACTAACAAAACTGATTTTTAAGTATGGAACAGTCATTTGCCAGGTTTTCAAAGCCATCTGTTTTCAAAGCCTACCTTCCTTGTTGTTTACCACAGACTGTCTATCTGTTTTAACAACCTCCACTGGGATTTCACATACCTCATTATGCAAAATCACTACTTATGCATTCACTCCAGCACTTGTCTAACTAATCTGCACTCACAACACCTCCCACAGAAGATGCACCATCCCTCTTCAGAGGCTGCAGATCAAAAACAATAGTAGCTGGTGTCATAGCAAGACAAAACACAGCCTCCTGTGAATTACTGTTGTGATACAGGCCTAATCCACAACTCCTCAGAGCTGCAAAAGTGTAATAGAAAAATACCATATCACAAGAGATTTTGTATCATATACAAGATAAAAACCATCTATTTTTAATGTTGAGACTTATGCTTTTCTTTGTCAAGAGGATTCTAAGCATTTTGTCTCCCTGGCAATCTGATGAGCACCCTCAACCTCCCCTGGAACTCTTCATGCTCCACTGCTTGGTGAAAATCTTTTTTTTGCCAGATTTCCATCTCTAACAGCGGCCTCACCTTGGACAGAGCAGCTTCAAGCTGCTGTTCACAGCCCACCTCTGCCTCTCCCTCCACCCTTCCTCCAGAGAATCACCAGGTATGCATCACATTAAGAGCTTGCTGGGGGATGCTTTAACCCACACATTATTAACACAAGACTATAACATCTGGTGCCATTATGGCTGTGTCACAGAACATCCTCAGGTAGGTTAAAATACAGAGAGAAAAAGAGAGGAATATAAATTTCTCTCTTGGCATATCAGATCCATCATAATTCATTATTTCCAAATAATTTTTTTTAAAAAAGCAGAATTTATTAACAATATTTTTTAAAAATAATTCTATAGTTCATCTTCTTCAGAAAACACAGCTACTATCTCCATTTGTCAATACACTGCAAAATTTGAGAGCTAAGTGTGAATGCAAAACTTGTCATTCTTACATCTTTAAATACATCTCTGAATCACAGCTGCAACAACACTGCTATGGTGAGATGTAACTCTGAAATTTAGAAAGATAAAGTGACTTTAAATGATGTTTATTTTACATGGAGAGCAAGGAGAATTCCTGTTGAGCAAAACTCAAGAGATTGAGGCTTGCAACAGAGAAAAAGTGACATTTCATGGTTTAGCTAGGATTTCCCAGAAAAAAATCTAATACATCTGTTGTATAAAAGGCTTTTCATCTACAAAGCCAAAACCACTTTTTGGTTTTGCATGAGGTAAGTATCACGTCACTATCCCACTTCATATCTAAGCAGACAAGAGATTGGAAATAAAACAAGGGGGGTTCCTTTCCAAAACGTGGACCTGAGCACCCAAAGCCTCCAGCCTGCTGCCCTCAGCTCCATTTCCCACACTGGGGTGCTCCTGCCTCAGAGCACTCCTTGGGGCCACTCCTGTGGCCCAAACCCAGCAGGTCCATGAGCAGGGACTGCCATGCCAGGCCTCACTGCTCAGGGTGGCACAGGGGGTGGCAGCAGACACTGCACACTCAGTCGCTGCTAGAAGAGCTTTTAGAGCTAGTGAGGGATCTGATTTTACCTCAAAATGCAGAGCCCAGACAGCACTGCCAAAAGTCTGCCAATATCTTGTAGGAGCCTTGGTCTTACCAAAATCAAAATGAGCTTTTGTGGAGTGATTGGTAATGGAATGGGACTCCAGAAGAGAAATCCCTGTGGTGGCCATGTTCATGTCTTGCAGCATGATAGATTAAACTCCCAATCAGTGTGTGTATTTCTTTGTGTCTTTGCTTTCCTATGACACAAAAAGGAAATAGCCCTAAACACTCACTGTTGCAAATCATTTTATGGTTAAATATGCTTTTATTTATAGACCCTCTTATACTGGAAAAGACTGAATTTATATAGATGCATGAACATTTTCCTAAGTAAGAAAGAAAAAAGATTCATTTAAACCTAATATTTTGAAACACTAATTAAGTTTGTATACACCTGTATGATACATCTTCACTACAGCATGAACTACTGTTTCCTTTCCCTGCATTTGTTTTACTTGGCTGGTTTGTTGTTCTCCACAGCGCAGTTTCAACAAGTACCTGCATTTTGCCAGGGGAACACCTCATTTACTGTTAGCTGATACAATTCTGCCAGCACAGATGTTCACTGGAACAGCTCTAAATGCCTGATCTGCCTTGTACACTTATGAAATGTGTCAGGCCCATCACTAGGATTAAACATGATCAGGCACTAACACAGGTAAGGATCAGGATTATGTTGGGGTAGGCACTGGGTAAATGCAGACTAAAGAGCAGGCCTTGCACAAAGTTGTCCAAATTATTTATATGAATGCTAACTACAAAAATGATCAGATTAACTTTCAGCATCACTGGAAACAAATCCTCTGTTTCTACACACTCTGCTAGAAACAGCAGCCTAGCTATCCAAGAGGTATTGTGATTCCAGCAGTTAAGAACAGGTTGGATGGCCCTAGGGCAAACCCCATCTTTTTGGATTACAGCTTGCATAATTAGCACAGACACACAAAATGTTTTCTATTTAAACTAATACACTCTCATCAGGAACAGTTCTATTCCTCATTTCACAGCTGCTTTTCCAAACAGCACAAAGTAGCAGAAACCATCTTATCACTGTTCCTAAATATTCCTTGTTAGCTCACTCCCAACATAATTTGGAAAACCGCTAGAATGGGAATAAAAACTGCATCAAACATAAACCAAACGGAAACCAAGCGGATGGAAAAAAACATTACAAAACCAAACATCCTCTACAAAATGAACTGTGTTGTCAGGAGCCCCTTTCTGCACTGTCAGAAGGGTTAAAGCAGCAGCTCTGGGACACTGTGGAGGTGGATCCAGTGCCTCAAACCAAGAGGGCTCTGACAGGAGCGTGTGCTCTGTGCAGGATGAGCCCCCAGAGTTGATTTATGCAAGAGGCAGTGTTGGAACCCTGGACACAGAGAATTTCAGACTTTCTGTGCTGACAGGGAATGATCTTCAAAGATACACTGCATTTGACCTGAGGCCATGGAAAAGGCTTCCAAAATTGAGTGATAGCACTGAGACTATGAGTGTGTAGTTGAATAGAGGTGTGTGTTATCTCACAGGGTAGAAGATTTAGAGTTTGGAGTTTTGGGATATAGAAATATATATATATATATAACAAGCTGGAAATTTTAGGGTGTAAGTTAGTCCTTCTCCTTCTTCTTTACAACTTTGGGTGATTTTGTGTGATTGGTTGGAAAAATCCACAGTGTGGAATATGGGTAGATAGTTATTTGGTTAGAAGCTAAAATAAATTAGTCAGCATGCCATAATTAGGTAGTTTAGGCTTGAAAGCATAACTCTGTACTCCATTTTTTCTCTGTTAACTTAGCATGTAGAAGCACTCACGGTCAGTGAGGCTGTAAAGTAAAGAAGAGTTAATAAACATCCAAGTCCAAACAGGAATTCTGTCTCTCGTGCTTTTAATCCTAACCCTGAAAAGAAGAACCAGATAAAGCCAAAGGTTTGCCTCAAGGCAGCACCTCTCCTTCAGGCTGCTGGTTCGGGGGGCAGCACCAGCTGCAGCCCTGCCCATTGCTGCATTCCTGCCCATTGCTGCATTCCTGCCCATTGCTGCATTCCTGCCCATTGCTGCAGCCCTGCCCATTGCTGCAGCCCTGCCCATCGCTGCATTCCTGCCCATCGCTGCATTCCTGCGGAGCAGCCCAGGGAGGATCCCCCAGGCTCCCCTCAGCAGAACGGGGCTGCCAGAACCGACAGATTTGGATCAGAAAGGGGCCAGAGGAGGGAGGAGCAGCCCTCGAGTGCACTTTTGGCACTACAGCAATAGAACTCCTCTTTTTTTCTTTTTTTTTTTTTTTTAAAATAGGGTTTAATGTGGGATTCCTGTCAGCAATTATTTAACAAGACCTCACCCCCATTTTCTCTTTGACCTCAAAAGCACTCTTTATTCCAGTATTTAGGCAACACACTAAAACAAAATATCAAAGGGTCCAAACTACAGCACAGAGGATGGATATAAATATCAGTCCTTTTGCTTCTAATGGAGCTTGAAATTAACAGCACTTTTCTATTTCAGCACAATTTTTCGGAGAGTTTAAATTCTTTGGGACAAGGGCCACTTCCTCTGAGGTCTGCACAGTGTGAGGCTAAAAGATGAGTCTTGGCTACTGCAGAGGAGATCAGAGAAGCCATAAATTCCTGGCATAGCAGAAAGCATAGAGAGTATGCAAGAAATATTTAGTCTATATTTATAAATGCAAAGATAGTTCTCTGCAGTTCTTAGCCATTTTCAAGCAGAGTAATCTTCAGTACACTTGATGAAAAATCTTCATTAAATAATCAAGCGGTAAAGATTAAGCTATAAAATGCAGTAACTGAACAAACTCCAAGAGTTGGGATTACAGATCAGTTTTAGAATTAACTGTGACAGCAGTCACTGGGGAGAAACCATACTAAAGATTTTGGTCATTTATGGGTTTATCCTTGGGGCTCCTTTGACTGCCAAGACTGCAGGGTCTAACAGGTTCCAATCCTACTCTGTGTATAGAATATATAGAATATTGCCTATATTCTGTATATAGAATCATAGTACCATGGAGTTGTACAGGTTGGAAAAGGCTCGATCAAGTCCAACCAGTAACCCAGCACTGCCAGGCCCACCACTAACCCATGCCCCAAGTGCCACACCTCTGTGTATTTTTAAACCTTGTAGGGACAGTGACTCCACCACTGTCCTGGGCAGTCTGTTCCAGGGCAGGACATCTCTTTCAGTGAAGATATTTTCATTAATATCCAATCAAAACCTCCCCTGGTGGAACTTGAGGCCATATCCTCTAGTATCTATCACTTGTTCCCAGGGAGCAGATCCCAACCCCCTGGCTGTCCCCTCTCTCAGGGATTTGTGCAGAGGCACAAGGGCCCCTCTGAGCCTCCTTTTCTCCAGGCTGAGCCCCCCCAACTCACTCAGCCACTCCTCATCACACTTATGCTCCAGATATTTCACCAGCTCCATTCCCTTCTCTGGACACACTCCAGCCCTTCAATACCTTATATCCTTGTACTCAGCTAGAAGAACTTCTACTACCATCTTGCAAATGGAAACACTAATAAGATTATTCTCTGTGATGCTGTTCCAGCCTACAGCAACATTATGACACCTCTCCTACAGGTATCTGCAAAAATGGGAGATGGGGAAAATCTAAAAAAAAAAAAAAAAGAATGTGAGGAGCTGAAGTTAATTGAACATCAGGATTTGTGCTCCCAGGTTAGATAACTTTTTTTAATTACAGCCCTGAAAAACTCCTCTGTCCCAAAATGGTTGCCAAAGCTTTCTCTGGTCCTATAAATCTCTTGCAGCCAACCTAATCAATATGAGTTAATTACCAGAAAGTGCTGGATCCTGCCCCTGGGCTGGGACAGCCCTAGGTGTGTGTACAGACTGGGGAAGGAGATGCTGGAAAGCAGCACCACACAAAGGGACCTGGGGGTCCTGGTTGGTGGCCAGTGGGGTCTGAGCCAGCAGTGCCCTGGAGCCAGGAGGGACATCCCTGTCCTGGGGCACCAGGCCCAGAATTGCCAGTGGGGCCGGGCAGGGATTGTCCTGCTCTGCTCTGGGGCGGCCTCACCTCGAGGGTTGTGTGCAGATTTGGGCAGGGCAGTGTAAGAAAGAGATGAAACTACAGAGAGTGTCCAAAGGAGGCCGTGGGACAGTGAAGGGCCTTGAGGGGAAGCCGTGTGAGGAGGGTGAGGGTGTTTGGTCTGGTGAGCTGGAGAAGAGGAGGCTGAGGGGAGACTCCTTGCAGCCTGCAGCTCCCTGGGGAGGGGAAGAGGAGGGGCAGACACCGATCTGTGCTCTGTGTGACCAGAGATGGGACCGCAGGGAACGGCCTGAGGCTGTGCCAGGGAAGGTCAAGGGTGGGTGTTGGAAAAGGTTCATCCCCCAGAGGGTGGTTGGACACTGAACAGGCTGCCCAGGGCAGTGGTCACAGCACCAAGGCTGGCAGAGCTCCAGGAGCACCTGGCCGATGCTCGGGCACAGGGTGTGACTCTTGGGGATGGTGCTGTGCAGGGCCAGGAGCTGGACTCAATGATCCTGGTGGGTCCCTTCCAGCTCAGCGTGTTCTGTGGTTCTGAGGTGAGCAAGAGAAGATCTGCTGCTCACCTGTTTCCACTCCCTGCATATTTGGGGCTGGCTTGGCTTTGCACGATCAAAATCTCCAGTAAATATGGTTAGGTGAACTAATAAAAATCCACCGTATTCTGCAATCATTCTTCCCTGAAAAAGTTTAAAACCAGGTAAAGTGCTTCCTGATTTCTCTTTGCAGATCATGGTCAACCAAAGCTGAAGACTCCTGGGTACATGGGGCAGGTTAGTTGACAGAAATACCAGCACTTGTAGGAAGTATTTGTGATGCACTGCAGAAAACCTGCAGTCAAGGTACAGCACACTTGATGTGCTCATTTTTAATACCAATAAACATTCCAGCTTCCCAATAGCCCTTCAGAGTCCTCTAGTGTCAGAAATCTGGCAATAAGACTGAACCTGTGATGTGTTCATCTTTAAATCTTGACATCACTGGAATTCATTAATCAAATGTGGGTTTGGAGTAATATTTTTGCTCCAGTCTAATTCTAGAAATCAGTGGTGTGAAACTGTCAGCATTAGTATGATTGACTCCTTTTATAGCTTAACTCTCAGCTACATCAGTATTAGAAGAAATGTAATTTCTAATTTAACCTAATTTTTAAAGATCATAATTTTATAACCTTTGTTATATAATATCTTTTTATTTTACTTCAAAAGCATCTATTTTAAGTAATAAAGTAGGCTAATATGAAAACTAATATTTAGTTTACCCTTTTTTTTTTTCAAAGCAAAAAAGCCTTTTTTGCATAAATGGAGGCTATGAGCCATCTTTAGTCTAATTTCTCTGAACTCAAAAGAAAAATCACTCCAGAAAAAAATAACCAGGATACATTCTATGCAGATGAGAACTGAGGGCTTTGTGTAGGCCAGTGGCTGTCACCACAAACCATTCTACCAGTGCATGGAGTTCTCTCAATTTTAGAGACTGAGAGTGTATTTATGATTTTTGAAAACCCAACATTCTACCCTGGGATTGGAAGGTATATATTAGCTGACTTCAATTAAAATATTTAAGCTTGGGTTTTAAATCAAGCTCCAGCTCAAGCTCAGATTCCTTGCTTCTAAGGTTCTGGTCCCATGTGAATATGTAATGCACCGTGAAAAAGAACAGGGCAGCAAAATCAGAACATATGTGATTTAAGAGGCACACTGCAACCATTTTAAAACCAATTATCTCTTATCAAAATACTAAAGGGAGAAAACCTCCCACTGTAAACCTCAGCTGGACTCCATCCAGATCCCTTACCCTAGAAATTCAAAACATGAAAGCTGTCCTTTTTTAAATATTCTAAAACTTCTTTTTAAGTTTGTTTTCTCCCAGCTATAACCTTTGAGTTAAGGTAGCACTCCTAAAAGATATTTAATGAACAAAACATGAAGTTCAAATTTGATGAAAAATACCAGTCTAGCCTTTTCTATGCTTTTGCAGTTACTGCTTCACTCAGTTCCAATTTTCTCTCTTTATTAATAATTGCCTTTAAACCAGGTAACCATAGTGATCCTTTTCAAGCTGGATGGCTTTTGCTTGGTTTGCTTGAAGACAAAGTCACAACAAAATTTTCCTCAACATCCCTTATGACAAACTTAATATCAAGACTATGGCATTATTACAGGCAAGTTATGAGAGAGAGGGGCTTTCCATGGAAAATAGTAATTTGCCTTTATTTTTAAAGAAAAAAAGTACAGTGGCTGTTCGTACAATATTCTTACCTCAACTTGGTAAGTTGATTAAGCAGATTTGAGTTATCTGAACTTTTTTTATTCTGTTGACATATCCAGACAGTGAATCAGAGTGAGAATCTGAATTCTGTTTTTGTAAGCAGTTCCTTAACATCTGTGACAGGACAGAGCTCACAGGGTCACAAAACACATTGTGCCCATATGCTTCCCATGTACCAATGGCAGCAAGTCAG
The DNA here is from genome assembly GCA_013397295.1 of Polioptila caerulea. Classification (NCBI taxonomy): domain Eukaryota; kingdom Metazoa; phylum Chordata; class Aves; order Passeriformes; family Certhiidae; genus Polioptila; species Polioptila caerulea. The sequence goes on along the minus strand of VYXF01010441.1, from coordinate 324,694 downwards.
CAAAAACAAGCCTGAAAATCAGGACATGCTGGCATGAAGACTACAGGGGTCAAGGGATTTCATTACTCATTTAATTTGCTTTGATAAAAGTGCAAAGACTTCTAGCAGTAACTACATTACATTTTAAAAATTTAAAATTTATCATTCAGCCTTATTTTTCTGGAAGGGTATGGAGTGGATTATTAACCCTCCTCTATGGGTCAATGCGTCACACAGAATCTGAGAGGTGTGAGGGAGTCTTGCTTTGACTTGGTCTTGGCTACACAAATGCACCCTTTACAAATCCAGTACGTATCACACATTAGCCATAATCCCAATCTTACTAAAAAATAGCATTGTCAACATAAATTTTGACAAAAAATAAGCCTAACCTTCTAAACTACAGACTACACGGCTTAAATGTGCCAGATATGTCCACCAAGAATATTTTGGATTGAACAATAAGAGTGGAAATGCCATTTGGGGGGAAAAAATTGTAACAAAATATATTTGTTTTTTAAATTTGAAACACCTCACTGGTTACCTGCAAACTCAAGGTTACCATGGGAAGGCATGAAAATTCTTTTTATTCTCCCAAGGCTGTATCAGAGTCCTTCTAGGTCTCAGGCACGGCTCTACACAAACTGAGCCATCACTTCAATTCTGGATCAATTAATGAACAGGACTCCAGCCCAGTTCATGGACCATGATGCAGAAATGCCTTGTCTTGGACAGCATAAGAAATGTTGCTTCAAACTCTTCCCCTCCCACTGGTGGTATGTCCTTAGGTTTAACTTACACCATTGTCTTTGTGAACTGCTTACATACATAAATTAACTGTGATTAAATTTATGCAGACCAGGGTCTAAGAATCATTTATAATATTGCTTTACCTAAGAAAGATTAATTTTAAGTTGAAGAGGCACTATGTCCAACATTAATATTGGAAAGATGGGCTAACTGCATGGTTTAATACTGTTTTCACCTGAAATAATTAATATTATCACATTATCATTCTGATCTGATTTTTCTACAGAGGTCCTTTACTGACCTTTAGAAGATGCCTATTCAGCTGTACTCTTTATGCTTCAGACCAGTCACTTCCTTCAGGCACAGGATTCTCCTCCAGGCTCAGAGGCTCCTTCACTCATCAGGTTGCTCATCACAGTAAATGAAACCCACCAGAAGTGAGACCCTTGGTACAGGTTTTGGATCAGACCCCCACACTGGCAGCAAAACACTAAATAGAATATCTGACAGTCTGGATAAAATTTTCTTGTTGCTTTTCCAGGGGAAGAGAGATCCAATGACTCTTTCCAAAGGGATTGATTTCTCACTCCTCCCAGTAAGGTGCTTTCTGGTGTGTAGGCTAAGGCAACTTGCTCTTGCCAGGCAAGACCTCAGTGTTTGCTCACAATACAGAACCAGCCCCATTACACACAGACTGCTACTACAGTTTGTAACTGCAGACAAAACACCAAGCCCAGTGACTGCAGCACTGTGTTGAGTTTGCCTTTTCCCTGCAGTGTCCCTCCTTCTCTCTCACGTCACATTTTTACCCTCAAGTAAAAGTGGCAAGTGTATCTAATAATGGCAATTCTCATTGTATTTTTAAAATAAAGCAGATTTTTTGCCGTTATTGCCCATTTCTCTTATCTCCCTTCCTCTGGCAACAGCAAATGGAAAGCTGGCACCCCAGAGTGGGTTTTCTGGGATGCCAGATGTTGTTCTGGCAGCACGTCCCTGCAGCCCACACCTGCTCAGCAGTGCACACTCAGGGCTTCACAAGGTGTTCCTTCCCTCCACAGTGACCACTCTGAACAACCACCCTCTTACCATACTCACCAAACCCCTCAAGAGTTCCCTGCTACTGCCACAGCAGTTTCATCAGCAAGTTAAAGATACAAGCTCCCAGCAAACCACTGAGCCTTATGCACCGGCCACCCCAGTGAAGAGCTCTTCCCACCTTCTCTTTTCAACTTCTGTTGAAAAATAGTGGGGATTTTGCTCACTGGTCAAAATCTGGTTTCCTGTAAAGAACTGTAGGATGAAAGAAAAACAACAGTCTGAAAAACCCAGCTCTGTTCTTTGCCTGCCCCTCTGGAGAGCTTCATAAGAAAGGATCCTTCTGTGCAGTGGGGTTTAGTGCCTGCATGAATCCTCTAGGTTTTTGTACAGTGAAGAAAGCAATCTCCCACTTTGGGTCTCTTGCAAGGTTCATTCCTAAATCATGGCCTGCAACTTGCTTTAGACTAAGGGAAAACAAAACAAAGCAAACAAAAACACCTTGACCCCAAGCATAAGATGGATAGCAGAGTTCTGTCCTGCAAGAGGCATTGTCACCTGAGCTGAAATGGCCTGAGGCCACAGTTCAATGCTGCATTTGGTCTTTTGCCACGCCTGCCACAGAGATGACTGAACACTTTGTCTTTACTGGGGACAGTGGGACAGAAGCTTCCCAGTTTGCTGACCCTGACAGCACCTGGCATTTCTCTCAAACTGCACTTACAGTCCGAGAAAAGAAGCAAAGGAAAAGAATACCCTGATCTGCACTATCACTTACACTAAACAATCTCAAGATAAAATGTTTTTCAAAATGTGGTGGGTTGACCTGGCTGAGGCCAAGCATCCACCAAATCCACTCTGTCACTCCTCTCCTTAGCTGGGCAGGGGAAAAAAATGTAACAAAAGGCTCATCAGTGGAGATTAGGACAGGGAGAGACCACTCACCCACTACCGCCATGGGCAAACAGACTCAACTCAGGGGAAATTTATTTATTACGAATTGAACTATAGTAAGACAATGAGAAGTAAAACCCAACCTTAAAACACCTTTCCCCCATCTGTCCCTTCTTCCCAGGCTTAATTTTAGCTCAAATTTTCTCCCCCTCCTCCCCTGAGTGGCACAGGGGGGGGGAAAGGGGGGCTGTGGTCAGTGCCTCACTCGCTGTCTCTGCTGCAGCCTCCTCCTCAGGGGAGCCTTCCTCCCACTCTGCCCCAGCTCCAGCGTGGGCTGCAGTAAGGTCTCTGCTCCCTGGGTCCATCCTGGAGCTGGTTGACGTTGGCTCTGCTGAACATGAGGGAAGCTCCCAGCAGCTCCTCAGAGAAAGTCCCCACTGTAGCCTCCCTCTACCAAAACCACACCACACAAACCCAATAGAAAAATTCAAACCCAGACTCTGACACAACCCTTCTAAGTTAGGCTTGGGTTGAACACAAGAAAGGAATGCAAGTCCTGACTTTTGATCAAAAAGAAGCCAAAGCACAATTGGCTCATAACATAACACTCACAGGACCACCAGAAGAAATTCAGAAGGGTGTTTCACGTTCAAGAAGAAGGATTTGTAGGGTATTTTTCTCATAGCTCCCACCAAACAAGGCTGTGGGAGAAAACAAAGGCAGTTACCATCACATTCAACTCACTCACTGGGCACAGACCACTGACCACCTCCTTGCTGGCCTAAACCAAGACATCTTCACCTAAACCCCAGAGTATTTCATCTAACACCAGACTGAAAACCTTTTATGATTTATGAGCTTCAAATTATTTTATAAATTTTTCTCTAATTTATCCCATTTTCAAATGGCAGGGAAAAAAATCCTCCTTTCCATAATAAAAAAAAAAGCCTATTCATAGATTTTTATAGGACAGCAAGCAAAAAAAATGAATTAAAACTTCCATCAATTTACCCTTTCATCTGTAGGTGCACTTTCATGCTCATCACCTGCCTTATAACTTCTTGTTTTCAATATGTCTTTTTCTTCCCTACAGATTCCCTAAAGATTATATCCTCTTCAGGATACCCATGAAGAAATGCAGATGTTGTACCACACATGGTGACTATCAGCACAGTGAGATCAAAACTGAAACATGGATGTGTGGACCAACATTTTGACTTTCCAGTTAAGCTCACCTTAATTAGCATGCAACAAGCATCAGGATTTATTCTACTGGGATTGAAACCAGGAGAGATTCGTGCTGTGTCTCAAGTTGATTTAAATATTTTATTTACTTCAGAAAATGGGTATTTTGCTCTATTTCAGCACTGGAGGGGGTGATGCAGTTTTTAATTAGTTTAGTGTTTTGATTTTTTCAACGTCAAGAAAACAAATGGAGCAATATAAAAATAATAGCAAAACAGCTAACATGGGGGTCTATAATGTAACCATAAAAGGAGCACTTTCAAAGCACTTGCAAAGTTCCAGCCACATGATTCCCATTAACTGTAATGAGCACTGGACAGATAAATTCACACATGTTGCTTTGAAGATTTATACTAAATTGGCCTCATCTTTGTTAGCACTAAAGGAATACTGATGTTATCCAATATAAAAGAGAAGTCTTTCAATTTGCCCCCTGCAATCTTCTTCATTATCCACAGAATTCTCCTGTAGCCAGTCATACTACAGATTCATAATCTCTCCAATTTTACAGACAGTTAAAAATATTAACTATAGCACACCAGTCACTCTCTGCAGAATCAAGTGCTAAAATGCTCCTTTGTTTAAGCACAGGCCCAGCTAGTTGTGCTCTGAAGCAAATCAAAGGCCTGAACAAGTGGAACAGCACAGGGAGAAAGCTGCTGCTGTAGAAGCCAATCCATAATACCTTGCCAGGTCTTTAATTGCTGTGCATGCACATTTGGCTTGATCTTGTGCTGCTTTGAAGTGAAGACATTAGCTTCAATGAATCCCCAAATGACCTCAAGTTATGAGCTTTGGAGAAAAAAAAAACAAAAAGAAAATCAGGAAATGGCAGAGGACCAACATGAGCTGCTGGCCCTTTTATTTCCTTCTTTTCTCCCTTTCTCCTCTTGTCTGTTTAAGGACAGGATTTAGTATTCATGGATGATGCTAAGCAGGCCCTGCAAACGAAGCCTCTTCTCCACTCCCCAAGCCAGAAGAGGCCCAGGCTGCTCCCCACATCCATCCTGCTGGCACAGCAGCACCAACACCCTTCATCTGGTGCTGCAATCCAACACAAACAACTGTAAATCATGAAGAGAAAATCCCAGAACCCACGGATCCAAAACTGTTCTTCAACTAAAGGACTTTGTAAATGGAGATTTACACAAGTAAGCCACCCACCAAAGGGAGCCAAGGGCTGCACTGCTACTGGTGCTGACAAAAGCCCTTACCACCATGTCCCTACCTACCATTTTCATCCCAATGAGTTCAGTAGTTATAAATTAGTCATTTCAGGGGCTTATGAAAGGAAAACATCAACACTATTAGTACCCAGAAACTCGTACTGAAAAATCTATATACTACTTTTCTTAAAACCTGAGGAAAAACTCCCAAATCACCAGGAATTGAAAGGTCCCAAATTCCTGTCAGAATTTGGGAGTCAGAAATCAAAACCCCAAGGATGTGCTCTATGATAACTTCCAAATTTTACATCTTGCATATGATAAAAAAAAAGTAAAAAACCAAAACAAAGCACATGAAAGAAACAATCCTTGAATGCTTTTTCTTCTGCTAGCACATTAAGTATAACTCCAGCTCCTGGTCCTGCCCCAGGTGTGACCCTGCTGCCTTTGGAGAGCAGCAGGGGCTCTCTCCTGTCAGAATTTGGACGGAAAATATGCTCAGCATTGGGAAACAAACACTGAAGGTGACTGAGGCTTCTCCTTGCTGCCTGCCCCATGCAGGATGGACAGGAGCACTCCTGGTCCTTGGCTAACATCACCACTACACCAGTGCACTAACTGCAGCTCAGGTAAGCACCAGCAGGAACCCTCTGCTCAGGCTTTCTCCTGCTTTTCCTCTGTGCATTTTCCTTTGCTGGATTTTTTGTTGTTTTTTCTAAGGGGGTGACTTTTTTGTGTTATTCCTTCTGACACACCAGACACAAACGTTACTGAGCCAAAGTCATATTTCAGAGTTTCCTCCAAATCCAAAGACTGCTGAACTAATCATTGTTATCTCTGTGTCAGCACTTTCCCTTGAGGATAATATTGTCCTCTTCCCTTAACAGTTAATTTGTTCATTGCAACACAAGTTTATTGAAAGCACTCTGAGTCTTTATTAGTGCTCTTAGCTGGTATTTCCTACAGCTGCTGTGTCTTGGTGTCAAATGCTGTGGAGCAGAATTAAGAAGAAATTTTTTTACAGCCATGGCTTAAATATGAAATATTCCAAATACCTGTAGAAGCATACTCACAACTAACTTTAAGCCCTGAAATTAAAATATTTACATCTAGAAAGAAAAAAACCAAAACAAAACCAAAAAAACCCCTCCACAATATCCTTGCAATTGTACATACACAGACATAACCATTCCCAAAAAAAATCTCCACAAGACAAGACACACTTCAATTTGTTCATACAGAAGGAGGAAGGGTGTTCTCCTCTGAGATCCATCAGCCATGGAAATACAGAACTGTACCTTACAGACAGATTCCTAAACAACACACACAGGTTAAAAGCACATATCTACACTGCCACTGACTCTACCAGCAGACTGTTCCAAACATTCTACTATAAACTGCCCCAAAGGCTAGAAACCTTTTCCTAAATGAAGCATTTCCTCAGTATTCCCCTGTCCTTCAGCCCTTTCTCCAGGTACATCACAGACAGAATTATACCTTGCCCCCGTGCTCATCCTGCAGAGCAGAATGAGCCCAGCCTTCCAGCTTCAGCTCAGAACCCCTCTGTATTTCCTGGAGTTGCTCCTGTATTAATTCATTTGTCTTGAGTACAGGTGACCTGACATGGGCCAGGATTCCAGGCACACTCTCATTCCTGCTCCACACAACAGCAGAATAAACACTGTGACTATACCATCCATGCTTTGCTGTATGGTAGAATTGCTCTAATGTTCCTCTTCAGATACTTCAAAATTACAAAACCCACCTTAAAAAACGAATCCTTATTATGATTAACCCTTTATGATTCATGCATGTTTTATACTAATATATTTAACAGTCTGTTATTTCAGCCCATAAGCCCAACCTCTGCTCCCAGTGTAATGTTTTGCTCTTTTGCCCTATCTGACAAATCTCCCAGCCATTGCATTGCCAGTAAGTAATCCTAGCAACCTCCAAGCCATTCCTTGCTGGGATTAGTTAGTCACACACTGCTTTGGAGGAATTCCAACTTAATGGCCTCCCAGCCCAACACCAACACAAAATGGAGGTGTTTTCTAGCTGGTTTCTTGTACCAATTTCTAGTTTAACTAATAATTTCTCTTGTGGTTTGTAGCTAACATCTTCATGAAATACAAACTGATTAGATCTTAGATACTCTAAAATCCCCTCATGGCTTCAAAAACAATACTAGCATGACCTTATGGTTAATGCCACTTTATTTATTTTAGTTATGTGCTTTGTTGCATATTAGAAGAAAGCAGCTTTTCATGTTTCTCTGCTCTTGTGATAAGATTCTGCTCTTGTTCTCTCCTTAATGAGTCCTGAGTCTGCAGGTGAGGGAGCCCAAGCATAGGCTGGAGGTAAATCAAGCCCTTTTTCCCATTGTGAAAAATGTTCTGCTTTCAAAGCTCTGCAGCTCTTGGTCAAAAGCTGCAAAGATGCAGTGACTGCCAGTGAGAGGTTTTAGAAAACCAGGGCAATTGTCCAGCCCAATGAAATAGAACAGATGGATGGAATGGAAGTGACTGTTACCCACTCTCTCAAATCCTGGCAATTGCAGGACCCCTTGGAGCTGCAAGCAAAAAGCCTCTGCTGGATCACAGTAACTGACACAACCTCAAAACCTTGACTCTGACCATTCCCATCTTCCTCCTCCTACTCACATACACTGAATTCCTAAATACCTGCATCCATGGAACAGAAACACCCAGCAACTTGGGCTTGCACAGAACACTGGTCTAACTTGCCAGCCTTTAGACAGCCAAAAAACAGAGGTCAGAGCAAAGGCTTTGCATGTTGGGCTGGACAAGCACACACTTTTGGGTGGTATGATGAGGATTTTTTTGGTGTCCCACATATTAGTTTGAATCCCATGAAGCAGCAATGCAGGCATATCCATGCTGGCTGAACTCTGTGAGCCACACACAGTTCAGACAGACAGAGCAGGAGGAAGATACACCAGCTCTTGAAGCAGGAGTTCTGACTTTGCAGCACAGGAACTTGGATCCCCCAGTCCCTGGCTTCCCTGCATCCATGTAAGACAGCAACAGCTGAATTACTTCTCTTTCCAAACCCTGCTGTGGTGCATGGTTTGTATGCAACTGCATCTTGGAACCCAAAACATGCTTAAGGATCCTACTATGCCAAATTCACCCACAAAGAGCAAGAAGATATTACAAATGTAATGTCAAGTAATTCTAAAAGAAATGTAAAAGCAATTTAAATTAGCCTAATAAAAATACCTAACAACTGGGGGGGAAAAAAGCTTTCCAGTCATTCTACATTTAAATGTTTTAAAACAATCATGTGAAGTTATCATACCCAATTAGACAAAGGAGCTGATGCCAGAGCTTTTCTGACTACATCTTCCTTAACAGCAGAAGAAAGTTCAGTCTGAGCAGAGTGGGGGCCAGCCTTCCTTTCCCCTTGGGTTTACTTCAGTAAGGAAGTTACTGACACTGATTTTTGCCTTAGTTTACAAGTCAACTTAGGAAATAAGTTTTGTGAAGTATTTTGCATTTCCCATTCTGCTATTCCCATTAACTTTAATATGTTGCTGAGGAAATGTGTAGTTTACCAATCATATCATCATCAAAATCCTTCTTTCCCCAAGCACAAATTTAGTAAATCATACCTGTAATTTAATTCTTAATCAAGAGGTCCTTGAGCCTGACTCCTGAGACTCACTAATGGATTCTGTTCTGCATAGTATCAAAATTAAGCTGCTGTAGCTTCATGCCCCTATCTTCTGCCTTGCCACCATTATGAACCTAAAATAAAACACTATCTGGTATCTGTGTTCCAGTTGGTTAAGAAATTAATTTCCAATCAAAATATTGGTTACAATAAGAATTCAAACAGCATCAATGGTTCCAAGCCTCAGTAAGCTCTGTTCTTCTAATGTTCTGTGCCCAGAATTGAAAGCAGAATTTGGAAACAAATTTTGCTTTGTCATTGAAAGCAAGAGGTGACAGCTATGCCTGAGCAAATTAAGTGTGGGAGGCTTATAAGGAACACTCCCCCCCTCCATGAAAAAACCCCAAGCAGCCAAACTAATAAAAATATTGGGTTGGAGTCTGTGAACTCTACTCACCTACTTTTAAAAGGATATTTAGTTCTGTTCGTCACTGCATAAGTGAAATGCTTTCATTTCTTAATTCAAATTGTATTGCACCAAAAAACATGCATGTGCACTTGCTTAAGCTTAGAGACTGAGGTGGGAAAACAGTTAAAAATAAACCAAAGTATTTATTGCCTCCCTGAGATTTCTTTCAGCAGTGTCGGGGGGAAAACACCCCAAAGTTCTATGCTAACTTAAAACTTGGAGGGTTGACATGAAGTCGTTTTCATTTCCCATTGTTGCAGTTGCCCCTCCTTGCAGCACAGCAGCAGCCACCTGGCACTGCCACACCTGAGAGCCCACAGTGGCACCCCCCTGCCTGGCCAGGCACTGGTGCCACCCCTGTGCAGCAGCTGCTGTGGGAGTGAGTAGAGAAACTCTCACTAGTGCTGCTCAGGATGTCACTGCAGAAACTTCTCCAAGAGCTGTAAAGGCAGAGCTTCACAATCCTTTCCAATTTCCAGGGAGCACTCCTCAAGCTGAGGTGCCCTGTGGTCTGTGGTAACACATGTGCCAAACTGGTCCCTAGGGAACACAGGCAGAGGAAATTCCAGTAAGCCCTGTTTAATGAAACAGCTTGGTGTGAAGGAAAAAGCCTTTGAGTATGAATGCCAAAGCCTTGTGTAAACTGGTACAACAGGATATTCCTAGGTCTGATATGGCAATTAAAAAAACAGAATCCTGGTGATATAATTACATGGTGAAATCTGTGTTTTACTGACAGTCCAAAGAGGGGAATAACCTGCATGGTAAGGGAGCTTGTTTCTGTGATCTGAAAACACAAAAGGAAATTTTAAAGGAATAAGCATGGAATGTGTTTTGTATAATAAAATTATATTCACACCTACATATGTGAAAACACAACACTGCAAACATTTAGTACAACTACCAATCTAGACTGGATGATCTCTTATTAGGAACGGAAAATTTTGCATAACTAAAAAAAAAGATTAAATCCATTTAATAGTGATGTTTTCTCAATTTGAAGAGGATGGCCCAAAATAAATGAAAGTAAATAAGGAGAGCAAGTTGTTCCTTTGAATCAGTATTTTCTCTCAGTAAGCAACTTATTTGTATAAAGATTTTCAATAAATAAAGATAAAACATCCTGCTTTCCAGATTGGCACTAGTGTTGGAAATGATCCCACATCAATAACATTTCCAAGTAGCAACATGGACAAAAGTAATCAGTACCCTATGTCTGTGTGCAGTACAAAGTGAACACTTTAATGCAATCAATAATCCCAAGGTAAAGAGATGATGGCTACACAGCAAGACTCAGTAGGATATAGATTTCAGGTTGCAAGTCAACAAAGATGTAATAACTCAGCCCAGCTGCAGCATATTCCTCAGACACTGCTTCAAAGCTCATTCGCCACCAAGGAATATTCTCAGGAGCAGATCAAACCTCTGAAGGATGATTTTCTCCATGTGCCACAGGATAAAGAGCAGAAAATACCATCACTGGAGGCCAAGTCACGTGGGATCTGAGCCACAGGAGCTGTATAAATACGAGCAAGTGAAGTGACACATCTCTCCACTGCCTGAGGCTCTGAGCACCAGTAACTCAGCCGGGAGCAGTGAGCTCTGTGCCTCCCACCCAGCAGTCATCTTCACTGCTCAGTGACCACACTGACATAAGCCCACATTTTATCCTCTTTATGCGCCCATCCCCAGTGAATAGCACCGAAAATATCAAGCAGCACCTGACACATAACCTGCACATGAAATTCCACCAGCATCTGAAAAGAAACTTTGTGAAGTGTTGGTCTGACACGTTTGATTTCACGCAGCAAAATTCCTTCAAGTCATACTAAAACCTTTGCCAAGATTTGTGAGAAGTTTCCAGAGCTCTGTGGCAACTGCAGTTCTCACTACACAGGTACAAAGCTGTTGTACTTAAGACTCTACAGGGCTGGTTGCTCCAGAACAGAGTAGCTGTCCCTGCAGACATGTGAAATCACTCTTTCTGACTGAACACATTTAAGCACAGTGGGTACTCAGCAACACATCCCTATGATAAAAACATTAATGGCATTTTTTGTATGTTGATCCTCTCCAGAGTCTAGAAAGGGCTGGAATCCTGGATGGTTTGTACAGCACTGTGAAATTGTTAACTGAGTTTTCAGGGCAAAATTCTTCCAACTCCACACACCTGCATGTTTTGTGTTCCATTTTCTCCCCAGGCCATGTGTTGTGCAGCTCCTGCTGCTGTCTCAGAGCCATTTCAGGCTCCCATCAGCTCTGACCAAAGTATCTGCCTAGGCATGAATCCAAGGGCCTCAATTCCTCTTTTTGTGCCCTTACTAGATGTGGCAGACCTGTGCACAGCAGAGAGCCACTGCTCATATCTGGAGCTTTGCTTTCTCTCTCCTCTTCCCCAAATCCCTTCCAATAATCTTTCCCTACTCCAGACGAGCACAACTGGTAGGCATCCTTAAAACTGCACAATTACTGCTTCTGTACCTGCAAGCAAGTAAATTAGAATAGAATAGGTGATTTGTATAAGCAGCAGAACATGAATGACAAAAACCACTTTTTAGATAATTTTCCTGTCCATTACTGGGAAACCAGGACTGCTACTAAGGCAAGAACAGACAGCCTTCCTTGTAGGGAAGTTTCATGGAACACACTAATTCATACAGGTTTTTGTAATTTCCTTACATTTGTGAACTTAACAAAGAATCAATGTTAATAAATCACTAGCACAAATAAACCAGAGTAGAACAGCTTACAGCATGTGTCTTCTGATTGGTCACTGCATAAACTACATTACAGGTTTTTGTAAAAGATTTTTCTCTTGTGTTTGAGAGTGGCAGGCACAACATCTGCATTAACCAGATCACCTCAAGCAAAGAAATTGAAACAACTGGCAACCACCACTGAAGCTGTAATGAGATGCACAGGCCCCTGTGGTCACTCAGAAACTTTTCAATGGAATAATTTCTACTAGGATAAAAAATTAAAAATTAAGTTCATCAAAACAGTTTAATAATTTGGATAAAATTCTGATGAAACCCAGGCAGGTTTCCATTGGAAAGTTACTTCATTTCCTCATAGCTCTGCAGCAATCATCCCAGCATGCTGTGGAAACCTGGGGATAAAGAAGTCCTAAACTCACCACTAGCAAACTCACAAGCTAAGTCTACAAGGCTCCCTGCCAGCTTGGTAAATCACCAGGCAAACTGCCTTGAATTTATAGAAACTTCACTGCTTCTAAAGCCTTCAGCTCCTCAGAAGCTCTGTAGCAATACACAAGCCTGACTTCAGGACTCTCAGTCCTCAGGGTTTTAAGCACTCCAGAAATTTGGTGAAAGTCTGTATACAATTATTAAAATAATCTATGTATTTGAGAAATTAATTTTCAGCATTCCCACTCTGCAGAAAATTTCAATGCTTCTTGTTTTCATGCAATATGGAATAAGAAACTTCCAATTAAAATATCTTTAAAAATCAGACTTATGCTTTTCAGGGAGTTATCTGTTGTCCAGAATAAAAGACAAGAGGTCACATTGCTCTAGTTCTTCATTCAGAAGGCAACAAAGCTGTGCAGATGGAAAGTCAAAGCTTCAGTTGCTGCTTGCTCATTCTGACGTGGCTGAACACTTCCTAGATCAGGAATGACCTGTTTCACAGTGACTCTCCTGGTGCCTGTACATCCAGCCCCAGGCAGGTACAGGTTTACTCTGGGCTGTGTAACAGGTGGGCAAACAGCACAGCCACCAGCAGCAACTTACAGCCCACAGCCACAACAAACCTGTTACATGACAGCTTCAAGTTCCTTCTGCTCAAATGTAATTAACATCAAAAAGAGCAAGAGTTTTATCATCTTCATTTCGAAACTGGAGAAAGAGAGAGTTTCCTTTTATTTCATGACTGTCTTCCCCAAACCTTTGACAGTACATAAGCTTGAACTGGCACAGATTGTAGTGTGTATTCCCATGGATAAAACATTCCCAGAAAGAGATTATAGAATCTCTATGAGCAAATCATAACCAGACACTGAAGGTGGATTGAAGCAACTTTCACTCACAGGCAAACTCATTTCAGACTACTGGGATTTCTGGATGAAACACAAAGAGTATCTAGTCAATCGCTTTTCTTTCATAAAATAAAAAAATGCACTTAAGTTATTAACCTTTATCCACTGCACCTCAATGAAATGGAGTATTTTTCAATGGAAACTCAATTTCACGGAAAATTTAACTAATTGAAATTTATCTATCTCCTAGCCTCTCAATACCTTGAAGATTCAGCCCACAGTTTCACACCAGCCCAGCTATGCAGGAGTGCAGGGCTGGAACTCTGCACATCCCAGAGCTCTGGAGAGACCCCAGAGCCAGCACAGACACGTTGGCAGCAGAGCCAGAGCAGTGGTAGCAGAGAGGCAGTGCTGGGGCTCCCCTGGCTGACTTGCACTATCACTGCACTAAAACGCTGCTCCAGGGATCCAAACTGGCCTTTCCATAACACCCTGCAACACCCGGGTAACTGTGGGCTGGGATCAAACACCCAAGGGGAGACAAAGCATTTTACTCACAGTCTACTGATGTTTCTGCTATGTTTTATGACCAGACACAAACGTGGGAGAAAAGAGTTAACTTTGCAACTCTAGGACTGGCTGACTGCATGTTATTTAACCACTGAGTATCACAGGATAAAGGATTTTTCCCAGGCCCAGTAATAGAGCAAAGGGCATCTGAGTTCAAGTCCTAACATGCACATTGACTATCCTTCAGCACAGTCATCTTTGTTTGTGTTAACTCTTCTAATTTCATACATTAGGGCTTGCAAAAAAATCAATATTTATTGACCACTGCCTCATTTGCTAATATCTTCCAGTCTGTGCCTTGGCCATACAGACATTACATACCTACCACAGACATTCTACATATAAACTCATTATATTGCCAATGGCCAGACTTGTATATCTCTGCTTTACCAAGCCATCAATTTATCAGGGTTGGGTACTACTCCAACAACAGGATTCCAGAAGATTCAGAAGACTATTCAAAAGCAGAATACACCCAGACTTGTAGCACCTAATCTCATAGCTAGAGTTGTATAAATGTGTTTTCTACTTCTGTGGTCCAGATCTGGCAGCTGTAAATTATTTCCTTTAGAACAATTAAAAACTGTATATAATCAACTAATACAATCACTAATCTGCCTAAGTTAGTGAGACTCTATGGGAAACTTCCCAGGCAGTGTGCTGCCCAATGCTGTAAATATGAACAGCTACACAGACTGACCGAGCTGCCATCCAGGCTTGTTTGAAGAAATTACAGGTACAGAAACTACTGGTAGAAACACTTCTTGATGGCTTCCTTTTGAGCCCTGCATTTTACGAGTTCAATCTGAGCCTTCAGTTTAGAGCTTGACCCTAAAAGTAGAGAACTGGCAGAGAAAAAATAGCTTGGAGCTGCTGAAGCAATAGTTACTGTGGTGGCTGTAACCTAGGGAATATCCAGGTAACACTGTCACAACACACACAATACAGAGTCACCCAAACATTTGTTTTAGCCAAATATGCAGCAGTGTCAAGCTGGTCTGTGGGCAAGTAAAACACTGAACTGGCACAGAGGAGTCAGTCTCCTCCTCACACCTTAGGGTGACATAAAGCACTGTCCCTCGACTGAGAGCAGGCACTGGCTCTGAGCAGCACCTGCTCCTGCCCTCGAGGCGTCGGTGTGGAGCCCTCAGGCTCAGCACATAGAGCTCCCACCCCACTCCAGAGTGCCCCAAACCTCCCCACAAGCACCTTTCTCCCAGGTACACCTGATGCACTAAAGGTGTGTGATGGACAAAAAACCTTTCAGCTAATTGGAGGTTGAAAGATTGATGTGTTTGTTCAGTGCTGGAGCACAGAGTACTGGCGTCCTTAAGACATGTGTTGGGTTTACAAAAGTTTGATTCTCTATTTATTCCCCAAAATTTTGCATATTCATTAAGTTACCTAACACCTATACACATCCATCACCTGTCCCTGTATTGTATTTAAATTAGTTGGATGTCTGTCACAATTGCACAGTTCTCTCTTTAACTGAGGTGATCCTTTTGAGTCAGTGTGGGAGGAAGTAAAGTCATCCTCCTCACCACTTTGTCCTGTTGCCAGGTCTTTGTGACCCCTTGGTTATGGTCCAGGCTCTTTCCTTGGCTTCAAGCATGCAAAGTCTTGGTTTTCTGATTTCTTACAATGCTCAGTGTCAGATACATGATAGATTGTCTTGCTCTATACCTATGTATGAATGATTAAACCCTTTGTTTCTTCTTTGATCCTATTATTATTACACTAGGCTCTGCCATAGACGTGTTGCTTACATCTTGCTGGCTATATTTCTAATTTCTAAATTTTTTAACCCTTTGACTCACATCCAGCCCCCATGTATTTTTAAAAGTTTCACTTCCAGTCAAGGGCTGAAATGTGTGCATGTTGCTGTGCTGGAGAATTCCATCTTGCACTGCAGAGATGTTAACATCCCGAGCTTGTTTACACAGGGAAGGGAAGCCAAAATGAGTTGTGGGATGGTTTACCAGGGAAAAGGAGTCTGTGGAAGTTCGAGTCTTCCCTCACTGACCCTCTGTCAAGCACATCCTCCTGATTTCACAGTAAGAGTTGCTAGACAACCACCAAGGCCATGCTTACCCCTGTGCCAGTAACAGCTGTGACACCTTCGAGGGACTCAGCTCCCTTGGATCTTGTCCTCACAGCACTAAGGACCAAGCACAGTACAGAAAAAACACCAAGAATTCACACCTTGTTCAGCAGCTCCCTTACACAGATGAACCTTCAAGAGCAATAAAGAAAAATAACCAAAAATTACTCAAAACACTGACAAACTACCAAACCAACTCTCTGCACATTTAGTTTGGTCCTATAAGGCCATTTTCTTACTTGCTAGAGAATCCCACAACCTCAACTCAGTGACTGAACGGGCTACTGTTCACAAAACTATCCAAAAAAATTGTAAAATCCCAGCTTCCCTGCTGGTTTAACATCACAATACAACCTGTCATTAGCTAAGAGGGGCAAAATAACTGAGCTGATTGAGTCAATTTGATTCCCTTTGCCCCTTGCTGATGAATCTAAGCTATTTTAAAAATTAAAAAGCTATTAGACTAGTGAAAATAATTTTAAACAGTAATCTCTCAAATCACTGTTTCTATGTTTAAAGATCAGCTGGCAGAAGCATGGCTGCTAATACAGGCTGCCTGAAAATTCACAACTGGAGATAATGGTCAATTCCTCCACTATTCTCTTCTAATTAGAGAATTCTGCTTCAGTTGAAATCCATTTACGTGAGCAATATCCACATATTGAAAAGAAAGATTAAGAATACATTAGCTCAGAGTAAGAATCCCTATGATGTGAGTAGGCAATTACAGAAGCCATCTATGATTTCCACCTCCACCTCTTTTATTTTTCTTCTCTATCAATACAAAACTGTGGCAAGAATTGAAATCAATAATAATTTCCCTCCCCGCTTTTTCTTTTTTTTAAAGTGTCACAGTAGAAAAAAATAGATAGCTACTAAAAAACAATGGTCTTGTGAGAAAGCACAAACATCTGCTCTCTAGAAAGGGTAGGGAAAGAACAAATATTAGCATTCCCTCTCAACAAAACTGGTAGCAGAATGTGCTGGAATGCTGTGCCCAAAGGAATTGCTGGTTCACTGTAGTTTGGGGACAGCCAACTGGCAAACCACAAATGAGGTCAAATTTTCATAAAACCAGCCCCACACATACAAATTCCTGACCAAGAACAAGTATCTAATATTCCAAAAACATCTTCTAACAGCCATTATCTGATGGTTGAGCACTGAACAGCCCCAAAAATAAAGTAAAACATTATTATCTCCAGCAAATTTGATGAAGTGAGCTTCTGCCTAGTGCTCTGGGTAAGATTTGGTTAGAACAAAGAGCAGACAGCCTGGCAACACCACCAAAGAAGGAAAATGTGTAAAGGTTTGCCAGTATACCATCTAAAAATTGATAAATAAAGCCTCTAGGAAACAGTTATTGAAAAGTCAGCACTCTGAAGCCTAAGGCTACACTTTTACATCTCTATAATTCCCTTAGCTTCCAAATGAATCAAAAGCAGCATGGAATTTGTAAAATCTAACAATCCCACAGTGGTAAGAAACCATTTTCCATGAGACACAATTGCATCATTTTATCATCAAGCAAAAATACAACCCCATATGTGATTAATATTGGGCAAATACAGGAAGTTTTCTTGTGCTTTCAAGAATGTGTTATTCTTTTTAGCTTGATGTATCAAAGAAAAACATTTTAAAAGTTCTGGGAATTTTGTGACTACTGGTGGACTTTGACACATGCTGATAGTTAAGACAGGGTCTCAGGCATATCATTTGCAATGGCACAGTCTCTTAACAATTTTCCTTTCTTCCTTAATCATACATAGTTAACAAGAGCAAAGTAAAAGTTAGAATTTCAGGTATTTGCAACGTTTCCTCAATAGCCTTTCATTTCTATTTGGGCTGAAACTTGATCTATTCTGAATAATGGAAACAATGTTCAAAGCATACATCCCCCCCAGCATTACACTTAGTTAATGGTCCTTTACTTGTCATATTGTGATTTTTATACTCCATATAAAGGTCTTCTTTAGGTTAAAAAAAAGAAAATGTGTCTTAACATTTGAAGCAAAGCCAAATAATGCTGTACTGCTGGGCAATTTTGAAAGCCACATTAAAAGAGGATCATAAGAAAAAGAGGCATCCAGTACAAAAACACTACATGGCTCCTTCTCTGTGCTCCACGATTTTGTTAAGATACTCTTTTAATGCAGCCATTTACTGCAACAGGCTTTATAATATATATTAAATATTATTGCCTCCTCTAACTGACACATCATGTTTGGTGAATCTTGACCCTTCAGTGCCCCAGAAGCCATATTAGACTGCTACAAAAGTGTTAAGAATATTGTGAAAAACATAACAAAAATGCCTGTTTTCCTGATGGTAATCTCTTTTCTGGATGGTGGATGGTTCGAGAAATTCCTGCACAATGTGATTGTCATGAGGGACCTAAACCACAAGGAGATTCTCTCTGACATTTCAGTGTCAGCTCTGAAGATGTGCTCAAGCAAAGTCCACAGCTGGCACAAAGCAAATCTCAGGACACCCCTGAGCAGCACAGGAGCTCCAGACACAGCCCTGAAAGGAATATTGACTGAATTTGCACTGCATCGAGGTATCCCCCACTGGGCACGACCCAGCCAGAGCCCCAGCCCTGCTCTCCTCTTGCTCTGAGGGAAGGAGCTGTCCCCCCACCAGGCAGGCACAGGCAGCACAAGGGCAAGGCCAGTTTCTTGCTCATCTGAATAAATCACACAGGTCTGGGAGCCACTGAACATCTGGCCCCTGGCACTGGCTAAAGCAGCCCAGGGCTCCAGAGGAGGTTCCTGCCAGGACCACACACACCAAGGCAGAGGCAGCACCACAAATCTGGGAATGCCTTTTACATCTGCTGCCCTGAATGAATTAGAGGTGGGTTTGCTCCTTAAACATAAAGGTTAGACTGTCAAAAATCTTTATCCAGACACTGTGTTCCCGAGCCTGGAAGATTCTAGGTTACCGAAACTCAGAATTTATTCCACTGGCTTCCCTGAGTGTGCCTGCATGTGTATGCATATGTTTAATACACATATTAAATTTTAAATAGATTGCTTTTAACTAATCACATCAAGTGGCACTTGTGCAATGTAAATATTTGCTTTGTTCCTTTAACACTCTTTCAATTACACAGAAAATTTCAGGGAAATAAAATTACAGCAGGCCGAATATTAAAAGGTGGGCAGGGAAAAGATTGAGAAACTAAGCTTCAAAGGGAATTCTGCACTTTGATTTCAGTTTGCATATTCCAAATGCTCACATTTTGCTACACAGATGTCAAACCAGGAGGCAGGTAATAAAGTAGGTTTCTTTAAGGTTTTTAAAAAATACATTTAAATTATCAAATTAAACCATATTCCAAGCATTGCAGAAATAACTGACATATTATTAGTCCTTCCCTAAACGTTATTGAACCATCTCTTTCCATTGTAGCAGGGGTCTGTCAGCTATGCAGGTCCTTGCCAAAAATAAAGAAAGGATGGCAGCACTCCCCATCTGCTGACGAGTCCAATCTAAGGGAAGACAAAACACTGATTTTATTTACCTCTGTTCCAATTACTGTCAGGCGATACAAACAGTCATCATGACACACAGCCAGGTTTATTCATGTGCCCAGCAAGCCAGGCCAGGCATAATAAAGAGATTACACACTCAGTTTGGAATACAGGCAACCTGGAATGGCTTTTACTGAAACTTTAAGCATGGGAAATATTGGGTAGTAGATTTAGGTGTCACACAATCAGAAATGTGTTTGGCTCAAAAACACAACACATGGCACCCTCAGAGAATGAGGATGACTATTATTACAGCACAACAGGCCTGCCTTTCTCTCCCTGCCAAAAGAAAAGCTTGGAATAGCACAGAGCACATGGCACCTTAAACTTAGAGAGAGACTGGAAAGAGCTTTACAGAGTAGGAAGGAAAAAAAAGAGAAAAGCACTGTAAAGTATCTGTGCCCCTGAAAGACAGCTCCTCATAAACCAGCCCAGTCCCTGTACTAGAGTCATCCTGGAAGAGAAAGGACCCAACATCAAGAAATGGGACAGAAGGATTGCTGCTGGTTTTGCTCTCTTCTCACATGGCTACTTGTTTGTAGAGTCCATCACACCCATGACACCCACTCCACCCCACAGGGACTGTCACATTCTGGAGTGCCATGGACATTGGGGTCTGGGCAGCTTTTCCAGCTCTCAAGATGAAACTCTGGAAATGTCCACACGGGCAGGGCACCCTCTGATCCCTCCCTGCAGAACGTGCCAGGCTCAGATAGCATCACTGCATAATTTAATTCAAAAATGTCATCCAAGGTGGAATTATGCATCATCGAGGTTTTTATTTTATCAGTCATTGTATTTGACCACAGTGCTAGGCAAGTTGTGAGATCTTTGGGCTTCAGCTTTGTGCCCTCCAAAAAAAAAGAATAATACACCATTAATACCAGCTCCAGCCAAGAGAGAACAGCACCCAGAGTCCCCTAAGCCCTAGCCCTGGGCATTTCTGTTTAGGCTGGAGAGTATTTACACTTCTCAAATGTGCACTGGAATCAAGCTGTGAAATAGCCTGAAAAATCTGGTAGGCTTAAAAGCTCTAAGTTTGTAAAAGCATGAATTTCACTCTAATTTCTGATTCTTGGGAATTATCCTTCCAAGCAGCAAAGTAATGACTGCTCCTGATTACAATTCAATCTAATAAAAACCCTGCAGAATACCCACACACACTTGGAACAGAAAAGGGAAATGCAGTTATCTGAATATCTCCATTCATTCAGAGCACAAAGCTGCTGAAACCTGGGCCTAAATGTCTCTCACCAGTGCTCACAAGCTGGTGTTGTAATTGATGCCAAAAATTCAGCAGCTTTATCATATGCATTTTTTCCTACTGACAAAGTATTCCACGGAGCTGTATTTCAATTCTGATTCCATATGTCACTTCAATTTCTGATCAGAGCTTGAACATAAAAAAATTATAGCCCACCTCAGTGGACTAATAAAAAAGGATCATTTCTTTTTACATATCAACATTTATTAGCCTCAATCATTTCAGAAATATAATCATTATAGTCCCTTTTACTGAGAACAGCTCCCCACACACACTCATCCCGGGGGCTCCTCTGAACAGATGTTCTTTTTCCCTTTATTTCTGAGGGTGCCATGTTGCTGCACAGCAAAATCAGCCATCATGCAGTATCAAGAGAAAAAGTAATTAAAAAAAGACTGGGGGTTTTTCTATTCCCCATTACCCTTTTTTTAAACATTACTGTTATTTCTTTCCATCTTTCCCAAATAAAAAGTCAAAGGCAGGAGAGGTTTCAAGTCGGAAGGAATGATTGGGTTGGCCATCCTGAACTCTGCATTTCCCAGGCCTTCTGGTTTCAGGAGGGGCTGATGAGTTTAACCAGAGCACAGCTCCCAGCTGGCTCAGCACATATTCCAGAAGCACACAAGGGCCTGGCTGGAAAACATCAGTTCTTGGGTTAATCTTGGTTTTCAGAATCACTGATCATATCTGTTTGGTTTATAGTCTTCCAAAACCTTCCCAAAGAAATGCATTGATCCCTCCTACTGAAAACCCAAGACAGACAGGATGCTGTTTTCAAAAGAACTTCTACGAATCCCATCAATGCCGGAATAAAACTAGAAAAAATTAGGTGTTTATTGATTTACACATGAAAATAACACATGCTTTTTGTGCATGTGTAGTCTCCCTTAAGTGAAAACTAGACTTCTAAAGAGAATCTAACATTGAACCTATAAGTATTATCCATCAGTTCTCCTTTTTTTCTTTTTTTTTTGACAGCCATAAAAATTAGAGATAAAATGCTTAATTAGTGTAGAATGGGGTAAAAATCACCACCTGGACTGAAACATGTGGTTGGTGCAAACAATAACTGAGCTCCTTGTTAACTACAGGTGATTTAAGTTCAGCCTGGAACCTGGATGTGTCTGGATGCAGAGCTGGAAAGTGAACACCTGTATGGTTTCTGCAACATGAAAAACTTTTAACTGAAAATCTTCATTTTACTCAGCACACTGGGACCAATTCTATTGCTTCCATTAAAACATTTTTTCACTCATAATTCATGTCCTCGTAATTCAAGCCATCTCAGCTCAAAACAATCTTATCTCAGCAGAAATTGATCCAAGTATTACATGAATCAGAACAGAAACAGAACATGGTTTCCATTTTCCAAGGATAACTTTCCAACTTTATGAGTCAAAGCAAAAATGTTTAAGAATCACACTTAAACTGTATCTGTTTCCCTGCAGACTAAAGCTAAGATATTTTAACTGCATAGTTCTGCTTCACACATTGCTGTATCTCCAAAATTCACATCTTCTGCAAGAAGTGTTCACTAAGTGCATCATCCTATTACCTATGAATCTGGAGTAAAGAGGATTGGAATAACCTCAATGTGCTATAGACATGACTCAATCAGAAAACAATTCCATTCATCAAGGATTTGATTCGAGTTTTTTTGTTAGGCTGGTTTGGTTTTGATTTGGTTTGGGGTTTTTGGTTCTTTTTGGGTTTGTTTTTTTTTTTAGTACAGTCTCAGATTTTCAGAACTTGAGATAAAGGCAGATCCAAGAGTATGAACCAACTGATAACCAGTTTCCAGCTGAAACACCAGGAAGTGGATAAATCACTCATTAGTGGTCCTAAAGGCATAGCTCTACCTCAGCACCAGGCTGCCCCAGGAAACCAGGACTGCCCAGGTCACCAACCCAGAGCAGGCTCCCAGCCCTGGTTCAAAGGAGAAGCCCCACAATCACCTCACTCTGAACAGTTCTGTCCATGCTGGAGTCACAAACTCCAGCAGTCCCCAGCTCACAGCAGGTACAATGTGGAGCCCTGACCTGCCCCACACCAACAGGGTGAAGGCAGTACTGGCAGTTCATACACTGTGCATGCCACAGGCTGCATCCAACTCCAATTTACACTGCCTGTATTTAGTAGAAGATTCAGCACAACCACTCCAACCCATAGCAGCCTATTCAGCTACATAAATACCAGAACAGATTTTGGCAGCACCCTTGTCAGTCTCCTGTCCCCACTTTGCCAAGTGCCCTCCTGCAGGAATTCCTGTGGTGCCACACGTGTGCCAGCAGCTCCTGTCTCTGCTCTGCACAGACTCTGCAGGGTCCAGGGCTCAGCCCAAGCAGAGCAGCACTCTGTTTCTCCTGCAGCCCTGGCACTGTGGGCATGCAGCAGATGCTCCCACATCACATCCACACGAGCCCCTGCAGCGCTGAATGCAACGCTCTGGAATGCGCCACCGAAACGGGACTGCAATGAAATGATGTTTGCTTTGCCTTGGAGAATCATGGACAGGCCTTTGACCACAACACAATTTAAAACATCCACAAATTAATGCCCTTTGCCTGGTGACTCCTGGTCTTCCCTTGGGAGCAAAGGCCTAAGGAAAGAAAGGCACTGACAGACTCCCTCACTGCCCCAGTGCCACCCTCTTAAATCAGTGAAGTGTTTCTGGTGGCTTAAATGGTGGCAGACTCAGAGCCAAGGAAGTTGCTCCTCTTTTGAAACCACACTGTCTAAGGATGGCTGCCACAATGCAACAAAAAGAGGCAAAAAGAAACTGAAATTTGGGGTTATTTATATATATATATGCATACATATATAGTTCTCATGTATACATTACAGATGTGTACCCTCCTTCCAGATAAGTTTAAGTGAGGCTCTAATTTACAGAGATTGTCTCTGTTCAGGACAGCATTTGAACTCATAGCCCTACACTTCAGCAAAAGTCCCTGATGACTTTAAAAATAAAAAAAATATACATCAAATTTAAAGTTCATCTTTAGCCAGCAAGAAAAAAATGTTGAAACCTCCTCTTCAACAAGGAAAGGAAGGAAACTTGAACAAAGAATGAAAATAAGTCAGTACCATTCATTCTCATTTTTCTTTGAAGGTCACCAGAGAGGATGGTGCTTCCCACAGCTGCTCCTGGCACAGAGAGCTCTGCAGTCCCCAAGAGTAACTCACCAAATTCAGCCACTCTGGAGCAATAGCAGTGCTGTGACATGCAAGTTTACTCCCTGCTAAACTCTGCCAACAAATTGCTCGTTTCTGACAGATGTTTCTGTTTAGAGCCACAAGGAACCGTATGGATCATTCCACCTCAAAAGTCTCAAGAGCCCCCCCAGTAACTCCAAGAGCCAGAAATTTGCCAGGAACAAATGAAAAACCTAATTAGATCAACAGACAAAACTTGGATCAAGATTAGAGGATCTGACATGACAATGGGATTAGACTATTTACAAGACATAACAAGGTTTGGCTATTTATCGTTTCACAACCAATTTTTGCAGCACAAGAAGCAGTGACAAATCAGCATGAAAAATGAAGATATGAGCATATCCTTGTTTCAGTTTAGTGTGTGCTCCCTACTGATGCCAAGCTCCCTAGAATCACAGTCTAATCTTTGAGAAAACCACTGCAATAGCAAAAGGAAGCAAGAACTGCTGGTAGTTTCAGGCATACAAAAAGGCTAAAAAGTAAATAAATCATTGCAAAAAAACATAGTTTGGAGCTANAATAGCAAAAGGAAGCAAGAACTGGAGGGACAGTAATGGAAATAAAAACAAACAAGATCCTTACAGCTGGTAGTTTCAGGCATACAAAAAGGCTAAAAAGTAAATAAATCATTGCAAAAAACATAGTTTGGAGCTATGTGGAAAAATTAATGCAGATAAACAGTTGGATAGACTTTTCAATGACAATGTCATTTTTGTCTTCTCCACTTTGTCATGCTCTGACTCAAGAAGCCTAAGGGATTGGAATTCAAGGGTATTTACAGTTAATCACTAAAAAATGAAGTATAAAGGAACTTAGAAAATGAGCCTGAAAACGAAAAAATCCCCTTTATTGCTCACCCCCTTTGACAAGTTGCCTGTGGGACAAAGGAATCTCAAGTTTGTGTCGAACCAGAAGACAGCAGTGACAACAGAGGCCAACAACATGCACTGGCTGGATGAACAAAGTTCTGCTCCCTACCAGCTGGTAGCCTCCACACAGCTCCCAAGGGATGCATTTCTTCAACTGCTGACAGGTCACAAGAGGTCTAGGTGGGATTTAGGCCGATGAGAAACTGAGCCTGAACCTCAACAGCGCTTTTGTCCTCTTTCTGTTCCAATTCTCCACACACCTTCACCTTCTGCTCCCACATCTGGGAAGCTCGAGTTGCAAACACTGTGCAATGCTCCTCCAGTGGAAAGAGGTCTTTGTGCATGGCTTTCCTTCCTACTCCCTCCTGTGCCACAAACACAGCCTGAGCCTGCCTGGAGGAAGCCCCTTTTCCCAAACATTCTTTCCTTTCTCATCTCCTTGCTCTCTGGAGCAAAGACACAGACAAGCTTCACACACAGCAATGCAATCTTGTCCCATCCCAGAGCAAACTCAGTGCAGTTTTCATAATCACCAGCTTATTTCTCATCCTAGCATCAGCCATGAAGGTCTGGTCAGAGACAACAACTTGGTTTTAAAGAAAGGAAATTACTGACAAGCACTGCAGAAGAATTTTACATGTGGAGCTACACCTCTACAGCACCAGCAAGGAAAAAGAAAAAGCACCTCAACTGTGGCTCCTCACACTCTGCCTTCTAGGTGTGTTCTGCTTTCTATTTCAATTGCAAACTGAAGTTTAGAACAGCTTTTTGATCAAAATGCAGACAATATCTGGTACAGGGGATGTGTCAGTTCACCCCTGGAGGAGCCACTGAATCAGTAAGTTAAAATCCTTCACCAGCCCAAGGCAGCCCACATGTGGGGGCTTTCCATCCCAGCAGTGAAACACTGCTTCCCAAAGCCTGTGCAAACAACCCCAGAGCCTTCAGGAATCTCAGCACACTTGTCATTCTCTGACTCAAGAAGCCTAAGAGATTACAAGGGTATTTACAGTTTATCACCAACAAAACTGCAACACCAAGAAAAGTAATTAATAATACAGCATAAAATATAAACATTTCTCCATTATAAACAGGTCCGACATGGAAGCACCTGTAATAGGAAGAAAAAAACCTTCACAGCAGAAGGAACTTCAGCCTCAACCATCTGAATTTAAAAGTTTATTTCAGGACAGGAGAACATCAGCTGATGTCAGTGAATGTGGGGTCTGCTCCAGCCCAAGATGTGTTGGCCATTTATATTTTAGCACAGCATCCAGGCAGAGAAGGGTTGGGCTGCAGTTAATACAAGTGAAACAGCAAAAAAAGAGAGAAAAAAGCTGGGGTTTTCCCCTCAAACTTCTTCAGCATATCCTAAACTTAAACTGAAATTAGTAGTGTATTTAAAGGACTTATGTTAGCATCAATGTTGGTCAGTGCTGAGAGCAATAAAAAAGGCAAATAAAAGGCATAGACTGCAGCAGCAATCCTTATTCCTAAATACACTGCTTAATCCTATCATACATATTTCAAAAATAATTACTCTTTGTCAAATTAAGTATGGCTTTTTGATACAATTAGCTTTTTACCTGGAGCTCTGGTAGTCCTGATATGAAAGGAATCTAGATATGCATCAGTTCTAGTTTAAGTCCTGCATTTAGGAAATAGATAAAAAATTAAATCCTTCTCTCAAGCTCATCTTCCAGTGAATCCTATTAATAAGAGATATTCTGAGATAATTCCAACAAGGCATGAGCATCCCTCCTTTCCTCAATGACTTTTGATATTGCACATCATCATGCCAACAGAGCAGCATCCCTGCCAGTGCTAGCACCTATAAATGCCATATTTCTACAATATTTATATTGCTCTTCACTAAATACTCAATTTTATTCCTCTCTGTTTTTTCCTAAAAGGAAATACACACATAAATGAAATGGAGAGAAAATGGAAACTATGAGAGAGGAGCAGCATTTAAACAATAATAGCTGGGGTTTTTTTAATACATGCTCTCCAAGCCCATGGCAACAGCAGCATTTCAACAGGACAACAGAAAAAACAAGGAGTTCTCTGAACAGCCAAGCTATTGAAAAACAGGGTTCCTGTGCAGTAAGGTCCAACTTTCCTTGTCAGTGCATTAGAGGGAAGGTCTTTTCTCCCCTGTCTGGTTGCAGCAATCTGAGTTTTAAGTCCCTTCCTGCCCCATGACATTTAGTGGAAACTGGTCCATGCAGACCAAAGTTGCCAGTGGGCAGGAAGAGCAGACAGACACCTACAGTCACACACCAAGCATTGGCACAGCGTCCCCATCTCCTCAGGAGACCCAACAGAAAATCCTTCCAAAGGAACTGAGCTGAGGATGGCCTAGATGGCATTTTCAGACACCTGTGGGCCATTTCCACAGTTCTGTGCAGGAGGACCATGCTGAGTGTTGTGGTGTGTGGTCCATGGTGAGGTGTCAGTGCCTTCCCAAGGGCATCTCCACCAGCAGGCGACTGGGCAGGCACACAGCCAGCCCACAGACACAGCCACACTGACACAGCCAGACTGACACACAGACACAGGCACACAGCCAGCCCACAGACACAGCCACACTGACACACAGACACTGACACACTGACACACTGACACAGCCAGACTGACACAGCCACACAGACACAGGCACACTGACACAGCCAGACTGACACACAGACACTGACACACAGACACAGCCACACTGACACACAGACACTGACACACTGACACACAGACACAGCCACACTGACACAGCCACACAGACACAGGCACACTGACACAGCCAGACTGACACACAGACACTGACACACAGACACAGCCACACTGACACACTGACACACACACAGACACACTGACACACAGGCACAGCCAGACTGACACACAGACACTGACACACTGACACACAGACACACTGACACACAGACACACAGATGCAGGCACACAGCCAGCCCACAGACACAGATACACAGATACACAGACAGACAGACAGACACACGGGTGTGTGTGATGGCAGAAGGTCAATGAATGCAAGGCGAGAGGGGTCCTTTATATGCAATATATATGCAACGGGGTTTATTGCAACCACACACTGAAGGGCTCCAGGAACAGAAGACGAGGATCAGCTCAGGGTCTTGGTTTAAGTACAAGACAGAAGGGGACATGAAGCTTCCCCCCGACTCTCACCCAGGACGCGTGGTGGGGTCGGCTCCCGNGTGATGGCAGAAGGTCAATGAATGAAAAGCGAGAGGGGTCCTTTATATGCAGCTCCAACAGGGTTTATTGCAACCACACACTGAAGGGCTCCAGGGACAGAAGACGAGGATCAGCTCAGGGTCTTGGTTTAAGTACAAGACAGAAGGGGACATGAAGCTTCCCCCCGACTCTCGCCCAGGACGCGTGGTGGGGTCGGCTCCCGTGGGGAATCAGCTGGCATCTTTAATGAGAGACATCCTTAATCTGTTGCTCGGAAACAAAACTTTTAATAAAGACAAAGTAACAAACAAGACGTTGTGTATGGTACACAGAGAAATTAGGGAAAAACGTGTGGGTTCTGAGTGCTGCAGGGTCTTTTATACTTTTTGGGCAACTGGGGAACTGGGGCGGGGACTGAGGGAAGTAACCAATTGTAATAGAGAACTTTTAAATAACAATTTAAAACTAAAATGGCAGCAAACAAGGAGTGGGTTGTTGTTCTCTTAGGACGAGAAACGATTTTTCCAGGGTTTAGAACTGAGACCTCTCTCCTCCCTCACTGGACTGACCCCAGCAGGGGCGGATCTCAGGGCGGGGCCCAGTGGGAACAGGTGAAAGTGGTGCAGAGGGAGGGCAGCCCACTGGGAAAACCAATGGGATAACAAGGGTGGAGCACACGGGCCAATGGGGCTCAGGAGAGGGGAGAACATTCTAGGAATTAACCATATAGGGAGAAGAGGGCTGGTCTGGGCCAAGGGGCCAATGAGGGGTGCAGAACTGGGGTACATTACCATATAGCAACAAAGCACTGTGGGGAGATGCCTTTTATGAGCCTAACCTGGTGTTACATTGGGGACTCAGTGTCTTTCTTTCCATGACATGGAGATTGTTGAGTGCCTGGTGGTCTCCTGGGCCTCCCCAGTTGAGCTCTCAGGTGTTGTCCAGGTGCTGAGTCCAGGACCCCAGCAACCACCATGGGCATGGGCTGCAAGTCAGATCCCCCACAGGTCAGAGCTCTGCTTTCAGACACCTTCAGCGTTGGAACGCTGCAATCCCATCTCACAGCTACTGTAGGAAGGGTAACATAGACCATCAGTATCTGTAAAATATTCCTCTCATTCAAATATGAGCAGCTACATTGGTAAGCAACAATAAACTACACTAATATGTGTGGTTAATAAAAACTTCAACACAGTTAAAACACAGCAATTACAGAACCAAACCTATAAACTTCAATTTCTTCCATCTGCTAAAGAGACTATGACAAGTGTCTTGCACCAATGCAGTTCTGGGGCTGCTGGTCCTTGTCTCTCTGCACTTGCCCTCTGCTGTGAGGAATGCCACCCATTGACAGCTGCTTCTGATGCTTAGCACAAAAGTGTCTTCATCATAAAAAATAAAGAAGTCTTTTTATAGTCATTACAACTCATGAGAGCAAAACCTGCTAAGAAAGGCTTCTCCAGTTAACAGCTTAAATGTGACAATTTTAGCAGCCACATATGTACCCAGTATGGTTCAATTTCCCCCCTAGATGTTTTTCTGATCCTAGGTAGGCAAAGCACTCATCTGTCCTAATTCTGAACCAGTGCAAGCTAGTCTCCTTCAATCTCAATTAGCCAGTAGGAAATTTATTTAGAAAGCTGACAGGAACTATTTGGGGGATTAATGATCACTGATTTATGAATATTGAGTAGCATTTCAATAATCCAAGCAGAGTGATCACTTGTAGATGAAGCCAGTTCTCCCAGCCATTATAGTCTGTAGCAATCACTCAAAGGCAGTTAAATGATTCTGATTTATGACCTTAACCTACAGGGCCCAGTACATTTGCTCTATCAGTGTGTAAATTCTAAAAACGCAATTCCCTGCACCTCTAGAGAGCCAATTTAAGTCAACATTATGCATGAGCTGAGCATGCTTGAATTCTCAGATCTCTTATTTCACTCATTAAATTTGCACTGAACATCTTGCAATTAAAATTTCATATAGATTTTTTTCTTATGATTGACATTTGGCCTTGGCAAAATGAGTTTAAATTTTGTTTCTTTAAAGATTTAGAAGGAGATAGATTGATCTAGACATTGTTTTCTGCAAGATGATGATGACGGAGCACTAAAGCTTTTATTAGCATTTTGAAAAGCCCCCCTTTTTGCTGGAAGACTGTCTACCACTGGTAAGTGAAAGCAATTCAGTAAGCACAGCCAAAGCTACAGCTAATACAGCAGCCTCAAACGTGTTGCTGCAGTCCATGTGACCCTTTCCTGTTTTTAGGCCAACATCTTTAACTGGGGTGGAACAAATTGGGCCTTCCAGTAAAAACCAATATGTGTTCATCTGCAATGGATAAACAGCAGTCTAGTATGTAATTTTGAAAATAAACCCAGGACAACTGGAAAAAGCAGAGAAGTATTAAAGTGATTTCAAGTCCTGATCTGAAATTAACTGCTTGGATTGGCTCAATGCTCAATTTGTGGTGCTAAAATCAGACAACTCATTTTATCTCATGTTCTGTCTCTCAGGCAAGGAGTTCAAACCAGCTGTACCCTTGTGTGCTCACAGCAGACCTGCAGGAGACAGCCCACACAGCAAGGAGTTCACAGTGTAGGGAAAACACGATGGCTGAGGGGAGAAGAATAATTTCTGCCTCAATACACCAAGGACTGCAATGTGAAGTGTGTTCATGGACAGACTGTACTACACAGGATAGCTCCAGGAAATACAAGATCTTTTTGCAGAAAAACTTCTAGCACAATGATACATCAGTTTCTTATAAGGCTTGGATTATTAGGGTCATGCCAATAGTAAATAGCCATGCATGTTCTGCACCAGATATGCTAGTGTTCATTTTGTACCTTATGAAGCAAATCAAGAGGGAAATGTTTCAAAAACCTAAGGAGCTGACAAAGGAAGAATCCATATGTAGGAGAAACATGAATACACATTTACAATAACCACTGACATCCATTGGTCATCTGTGGATGGAAAGTGCACCAAAGATAACATTTTAACTGCTCTTTCCCAAAGAGCTGGCCAGATTATTCACATGTCAGTGCAGATACTCACACACACAGAGCTGGAGCAGGACCCATGCTCACCTGCTGAACACACAAGTGGTAAGAGAAGGCACCCTCCTTCACACAGCACAGGAGCTGCAGGCTGCCACCCAAGCACAAGGAAGCCTACATGTCTACCACTTCCAGTTTAACCAGTCTCCATTCCATCCAGCTGAGCACAGTATTTGCCTATCAGCAAATTATAAACAAAGGAAACAAGCAAAAATTTGTCTCACAAAGGGAAGAGACCAATGGTGTACCTATATTCCATTATGTAGCTAAAGGAAAAATCCAGTGTACTAGCTGTGGAGAATATCAATCTTGCAGCAATGCCCATGGCATATTTTACTGCAGAATAGTAAAGTCTTTACAGTCACAGCATAATTACACTAACACTGGTATTTTAATATCATCTCTCTGAAATGAAATTTTGTTTCCATGTCCAGTCAATAATTCTGTCTCATCTCAGTGATGAATAGAGCTAAGTGAATAATTGTCATGAATAATTTATTCACTGCATTTCACCTTTCATCTCTCTTTGAACATTTTGTGAAATTCTGCAGATATACATTACACAAAACTATTCACAAATAACTCACGCTTGCAGACCATGTGTTGACAGTTCACTGAAAATATTCAAACTGATTTGCCACTTGGTTACATTTATGAGGTGTTGTAGCTGCTCCATCACTGGTTGGGCTTAGTTCAACCAAGCTGCATTCCCAGTTGTTCAGACAGCTACAATTCAAGTTCAGTCTCAGATATTTAAGCTTGCAATGTACATTACATTTAATTTCTCCCACTTCAGTCCTTCAGCTGGGATGACAATCACATCATCAAGCCATGACCCAGTGGAAGTCAATTCAGGATAATTCACCTGTGTTAGAAACTCGTAGACAAGTGTCTGGAAAGAGTCAATGGCATAAGAGAAGAAGAGGAACCAAAAGGAAAGGCAGGCCTGGAGCTGGGAATGGAGCATTCAGGATCCCAGGGCACTCGTGTGTTGAGATATTGTGGGCTGTGACTCTTCAGTACCAAACAAACTGAGAACACTCCAGCACCTGATCTGCACCCTGACCTTGGTCTGACTCGTGCCGTGGGGTCCCAGCTGCAGTCAGCAGCCCCAGCAGGAGCGTGAGACACTTGGTGGGCAGGTCCCTGATGGAGCACAGGTGGATACAGCACACCTTTACAGACAGCCTGGCTAATACTCCAAAACTGCAGGGAAGGAGGAAGTTGTTATGATTTGGTGGGGGGAGAGGCTTTTTTAGTTTATTTCTTTGATTCTACCACTTCTATTTGTTACTACATGGCTTTAGACACCCCACAGCTAATGTAATTTAACCAAAACCAAAAAAGCATTGCATGAAGCTAAATTAAAAATACAGACTATGAATAAACAATTCAGTAAATGTTTAGTCTGCCCACCAAAGTATGGTTATATAGAATCCATAATTCATTTTATATTGCTAAGTTGCTCTAGAAATATCAGATAACTTCAGTAAAGAACTAGCAGTTACATAATTTACAGAAACTGATGTCCTCAGATGATGATGCACTGTTTCTTACCTGTTTTATAAAAACAGCAAGACATACAGAACTGTAAAGAATAATTCTTTAGCTTCACACACTTGTGTAATTATCTTAAAAATTAAAAAGTCATCAACAATACAATATGGTCATAAGCAATCAACCGCCTAATTAGAATCTAGAAATCAAAAGTAATTTATGTTCAGACAAAATTGTCCTTCACAGCTGGATTTTAGTAGTCCATGAACTTAAGCAATACTGAAATTGGAAGAAGTAAAGAGACATTGAACACTTTTTATGGGAATGAGCAATGTGAAACAAAAAGGAACATCAGGCTAGGACCCCCATGCTGATCAGTGTTCAGCTTAATCAGTGCTGAGATGGCATCAGCAAGAGATGGCTTGTGTCACTTTGCTGTGTTAGAACTAAGTCAGAAAGAGAGAGGTGAGGAAGATTGGGAACACAGGAGTTCCTCCAGTACTGGAAAAGTCTTTGCCTGTTCTGAACACATGCAATTAAAGCCATACAGTGCCAAAAAAGGTGGGGGGAGAAGAATGCCTGAACAATTTCAAACATAACGTTGAAGAAGTCACGTTTGTTCTCCTGTCCAGCACTCTGTATTTGGTGAGGAAAAGCAGCAGCACCTCGTTGCATGGCAAAGAATTCCCAGATTTAAAGATCACAAATTGCAGTCCATGAAGGAGAAATCAGTGCATTTTAAAGTCCTATCAAGCCTTCCAACAAAACACTAACTACTGAAAGTTGTCATTCCATAGTCTCAGTCTAAAGGACTGACAGAAGTGTTGTTACTGTCAGTTTATGTGGATTCAGAGACAGTGCTCTGCAGCAGGTTAAGAAAAATTACTGTGAAAAACAAAAATGAAAAACTGACAGTAGCATGACTCTGACTTCAGGCAGTGGAGAGAGCTCCCAGATTTAAGTCAAAGTGCTTGAGAATTTTTACTGTCCAAACTGACATAGGCCTTCCATTAAAATTTGTTATCATGAATTCTAAACCTGAGATTAATGGAAGAACTTCATTTTAATTGCAGGACAATACTCTGCACTTGACCAAGGCTCTGTGTGTGCATATTGGATGGGAATCCCTGAAAATGTGTGTGAGGCCAAACAGCTCCTCTACAGAGAAACCAAGGCCCCAGTCTGTCTTACAATGACCCTGAGGCAGTTTTGCTCCAGTTCATTAAGTGCTTGCTTCCAGCTGGTTCCTGGTGAGCACACCTGAGTCCTTAGTGGGTGACACTGATGTCACAGGGTGTTTAAAAGCACACGTGAGCTCCTGAAAAGGTGCCTTGCTTGGTTCTGCTAGAGGCCTCTCCTGATGGGCCATGCAGGGCCAGTGATGTGTTTTGACCTCCCAAACATGCAGAACGTCTCATAGGATATGAGCCACTGACAAACCCTTCTCTTTCAAATTCTCCTCTCTTAGGAAGCACTGGAAGAAGACACACATGTGGTTTTTAGAGATGCTACTTACTTATTTCCTGTCAAGTTTTTCCAGCATTCCAAACAATTGCATAATCTCTTAATCTCCTCTCCCCACCTGGAATAATGTGAGTTCCACTCTTCTTAATTTTTGAGATTTTATAGCCATTCCTACAGAACTGTTTTAATATTTCAATACAAAATAGAACTGTCTGCTATAACTACCCAGAGTGATCTTTTGTATCCACTGAATTCCAGATTCAAGAAATCTGAAACTTCAGCACACATCCCAAAAACCAAAGTTTTGTGTCTCCAAGTGTGTTCATTCACAAACCATTTGGAGACAAGCAGAGAATATACCATTCATCTCTGATAATTAATCTCTGCTGACTTGCTGCCTTGCCTTTCCCACCACCCAGCCAGCAGCCCCAGACATTGGTAGCCATGCTTTGGGTGCACAATGAGGCACTGCAGTGATTGCAGGTTTCTTCCAGTTAGATCTGGATATTTCTCAAAACTGTCAGACTACTTTGCAAAGTTTCTGTCTGCTCTTTTTTAATCACCACTATAATTTCAATCTTCTCCACCTACTGTGGACAATAAATTAAAAATAGGAGCTGTATAATCAGGGGAAGTATTTATTATTGTGTTTTTTTCACATTTGAAATGCCCATAGCTTGCCATGCTGACTGATGTTCTTTGGTCAGTAAATAATGCCACCTGCTGAGCCAAGTATGTGCTCAGAATGAACATATACTCCTAGGAGATTCACTAAGACCATTATTTCCCCCTCCAGTTCCATGCTCTTCTTTTCCTTAAAATTTTCAGCAGCCTTGTCTCATTTCTAGGAACAGAGAATGCACAGACTGCACGTGGATCTGTACAGCCACTACTGCCCAAGCTAATTAATCCAGAATTTGTCCTCCCACCCAGCATGAAAGCCATAAACAAGTATTAAATGAGTTACACTCCACACAGATGGAAATCCAAAACTTGGTGAAACTCACTCTCTCTTCACATCCTCTCCTTCTGCTGAACTACAGCACACTCCTTCTGGGGCAGGAAAGAGGAACACAGTAGTTAATAAGAAGACCATGGCATGAACAAGGGTAAGCCAGCTGACTGTGGCTCATCTTTTTACCCCCCCATTATTTCGCAGAACAAGAGTCACTGAGGCTGGAAGGCACCTCTGGAGATCACTTAGTGCAATCCCCCTGCTCAAAGCCTACAGCCTGCTCAGTAATGTCTTGTTGGGTTTTGAGTATCTCCAAGGATGTCCCTTTCAAACCTACTCCTGTAGTGTTTGATCACCCTCTTGCAGTAAAATAGCGTTTTCTTAGGATTAAATAGAATTTCCTGTGTTTCTGTTTGCACCCACTGAAGACCCATTTTGTGTACCTTAATCAAACCTCTCTTTTTAAGTGACTTTTCTTTAAACCAAATATCCCTGGGGTAATTATCTGTAGCAAAGGGGAATGGAAGTAGTTCCATTAGGATTTATAAATCCACATCACATCAGCCGACACAGATCAGTGATCAAACATATTGTACACCATGAAAAGCTGCAGCCTTGGGGAGTTTCTCTTGCCTCCTGGCAATCTTCAAGAGGCATTTGCTTCTAAAGACTTCTTGTCATTAGCTGCTTTTAAGTAGTCCAGATCAATGTTGTTCCTTAGTCAGGTCAGGGTCATTTATTATTTGTCATAATGGTCAAAAAGATGTTTAATTACATCACCTTCACGTGAACTGGTGCAGAGGTGGATTACAAATGCTACTTGTTTTCCACTGCCATTCTAGAAGCAGATTAGGAGTGACAAAACAACAAAGAATTATACTGAAAGTGACCCTACAGATGTTAATAAACTCTTATCACGTATTTTTACCCAAAAAAAAAAAGGCTTGTAATGATTTAACTGTTCTGCCATCAGCAGGTATAAGCAGCACTGGAATTAATTAACTAATTAATTGCATTAATTCTGCAATTCTATGCTTACCAGGAACAGTGAGGAACAGAACTAACAGATTCTCTAAGGACTCTTGCAAAACTGTACTGCAAGTTCAGAAATGCAAATTCAACTGATTATCACATATCCTAAGAATGCTCAATTTAAAGTTTTCCATTAGAAGAAAAGCATCCATACTAGGTTTCTTATAATTATATGTAACAAACAAAAAACTCCCTAAGTATATGTTTTTCCTTACAAAAGACAAGTCCTTCACATTCTTCAATTTTCTCACTGTGTGGAATTGACTCCTATTTACTGTCCTATTTTCTTTTGTTGTTATTATTAACTACATATGGCAAAACAGAAAAGAAGAAAATAATTCTGCATTACCTCTACAATTTTGTTAGGAAGAGACTCTCATCCCAAAAAGCCTTACAAAAGAAGAAAAGAAATAGATCTGAGTCTAGTAATAAATTCATATCCCCAAGTGAGACCAGCAAAATAATTTCTTATTATACATTAAATGTCATTGAGGTTCACCATGCTCATGAAGGCTGTGAACCACATGGATCCAAAGGACAAAAGGAACAAGGCCATGCATGCACAGATTTCCTCTCAAACATGCTCAACAGGCTTCCCTGGAAGGTCTCACATCTCCCCACTCCCTGCCAAGCTTTTCTTTTTCTCCATCTGCTTTTTCTCTATTAACTAATTTTTCTGTCCTGAAGAAGATTCTAAGGCTGTTCCACTTTTAAATAATAAAATAGAAATTGCACAGTGGTTTAAAACACAGTGCTAACATAATAAAATTGATTTTTCATTGGGGAAGAAAACTAAAAAGCAACAAATGTACTTCAGCAACAATACAAAGAAGTTATACAAATAATAGGTTACAAAGTCAAAGCTTTTTCTAAGCTGGGTCATTTTGTTAATTGTTTTGTTAACTTCTACTAGTGTTAAACAGAAAAAAAATAAAATCCCGTATCATGCACAAAAAATATTTCCAGACTTCTATAATATTCACAGATTATTTAAATCAAATATTCCAAACTACCGATGTGATTAAAAAGTAATTTTGAAACATTCTCTTCAACACTGTTGAATGGCACCTGATGGCTCTTGCCATGGGGAGCCTGTCCAAGTGTGGTCTGTTCCTGTGCAGCTTGGTGACAATCACAAGACCTGGAATGGTTTATCAGTGAGTTTCCCAGTGTGCCAAGAATATAAGGTTTGTGCCTGGTGACCAACTGTGGGAAGGGACAGCACCCAGTCCAGTCCAACAGTGACAGGCTCAGCACACGCCCTGTGCTCAGCCTTCCCTTACCTGACACAGCAAGAGGAATCTCTAGGGGCAATCAAATCCTCTGCTGGAACTCCTGAAGGGGAATTTCTCTGCAGGACTTCCCAACACCTCTTCCCCATGAGCTGCAGGGTCAGCAGAGCTCTCCACATACCTCCAGCAACCAGGGTAGACTGGACAGACCACAGGCAGCACAAACTACAGAAGGAGAGAGGGCAAACTGGAAGAAAGATAGGGATTTTCTCCTCTCTGAAGTGAGAGGCCTTAAAATTAGAGCTGAGGAAAGAGTTAACTGAAACCAATTTCTCAAGTGCACAAAGCATCTGAGAAAGCAGGTCCTGGATGTGGGTGACTCCAAACACCCAGGCAGACCTGAGCAAACACTCGTGGCAGGCATTATGCCCTAAGCACACAGTTCTGCTGGTAAGTGAATGATCAGAGAAATAGGGACACAGCTTGTATTAGCTGTGATATTCAACAGGCAATTATTTTTTTTCCATGGGAAAATATTTGACTTTTTTTTTTTTAAAGAATAGCCACGAGTGACTTAGAGATTCCCAGTGAAATTCACAGCAGGGATGAGAGGCTGCTGAGTAAGGGTCAGAGCAGCTCCCTGTTTTCAGGGTGGATTCATACCACAGCAGCTCACACTTTGGGCTGTAACAGCCCTTTAACACCACTCACCTGGCAAAGACAGACTCCCCTCCCACCACACTTTCTGTTGGAGAACCCCAGGCACTTTCCCCCTGCCAATTTCCAGCACCCAGCTGCTTTCAGGTTGCACTGAACAGGAACCTGAGCTGGGATCACTACCTAGTGTGCAAAATTCCTGTTCTTTTGAGTATGTACCAGTTAATCACGGATATAAAGATGGTGTCTAAGTGTCTATTGTCTAGGTAACTATTCCTATGATTTGTAAAGGGCAGGGGAGGAGAAGGGGCACAATCACAGAAGAGTAAACCCCATGTTTCCTCTCTCTCTCTCTTTTTGATCAAAACAATTCCTTTTAATTGCAATACACTTTGCAACTATAATGTCATTCTTCTTCAAGGGGAGAAATAGACTCCCTGCTAAGAACTAAATGATCTATTTAAGTAACACTTGCAAAAGATGTTCCAAGTTTTTAAATTATCAGCTCAAAACGTGGCATAAATAAAATACCAACAATGGAAACCCATGTGTAAATCATGCTATTATGCAGAGTTGTACCAAAAAGTACACCAAGCAACTGGAGCAGATTTTCCACCACTTGATCTTCTTTTGGTGTTCAACACAGTCACAAATGATAAACTTTTTCATTCCTCACAAATCCAAAATCCCACTGGGAACATGAAAAGCAAGATGGAGTCCTTTGACTATGGTGGCATTGAAATTAGTGGGATATTTAAATGCAGAAGAAATGCTGGATCTGGACATAAGGGTATTTGACATCAAATTATAATAGTCATAGAAATATAAGGATATTTATTCAAAAGTGCTTGAGTACCTCAGAAGTTACTGCTTTTCCATACTTCTTTCTCAGCTGGATCTCTGCTGCTTCTACTCTCCTTAATCTTTCCTTTCTAATTCTTCTTTTAATCATTTATAAAAAATTTGCACAGATGGGGGAAAAAGCTGAAGATCTGAAACAAAATTAATTTAATAAGGAAGGGACTAGAACTCCATTACTGGTTTAGGCAGCCTCTTTTCATGCAGCATATTGTAACCAGGAACAATTAATTTCAAAGTCCTTGATCTTTGGGAGCTTTTTCATTAATATTATTATTAATAGTAACAAGTCCTGCTCACTCTCCCCACTTGCCCCCTGCTAGCTGTAAACACCTCTAGGCACCCTGACCCAGCACAGAAAGCTGGATTTAAAAGCTGCAGCTTTCTGTGCTGGCCTGTGGATGGGCAGGCAACTGCCCAGAGCTCTGCACAGCCCCAGGACAGCCTGTCCCTGCCCAAGGGCAGCCTGCTGGGTGCCATGTGCAGGGCAGGAAGGGGCAGGATACCTGCTGGTGCTGTGTGAGGAGATGTGGGCAGCTGCAGAGCTCGTGCCTGCACTGAGAGCTGGGGGAGAGAGCAGCACCTTTCTCATTCACCCTCCATGCAAAGGGCACAGCCTGATTGCCAGAGAAAGCACCACCCTGTGCTGGCAGAGCATGAAGGGCCAGCACCTCAGCTGGCACAGGCATGGTCCCACGGCTGCCAGCCACATTCCCAACAAATAAACCTGGAGTTCAGGATGGCAATTTTCCTCAGGGGGAAAAACACACAGATCATGAGTTCAGTCCTGTCATCCAGACACAACACTTGGCCACATCTAGTGAGGTGTCAGTCATGTGAGATGACTTCAGTCTTTCCATGTGCTGTTCACACCTTGGTAGTTGTCTACATAATGCACAGGGTGAGAGCTGAGACAGGACTGCATGTGGTGCAAACCTTGTTGCAAACACGTTCAGACAGACAGACAGCCTGCAGAGAGCCAGCCACAGAGCTCTGGATCAACAGGCCAGGAGAAGCAGTAGCTCTGAAAATAAGTGCAGCATTCTCCAATATCCCTGGAATAACACACTCCACATTGGACTGCACTGCCTGCTTTTGACATCCAGACTGTCACGTGTCAGACAGACTGTCCCTCCACCCCAATCCAAGAACTGCTGCCATAGGGCTCTCTTCATGGCTGTACCTTGTTGGTCCTTATTCTCATAACTGGAACAACTTCCTGCTGCCTTCCTTTTCAAGAATCTCTCAGACTCATATAATCTGTTCACACATCTTCTAACACCTCCAGGATTGTCTTGACATAAAACCCAAATCTATTCTCATTTCAAAATTTTTCAAAACCCCTTTACATATTCAAGGCTTTTGAAGCTGTGCCTTTCTGGATGCCTACCTTGGCAAACCAAATGAGGACCTAAAATGCCCTGAACCATCAGCAGCTGCTGTAACAAGGAATTGAGGCAAACATGAATGTATCTCAAAAACTACACTCAGTTCAATTTACCCATGTTACATCATGCTCCCATATGGGAGTGTGAAAACAGGGAAAATGCAAGGCCTCTGTTTTTCTTTGGCTTCCAGCCATGCAGAGGGACAGTAACATCCAGCACAATGGGAAGATTCAGCATTAGTTGAGTTGGCAGCTTCAAAGCAGCCCCAAGTAGGTGTGTTGCTCCATAAGGCTGCAGATTGACCAGCTGGGGTGTATTCTCAGTGCCACACATGGGGGATTTTTTAAACTCTTATTCCTTCTTGAATATTATCCACATCTGTATTCTTGTGGACAGCAGTCCATATAAGTACCTCATGAACACATCTCCCTGTAGAGTTCCTTTCTTCCTAACTTTAAAGAAAGGAATAAAAACATACTACACATTTCACTTGCAAACGAGATTCCTCAGAGAAAAGAATTTCAGCCCATCTGCCACACAGACACACTTTGTTATTCATGTGCAAAATAAGGTTTCTATGCAAAAAATATAAAGGACCCTAAAGATAAATAACCCCTTCTGTTTTCTGGCTAAACTATTACAAGTCAGTACACTGCTGAGGTTATAAACCTTTATTTTCAGTAATCTGGCATAAATGTTGCTTGCAAACAGTTACCTTCCTAAACTGATGAATCATTAGGTCAGGTCAATCTCTTTCAATTTAAAAAGTAATTTGTCCAAAATCTCAAATTTAAGTGATACATAATTGTTTTGTACTGAATAATACACTTCCAGACATAACACACTCCAGTAAGTTCTAAAGACACAATGACAGAGAGATGAAAAACATTATGGTGGATCAAGACCAAAACCAGGTTTGTATGGTTTCAGAATGCAGATACAGGGGTTTTGTTTATCTGACTATATTTTAATTCTCATACTCACTTCCCAACCAGATGAGACAAATCAAGCATTAGAGCCTCAACTAAACAGCAAAAACATAAGGTAACAGCACCCACACCCACTCATAGGCAAAAGCCTCCACCAAAAAGTTCCAGAGGGAATTCTGTAAAGAGAACAAATAGCCACAAACCTGGGTGAGGAATAGGAAGGATGGCTAAGCATTGGCCAGGGCATTTGCTATCTCCTGAACATGAACAAAAACCTCCCCAAACAACACAATTTAGGTGTTCACTTGATCTGCTTTTTATTGCCCAAGTCAGTATGAAAGTCCAGTCTCATCCCTCCAGATAGTCACTGGCAGGTAATTGCACAAGTCTGAGCAAGCTGGTTGTGTTTTCCTCAGCTTCTACAGAGAAGTGGGTTTGTCCAGAGGGAAATTCATTGCTTCATTCATTCATCTCTCAAGCAAGGAGAATAAAACACATTGTAGCTTCTGAAGGGGACTCTTGTCTCCTCGTGTTGTAGAGAAGCAAAATTCCCATTAGTGAAGTGCAGCTGAAAGCACTTCAGCAACTCACAAAAGTTTTCAGCAAAAGCACAGCAGGGAACTGTAGAGCAGCCAGGTACCAAGGAGAGCAGAGAGCCCAAGTGTGCCCAGGGAAGTGAGGGCACGGAGCTTTGCAGAGCTGCAAGCAATGCATGGGCACTCCTCAGACTGCTCTAAGCCTGCCAGCCAAGCTAATGATAAAGAATTGAAAAATTACACAGAATCAAAAATACAGGTCTTGGGATGAATGCTCTGGTCCCCAAGTGCAACTGAGAGACAGCAATGCACCTAAAGGGAGAGGAAATCCATCAAACCAGGCAGGGTGTCTGTTGATTCCCATCTGGGCTGGTTGGTGTCACTTTGCTGGTCACACCAAGGCTCCTGCATGTACCAGTGGGTCAGAAACTGTCTTTTTCCTCAGAAGGCTGGAGTGTGACACTTGGGAAGAATTATGCACAGGAAGATGTTGTTAAATGGAATGCAAACTGCCCTTTGCTATGTATTAACAGGCTTGTTAACATTATAGAGATAATTGCAAAATAAATAAAGCATTTCTCTGCAGGAGCTCATACCCTTTTACCCAGACAACCTTTCTTGATTTAATGCAAGTAGTGAGTTTAAATCCATCCATTATTTTCTAGTCCATACTGCCAAAACCCAAATCCTATCTTAAAATCTGCACAAATATAAAATTGCTGTATAGCAGAACTAAATATTTTAGTGGATTTTGAAAGAAAGTATTGGATTTACAAAACCAAAATTTTATCTGAATTCTAAGATCATGTGCGTGCAGGAGAGAAGAAATTCTCAGGAAATCATTTTAAGTATTCATGTTCCATTGCATAAAACTTGCAAGACTGCTGCAAAATGAACTTAAGTAAAAGCAAAGTCATCGTACAGTTGCTGCAGAGCATTTCCCCCTTCCTCAGAATGAGGATGTTTCAACACCTTTCTTTTTTCCTATTTGTTTTGGTTACATTTTTTATAATCCTGAGGCAGGATTTCTTTAAGAACAAATTTTCTGTGGGTGTTTTCTCAAGATGCCACATTTGACACATCTCTTATTCTCCTTGGTAAACATTTATGCTCTGGTTCCCACCACATTTTACTTTAGGTATTTTTGTCAACTGCTAAATAATTTATTTTTAAGAAACCATATTCCTATTTGTATATTGCAGTTCATCATGCAGGTCTTATCTATTACAAATTAAAAGGAAATGTAAAAAAAACCCTAAGGTATATAACCTCTGTGTCTGAGAAATAAATACTGTTATCTTCATCTCTTTAAACCAGTCTGCTCCCCAAACTCCTTCACACAAGTTTCTCCACATTTTAAATAAATTAGCACATTTTGAGGAGAAGATTGAGTAGGGGGTGTGCTGCTTTTCCCTGGACACAAGTCCACTCCTCAGAGAGCCCAGCACAGTCCAGCAGCACAGACAGAACAGATTTCCTCCCTCCTGCCTGCCCAGAGCCAGGGGGTAAAGGAGACCCCTGGCCAAAGGGGTTGGGTGCAGCCCTCAGCTCCCCATCTGAGAGCACTGCCCGAGTGACAAACCAGCTGAAAAGGCTCCTGGCTGCTGTGATTCTGCAGCCAGCCCCTACAGACAGGCCCCTGACAAGCATTTGTGCAAACTTGTTCTTTGAATTGCCCAGCTCACTGCCTTTCTCACACATGTCAGAGATATTATCATGTCATAGCCAGCACTGAAGAGGTGCTCTCCAGGCAGGGCACACATCTCAGAGACAGACAGAGCTCACTCCATCACCTGCCTGTGGCACATCTCAGTCACAGCCTGAAAACAGCAGATTTTACTAACCAGGATTTAATTCTATTAAAAAACAAAAAAAACCAAAAAAACCCCATGTGTTCTTAACTAAGAAAATCAGTAGAAGTAAGACGAAATTTTATTCTATCAGCATTCTCTACTTTCAGCCTATAACTGTGTAAATGTTGCCAAGCCAAACCAAACTCTGCAGCAAACCTGATGCTGAAGGGGCTGCATAGGACACCTTATGCTTCTGAGCTCTGGCTGGTATGAAATGTGCTACATTAACAATTATCATCGCTCTGATGAGCAATAATTATCCATTTACCTTAGGTATCATTCTTCTTTTCTCTGGTAGCTGAACCCACCAACCATTTTAACTGCCTCACCTCACCTGACTTACCTGTTTCATTAAAACACTCCATTTTAAACACTGATATACTCTCCAGACTCAGGGAATCACTGTGCCAGGGTGATTCCTGGACAGCTATATCCTGTTTCTCCTTTGTAAAAGGCAAAGTCAGCTAAAATAGAACAGTTTCTACAGATAAATAATACATTTATTTCAGAGTAAATATTCTAAAATATTTTTAATGCAATGATAACCAAATAAATTGGTGGCAGAGCAAAACCACAATGTTAATATTTGATATTTGACTTTTATAAGAATTCAGAATTTCACCATTAGTTAATATGGGGTTTTTTTGCAGGCAGATAATTTTACTTTGTATACCTTGTTGCACCAAACTATCCTTAATAAGAGATATTACCTAATTATGTTGGTCTGTTCTACTTCTGAGCAGGACTGCAGCTCTAAATTTCACACAGGCTATGTACTGTGTGCAAAGGCTTCTGACAGAACCCCATGGCCACAAAGAACAAAACCTGTAGAGAATGTCATTCCATTTGACAAACTGCCTGGTATCACTGTCAGCATCATAGTCCCAGATCTGCAG
Source organism: Polioptila caerulea (assembly GCA_013397295.1). NCBI lineage: Eukaryota > Metazoa > Chordata > Aves > Passeriformes > Certhiidae > Polioptila > Polioptila caerulea. The sequence goes on along the minus strand of VYXF01010441.1, from coordinate 280,395 downwards.
CAGAGAACAACATTGATTGGCAACATCAAAAGGGTCAAGCTAAATTAAATATTTATGGCTCTGGGCTGTGCTGACAGCTCCTGATGTGTTCTCAAAGTTGATATGTTTCTTCTGAAAGTTGTCCCACTAAACCTGCAGTTTCCAAGGTTCCAAGCTGATTTCCCAGGCTGCTGCCAGCCCTGCCAGCCTCTAGGAGGGCATTGCTGAACACTCTGCCCTTTCCCATTCCCTAAGCCTGACCATGCAGTCCTTTCCATAGGGGAGGTGAAATTATTTGCTTCACTAAAAGCATAATAACCCAGAAATGTTCTCACAGAAGAAAGGAGAGGTGGCTTTTTATGTATAAACACTGTTTTGTACATCTGCTTTCTGTTTTTTCATCTGGATGAAAATTTGTGAAAAACTTCGCTGTCCCAAAATTCGGGGTTGTTGGGTTTCCCCTGAGGTGATAAAACTAATTTCAAGTGAGACTCACTCCTGGCTCAAAGCTAAATTTGCACATTCCCAGAGACTAAAACTTGTATCTCTACACTTGTATTTCATAGAGGCAGGTAAATTAAATTATTGGCATAACATGCAAGCCACACAAAAAAAAGCCAGAAATATAAGAACTGTCAGGAAAGAATATTTGCTGTAGATTAGCTCTTGTTTAACAAGCCTGATTTTTTGTTCCAGTTGATTCTAAGTTAGGGCAATAGTGCAAATTTCTTAGTTTAAGATCTCTAAACTAGCACCTGAGAATACAGCATGACTAAAGTACACATCAAATGGATTAAAAATACCTACCTGGCTTGAAAATATAGACATCAATGGGCACTTGACATCTGAGGCACCATTACTAGCAAATTCCTGAAAGGATTGGGATGAAACCCCTTATAAAGGAATGCATCCATCAATGAGAACTAACTAAAGCAAACTGAGCAGAGGGAATTGATATTACAAATACCTGCAGGCTGATAAATGAGGAAGAGATGAGACTACTGACAAAGAAATTAGAGCCACTTGAGAAACAAGACCCATTTGAACAAAATATGTTTTAAATCAAAACTCACAAAAATGTTCCTCTGGGAAAAACCCTAGAAATTCCAAACAGGAAAGTTTATGAATCATCTAAGCCCATCTTCCTGCTGAGATCTAAGACATTCAGACAGCTATTTGTGTAACTTCTTGAAAATCTCTCATGACTCAGATTTCACAGGCCTGGCAAGTAAATCTAGTCTTGAAAAAGTCACATCTAGACTAAAACATTCTCAGCTGCAATTTCAGGTCACATTTGCTTCTCAGCCAGTCCCTGGTAGGCTGGAAGCACGAGGCAGGTTTGTCCTTGCAACACCTGCAAGCTCATCCTTCCTCAGCTTGTTCTTCATGACAAACCATTTGTTCCATTTTCCTTCCCTGGTCCTGCTTTCAAGACTAAGGAAAAGCACTCAAAAAAATAGTCCTGGAAACAGGCTAGGGCTTGTGGTAAAGTGACAGCGTGAGCACCAGGCACAGTTTTGTGACAAAGGCTTGATCCATTTGTTCAAAATCTTAAAAAGGAGAGTGGATAACTCTGCCTCTACCTATAGCTTTAGTTTCCACATTTAAAAAGAAGATAGTGACATAAAGACATTTCAAAAGAGAAAATTCACCTCTTCCCTGATCATCTGCTGCACTGTTAAGGATACTTGCCTTATTCCTAATTTGAATTAACCTGATTTCACTTTGTAGCAACTGCTTCTCATTCTTTTTGAGCTACATTAAACCACCTTCTAGCACACTGTCTTCTCCATGTGAAAATACTTTATTCCTCTTAGGAACCCTTCTCCCACTCAGAGGGAACTGATGAGGATGTGGTTCATCCCTGTGGCTCCCCTTTGCACCCAAAGCCCTCAGACTAATTCCTCACCACTCACACAAACAGGTCCAAGGCTCCTCAGCTTGTTCATATGCTACAAGCCTCAAACTTCAATGTTAAAATCATGGCACTTCCAAGGCCAAGAGTTCCACTGAAAGCTGGCCCAGTTCTCCCCATCTCCTCAGTGATATTTTAATTCATGCACATAGAAAGACTGACTTCCAGTTATCTGCATTTCCCCCACCAGTTCCACCAGTCAGGGAATTAATAACAGTGCTATGCTTCATTCCCTGAGCTGCATACAGAAGAAAACATTTTCTTTAGAAAACAAAATGCAAGATTACTAGGTAAGAGTTAATGTCCTAATTAACTGCACAATATCTTCAATATTTTCCATTACATTACTGAAAATAAAGTTAGGACAGAGAAATTATTTTCTACATTGATGACATCTGGTACCAGCAATTTGCAGTTATTTTGACTGGTACAGTATTTAAATTACTAACAACACATAAAACTCTGAGCTAACAGCAGTCTGTGGCAGTAAGAAACACACTTTGTCAAAATTATATTTCCACAGGACCAGATTAATTTAATTACAATTAATATTTTTTTTAGTAAATGGCTCCAACAGACATGTATAGCAAATAATTTGCGTATAAATTACTCCCACTCCTGCTCTAGATGTTATCAACTCCAAAAAGCCTCTTACAAATATATGAATTCACTGTCATTCTCAATCATTGTATCTGAAAATGTGGGCAAAATTTTGTGCAAATAAGATAGATCTTTTGCAAATACCATGTGTCTGCTTTTCCCTCCAAGGCTGCATGCAGACTGGGCAGGAAGCAAGCAATGTTTGCTGTAACAAATGTTGATATTCATTCTTGGCAAGAATCCCTTCCTTAAGACAAGCAGTTTTAAGAAACTATCATGGATCTACATCATCAGAAACAGCATGCCCATAAAAATATTTTTCTAAGGGCTCATTGGAAAAAACACTTCATTTCCCAGCTCTGCTCATCCAGCCCAGGTGTTGTGGCATCCTGCCTTGCCACTGTGGGGGCCTTGGCCCACCCTGTGATGTCACCACCCTTGACCCCCTGCTTGTCCTGCTCTTGCTGCTGCCTGACATGGGAACAGATTCCCACAGTTCAGACTCACAGAAGAACAATTTCCCCTGGGGGTGCAGTGCAAGAAGTCAGCTCACACCCCAGGCTTTTGCTCACAGACTGTTTTGAACAATTATTCTCCTGCAGGAACACAGTGCCTTTCCTCAAATCTGGTTAAATTTGGTTAAGAGATGTTCCAGGCTGAGAGGGGTAAATGCACATTCATGCAGTGTGACAGTATGAGCCATCAAAGAAGAAATTCCATATGTCATTTTTGTGTTCTTTTCCTGTTATCTTCTTCCATTGTGTTTAAAACAAGAGAAACTCCTTTTCCTGAAGTAGCTTAGTTCAGATTTGCAAAGTATCTCTGGTCTAAGTGTGGATATCTAAATTAGCACTTAAAAGGCTTTGGCATGTGGGCTGACAATACCTCATGACAGCTTTTTCCTGCTATCATGCCAAATTTCCGTATTATTCATGCTGCAGACACCTTCACTTCAAAGAACTGTATGATGCTTCAATGAGCAGTCTCTCATGTATACACCTGAAATACTTTCAGGATGATTTCTACATAGCTCAGCCTGTTCACTGGAAGGTGCTTCCTAATGTTTTGGGTCACTGTCATCTGGCATTCAGACTTCAACAGAAAAAAAAAAAAAATCATTCCATGTATAAAATTTCTAGCTAGACTCCATCATCAGGCCTGTTCTTTGACGTAGCCTGATGACAGAATCAGGAAAAAACTCAAGAGAGAAAAACTCAAGGAAAATTAACATTGAATAACAAGCACAGCAGTCCCCACATTATACTGCACATGCACAGAAACAGCCTGGGCTCCCAGTGAAGAGCACTCCAGTCAACAAAACTGGAAGTTGTATTACCACTAGGCAGCAGAAGTGAATATTCAGCCTGAGGATAGCCATGCAGACTATCTAGAATGAAAAAAAAAACAAAAAACAAAAAACAAAAACAAAAACGAAAACAAAAAAAAAACAAAAAACAAAAAACAAAAAAAAAAACCAAAAAAAAAAAACCAAAAAAAAAAAAAAAAAAAGAGGGGGAGTGGAGAAAAATAACACATTAGAGACTATTCAGTATTTCCTGGGAACTCAGGTGCACAACCCCTAATCAGGATTTTCAAGGTTTGAATACAGGATTTTAATGTGGAAAATATGAGGTATGTGCTATAAAGCTGGACAAATTCCTATGATCCCTCATTCAAACTGAGATTTATAATCACATTTTATATCCTGTGTTTTACTCATATGTAAAAGCTTCAAGGAGATTAATGATTGCAGAAAATAATCTGTTCTGGTAGTAGGGACTGGAGGAAGGATCCACAGGAAGCCAAGTTGTAGTTAGCATATAATGAAGACAACTTCTCCAGCACTGCTGTAGTCCAAGACCATTCTTTTCACACTCATTTGCACAACTTTGTGATATCACATTATTAAGAATATTTTGCCAACAGAAAATAATGAGAGGAAACCTTTAAACTGAGGCACTGAATTTAATGATATCTCCTTCAAAGCTGTAGAGAGCAATAGTCTCCCTCCCTTGGGAACACAAATTGCCATAAATAAGGATTCCTAACCCTTAGCACTGTTCCCATCCTCAGTAGAACCCCACTCCTTGCTCTCCCCCAGTGAACTGCCAGCAGAAAAGTGTCATCTGAGAGGAAACATTTGGTTCTCTGCTCTAAGCCCTTGCATTTCATTGCTTGTTCCCCCTCTTTGCTTAGATGAAAATCATGGGGGGAAAAAAAAATATCATGGGAAATATTTTGTAACATTCACCCCCCTCTGCTTACATCAGAGATTTTTGTGAACATTTTGAATTTCTCTTCAGGCTTCAATTCCACTTCTGCCTGATCACTTACCCCACTTCTAGATTTCTCTACACATTGTATCAGTAAATAACAGTATTTTTTTGGAGCTTATTCTGAAATTTGTGAGTACTTGTACTATAAATTCAGATTGCAATCTATTTAAATTTTAACATCAACAAAAACAAAAGCCCAACAAACTGAGCCCATTTTACATCTATGTTCTTCAGCTACTCATTCTAGTGCCACTGAAAACTGGGAAATAAACTCTCCAACCAGTTTGGTGGGTGAGAAAGTTGACATGACTTTATTCAGCACTGAGGTACATGGGAGATTGCTCCACCAAACATGTTCTCCAATTATCAAAAGTTTTAACTATTTATATATTTTAGCAAACAAAGGAATTAGTGTTTATTGGCTACAAGTTACACAGTTCTCTTGTCAATTACTAATTTATTTTCTATTGCTTAATGATTCTCTCACTTCTCATGTTAATTAGTGCACATCAGTTTCTCTCCCCTTTTGGGCAGCTGGCCTGTGAGTCAGTGGTCAGTGCTCCTGCCAGAATTACCTCTCACTCACTAGGAGCTGATTTCAGCACAATTACTGACTTGGTTTTAGGAGTTCCTTCCTTATCTCGGGAGTCCTCCCAGATATCCTTGTCATCCATAAATTCTGCATTCTCTGTGTCCGTGGTCAGTGCTATATCCTTCTTCCCAAGCTTATGTTAGCTTTCTCCCCCAGGTCTGATCACTGAAGCAAGTCAAGCTCTAAATTTTAATTTGTTTTTCCAACACATGGATATCACTTAGAGTTTGCTTGCTTGCTGCTGTTTCAGAGATTAAATTCCCTTCTTATTGATTAGGTCCCAACATTTTCTGCCATTCCTTTTCAAAGAAATACAACTTGTTTGGAAACCCTAGGGAGGCAGAACACCTTCCCCAAAGCACAAATTCACTCAACTCAAACATTTTCTGCTGGTGAGTCTCCTCCTGCCTCCATTTGCCCTCTCCTTTGCACTCAGTCTTCTCTGTCATGACCAGAGCAATTCAACAAGCTCCAGTGCACACAAAACACACTTTATCACCAGGTCTTCAGTCCAATCAAGCCAAAAGCACCACCAGTATCACAGAAATACATGATTCCTGTCTGAAACGTTACCCCTGACAAGGCAAATTCTTTCCAGGCTAAAGCCAGCATGGAATGAACTTGCTCTTACCCACACACAGTGTTGGGGCATAGCATTGCAACAGTTCTTGCTGAAGAGTTTTTAAACAAAAAAAGAGAAGAATACATTCAGTGTCAATTAGACTAGAAACAGGTTTTCACATGAGATTTAAAACAAACATTGTTTCTGTGGGCTAAGAAGCACAGTGCTTATCACAATAGCAGCAAAACACTGTAAGAATCAGTGTTCCACTCTGAAGACATGCACCATTAATGCTCCATATGTTTTCCAGGAAAACTACTTAGTGAACGATGCCCTTATTTGTGTGTGTATTTTGCATTACCAGCAAGAAGACAAAACAGAGTTCAACCCCAGCCACAGCAGACTCAGGCTAAACATCAGCACTGACCTAAAGCCTTGCTGCTGCTGCTGCTTCCTGCCATTCCTGGCTCCCTCTGCCCCCAGGCAGTCACACCCCCACTCGGTGCTGGCCCTGGCATCCACCAAGCATCTCAATGTGCTGGTCCAGTTCTCCAACCCTGCAGAAAACCAACTTGTTTCTGCTGAGCTTTCCCCCATTTTAAGCAGGCTGTCCTGGCTGACAGAGGGGCTGACAGGCACAACCACACAGGGGAGACTGAGCTGAGCCACCACTTGCAGTGGTGAGCTCCCCCAGCCCACCCTGAAAACCTCTGTAACAAACCAAAGCCAAGCATGTACTGAGACATTATCACTCTGCATGGAACCTTTCAGCAGAACTCATGAAACTTAGAAAGAAAAGGCTTGTGAAAAAATTAGCAAAACCCTCCACAATTTATTTATGGTAGTTCTTATCCCTAATAATTATATTACCTCCAGCACCTGAAAAACAGGTTAAATAACATTTTCTTTAGACGGGGAAACAAACTCAAAAAATTTTCTACAGAAGTTACAAGACTATGTATTGAAAAACACCAGCCAGATCAGAAATTGCAACAGCAACATGTTCCTGCAGAAAGATTTTTACATCTAAACAATTCAGTCACTTTGTAAAAGCATTGTTTTTCTTTTATAAATATGTGCACAAATTATTTGTATTCTTACAAAACAGCCAGCTCAACGCATGCCCATCACAGCCTGCCAAGATGGCTCACTTTTATAAAGATACAGAACAAAAGAGAACAATAGCACATAATTGCTTTACAAATGGCTTTAGAGAGTAATTATACCATTAGTCCTGAGTGGTTCCAACTTCCAAGTGTACTGCCACTAATCTTCTGAATACATTTTTGTTAGCAACTAAGTGGATATCACTAGAGAAAAAACTTTCCAAGTGAAGAGCTCTCCACTGGAGAGCTCCATTTCCACGTAGTTCATTGAAAAGGGGGAATTTCCTATGCCCATTGCCCTGGAGACAGCCAAAGGAGGAGCACTGGTACCAGCTCCACAGTTACTCTGTTCCCAGAGCTTTAGACCTTGAATTGTATCTGCCTTGATGCAATCATCTGTGGGCAGGCGGCTTCCTAACAGTCTGCCAACCAAACAAGACAGATCAGTCAAAAAAGGCCAGTAGGACACAGGGATCAGAACTCCTTGATGGCTCTGGGTGTCCTCCAGGGCTCCCAGACTCTGCAGCCATCCCACAGGACACCTCCCCCTTTCACTTCAGCTTCCAAGGAAGGTGATCTGCAGCTGTGCTAGCACATACCTGGGGTTCTGGCAGACCTGCAGCTGCAGTGACCATCTGCTACCTGCTAGCCAAATCCAGCACTCACACATCTGACTGGCCAGAAAGAGCAGAGATTAAATCAATTCAACACCTGCACCTTCTTAAAATAGTTACTTCTACCAGACCATTTTTTCTCTGACACTACTACTAACAACTATAAAGCAACACTTTGACAGGAATTCTTTCCATTTCTCAGTGCCCTCGTCCATCTTCTAAATACTATCTTTTCAGTTTGACTCTGTGAATGGAAGTGTCTTTCAGCTTATTGAGAAAAACTTAGAGCTGCCAATTCTACTTCTGCCTTAAAATACACTCTAGTTTGCTTTGCTTTCCTCCTACCAATGGAACACCTCAGATAACACCCCCATGAAGATTACCTGTTTCACAGCACACAGGCAGGACAGGAATAAACACCTTGGTATTGAAGAACTCTAGATGCTGTTACCCTGCACAGTAGAAAGGTCAGTCATGTCAGCACTGAAAGCAAAAAGTTCACGTTCCCTTGCAATTATTCAGTGCACAGGTGAGGATGGCTTCAGATTTCAGCTCCATCTCCTAAAGCTGTCTTTGGCAGAGATTGCAGTTACCACCTTATTTAACATGAAAACCATATTAATCATGTGCAGCTCAGTAATCATGTGATAATAGCCAAATTTAATAATACACTGCATTTTATAGTCCCCTACTAAAATTTATAAACTCATTATATACATTGCTCAGGAATTACTTGCTTTAAAAAAGAGAGAGCAAGCATCATTTGCAAACAAATAATTCCTGAAGATAATATAGATATCATGGAACCACAGAATAGCCAGGGCTAGAAGGGACCCCTAGGGATTATTCAGTTCCAGTTTGCTCAAGAAGGGTCAGCAGGACCCTGTCCAGTCAGGCTTTGACTGTCTCTGAGGACACATTGTCTCTCTGGCACTAGGGAGCAGAGAGGACCAACCATTCCTTTAACCTGCTGGCTGCACTCTTCCATCGGCCTCTGCTGGCTCATGCTCATCTTCTGGCCCACAAGAACCCCTAGACTTTTCTGCCAAGCTGTTTCCATGCTCATCAGAGCATGCATTGGGGTGTTTCTTCCCAGTTGCAGGACTTTTCACTGAACTTCATGAGATTCCCATTGGCCCCATTCCTCTGAACAGCAAAGTAACCATGTGGTGAATCAACCACCTTGATTCAATCAATTCCTCCTAGCTTTGTATGTTCTCCAAATGAGCTGAGAGTGCACTCTGTCCCACCATCCTTGTCATTAATGGCAATATGAAACCAGCATTGCTCCTGATTCATCTGATCTGCTTCCACATCCTGTATGCTTTTAATGTTTCTGTTTGGTCAGGAGCTCCATATTCATCCATGCAGACCTTCTGTCACCTGTGCTCAATTTCCTGCTCATTTAGTTTGCCCACTCCTGAGCCTGGAGAATATAATCTTTAAATATTAACCAAGTAGGTCCACAGATGCAAGTCTGCTCTCCTGAAGCCCACAGCTGCAATCCTACAATTTGCCTCATTTTTTCCCTTAGAACTCTGAACTCCACCATCTCAGCCTTGCTGTCTCTGAGATCACCTCCCCAGACTCTCATACCCAAATAGTTCTTTCTCATTTGTAAGTAAGAGGAGCAGAGCAGCTCCCCTTGTCAGCTCCTCAATCACACTGCTGAGGAATTTTTCAACAATGCACTTGAGAAACCACTTGATTGCTTGTGGCTTGCTGGGATGAGCATAAATTGGGGTGGGCAAAATTTCCCATGAGGAGAGGGGCCTGCAAACACAAGGCTTCTTCCACCTGACCTGCTTCTTCCTAATCAGGGAGTCCATGGCAGACACCCACCACAATACTGCTAATACAGGTCCTTCTGGTAATCCTGACCTGAAACTCTCCCCTTGCTCATCACCCACCTCAAGGCAGAGCTCCAGGCATTCCTGCTGCTCCCACACAAAGGGCAAACTCTACTCAAGGCCCTCACCTTGACCTTCCTGAAGGGCTTGTATCATCCATTGCAGCAGTCCAGTGGTGTGAATACCTCAGCTCATCTCAGTGATGCAGATGAACAGACATAATATCCACAAGTGAGAGCACCTCCCCCACCATGCTGTCCTCTCAACAATTCTTCATTTGTCTGTTAAAATCCTTTAAACAGCAATTAAATAAGATCCCTGGGGTACATCTTCCCCAATCCCTTTGATCACTGGCTGAAAATGCCTCACATGCACTGTTTAATACAGCTCATACCTGGCAGGTATGAACAGAGCCCCTAAATTGTCACATCATTCCTCTGAAACCATTAATGCAGCACAACATGAGCTGTAGTGTCAGGGGTTCAGTCAGGCACCGGGGATGAAGCACAGTAAAATGAAGGTGAAAAATCATTTTGGGGATAGCTGAGCTGAAACACTCTCTGCACAGGTCCACACAGCTATCTGCAGAAATGCAGGTGAGGTGATCGCTCAGGTTAGAGACCCAGCTGGGATGTTATTTCAGCAATCTGGACTGTTTTGTAGACAAGGTATTTTTACCTCACCATAATTAAAAGACACCTGAGCAATCCCTGGAAAACTTCTAGCACTGTAGTTGGTTCCCCCTCCTGCTGACAAAACAAGAACAAACTGTATTATCTCAGCCATGCAATGAGAACAGGAGTTATGGAGCTAAACATCCCTCAGTGTTTCACCAGAGGGAACAGAACCATGTGAAAGCTAAGAAATAATCTACTTGGTAATTACAATTAATAGCATTTACCTCTTACTGGGAGCTTTACATTTCTTAAATATTTTCTAAACATTAATTAATTACTAAGGCAGGGGAGGAAATGTTGTTGCTTTACATAGAAAAATAAGTATGTTGTGATACACTAATTATTGTGTAAGTATCACTGTTGCTTGAGCCCTTCCATATGTATAACCAAGGGATACATATGGGTTTAGCTTATTCTCTGCTGTAGGGGCAGACAGCCCTTTTGGATTTTTTTCTTTTCTTTTTGTCCATTTACTTCCAGCCTAAGTTGCCAAATACGGATTGTTCTGCAATAGGAAGTGAGCTAAAAGTCAAACTTGTTTTTAATGTAGACTTGGACAAATCCAGAGTTCCACAAACCTACATTCTAAATTTCCCAGAGTTTAAAATACAATAATAGCAAAAAAATGTCCCCAGGTTTCCAATACAATGAGACAACACATAGCTCTTGCCACCTCTACAGGCCATCCCACAAATCAAGGACACAACTTGCACTGCATAATCACTACTTCCAAAAGCAGCAACCTATATTTAAATATTTTTTCTAACCAAACAAATGCTTTGAAATTAATAGAGGCTGAGAATCCTAGAAATAATTAGAAATACTAAAAGCCATACTACCACTTTTCATCAAACTACCAGTGTACTGATAGTGTAACAAAAAAAGGAAATTTATTTGCCTGATCAGAAGACTTGCAAGTGAAAACTTCATGAAACACTGGTTGTTTCAGACAAAAAAATTTATCCATTCTCAGGGAAACAGCCTAAAGAGAACAGCTTTTATTTTTCTCCATCATTATTAAACATACTTCTAATACATGGGCACTCATAACTCCTCCAAAAAGTTCTCACCACTTTTCAAGGTTTTCTTTTTCTTCTTTGCATGGATTAGCTCAATCCACCTCTTGTAAGGAGTTCAATTTCCTTGGCAAACTGCTATTAAATCTTCTGAGAATCATCTTCCTTGGATAAGTCTGTTACAACTGTTATAACCCCAATAAGGCTCATGACATAACTGAGACAAAAAATTTAAAGCCTATTGCTGAACTCAATCTTTCAGGTTCCACAGAGCTCATCTAAATCCAGGCAGCACCTCAATGGTTTCTATAATGGAATTAAACTGTGATACTGAAAATAGCAAAAGGAATTTCCACCCAGAGCTCCTCACTGCAGACTTCTCAACAAGATGGAAGCTCTAAAACCAAAATGCAATTAGTGTTTTGCTTGTTATCAGTGTCTGAACCCCATGGGGATGGATACTTTATAAATACACAGAACTGGCAAGACTCAGTATCCCTCTTCCACCTAGTCTTCATCTTTGCCCTCAAGAATACTTTGAAAAAAATTGTTTCCAAGCTTAACATGAGGGAGAGTATGGTTTACTTTTGTAATAAATGCTGATTTGAAAATCCAATTTAAAATCCAATACTTTCTGCTTGATCTCATCAGTTTTCATCCTGCCTGACAATCTGAAGCAAATTAAACCTAAACTTTCATTTAAAGACAGAAAGAGAAGTGGTGCAATTTAAGGAAGGCACTTTAGAGGAGGATAGTGGTGTCTGACTCATACTTTTCAATGCTAAGCATTCCAATGCCCTGTTTTGTATAGGGTTGTTCAGGTCTGAATTCTAATTTTACTCTTTTGTTCATTTTGTAAGAAAATATTTTGATAAAACTGACAAGAAATGGCTACATCTGCTCCATTTTAACCAAGGAGGCAAATCAGGGTGTTAGGAACTCCTTCTTTAATTCCCTGACTCACCAGGTCCTTCAGAAAGTGAAAGAAAACACATGGACCAGTCCTCAAAAATACTTAAGGCTTAACTGAAATAGGAAGCCTTTCACACCTTGAGATATCTAAATAAAGATGCAAAAAGAAATAAGGAGAGAGGCTTTTCAGCTTCTGAAGAATTCTCTGCATCTTCTGATGACTACCTGCCTGTACAGTTCTTGCTCTCTCTTTTCCATTTGCCAACAATGTGAGGATATAAGCATCTCCCATTTGAGATGCATCTGTGAGGAGGAAGGGCACAGCAATTAGATGCTGGTGATGAGGAACACAAATACCCAAGACCTCATAAAATTATACTTGCTCAGCAAAACACCTTCTGAAAAATGGTCTGCTTTATGTGAACAGGCACAAATTGCCCCAAAATCTCTTTCTTGATCTCAAATGGATAATTATGAAAACACTGGTGCTTCTGTGTCTGTGAGTCTTGTGGGAGCACATGCAGAGCACAGGCTGCACTCAGCTCCATCCCCATTAAATAGCACATGGCTTGCTGCCATCACATCCTGCCCTTCAGCCATGGCTGGGAACCTGGAACACCTTCCCAGCACAAGTCCATTCCTGGCTTTTTATAACTGAGTGTCAGAGAAGCCCAGAGCACTCACTGCCCCTCAGCACTCTCCTCAGCTGTGGCAGGGCTCAAGCTAGCAGTGAACAAGGGCAGAGTTTGCAGCACACCAGGCTCCCTCCAACTCCACCAACAGGCACAGGTCAGCAGTGTCAAAGGAGGGTGAAGTCACTAAAGTGCAGAGTGCTACAGCTTCCAGCACTGACAGAGCAAATCAGATCATCATTTAGCAAAAGCAAACTTGAGTGAGTTTAGGGGTAGCCTCTATTTCTGTACAGCATTGCTCACTCAACCCAGGTTCCAGATCACTGGCAGCATCTTCCAGGGCACAGCCAGGAATGGACCACTCCTACCTGTCTCTTTCTTACACTCTTGCCCTAAGCCTCTGCTACCTCCACTCCAGAAAGGACCCTGAGACTTCTGACCCAACATAGACACCACATGGTCTAAACCAGATCCAAGACAAGAAAACTACTCCATTTTTTATAGGCTCTCAAACACAAAGATTAAGGGAAAATTAGACAAACTGAGCCTAATACTTCTATTCTACCTCATGTAAGATCTCTTTACACATGATCCAACAACAGAAAATGGCACTTTGAGTTGTATCACAAAGGAAAATCTTGTAAAATCCCTTTCAATATCTTGTCAAAATCAGCATGCTCTGTGACTAGACGACTGTCAGGGTGATCTATAGCCCCCAGACAGCTCTGTAATATAAACTAAATTGCCTGAGTCACAAGCAATGATAGAGTCATTCCACAGGAAATTGGAAATCAATTCTTGTCATCACTGTACATAACTCCTTTACCAGAGTTCCAGTTGGCCGGTGTAATGCAAGGGAAGGAAGCTGGGAACTGACAATCATGACAAGTTGAACAGTCTACACACATATTGAAGCACAGAAGTTCTGTTTCTGGAATAGCACTTTGCATAAGGTACATGGCAGATGGGAACAGCCTGACCTAGTAAAATCAAAGGCTAATCAAAGGTGTGCTGATCCTTTTCCACAAGGAGGGTATATGTAGCTTGGGTTTGAGACTGAATATTGAGGCCAGTAGTCTTCTTTGTGCAATGACTGCTGCCAGAACAGAGGGACAATCTTTGCTAAATCTCATGCTGGAAATCTTTCAGACTGGTACTGGGAGATTGCTTCATAATCACGATCCAGGTGTTGCAGAAACCAGAGCATCAATATCAGCACTGGCAAGCTTACTCCTAAGTCTGGCTCTCTGCAACACCTGTGTCAGGACTCAGTTGGTGGAATCAAGTGATTAAGTCAGTTTTTGTTACCAAGTAGATTTTTAAGCTATGGGAAGAACCAATAGTTTGATTCCAAAAGTTAAAAGGAAATGAAGAGTCTAACACAATGTTATTCTTACAGCATGCAATCACCCTTTGAGCAATGTTTTTCTGTGTAGATGCTCTACTATGCCTCATTTTACTGGACTCACCAGCTAAATTCATTAAAATGAAGTACAACATCTGTTTCAAAAAAAAAAAAAAAAGGTAATTAAGACAATTCTCTGTGAAACAAAGAACATTTTCTACTTCCACTTCCTGTACAAAAGCCAACTCATGGAGCTCCCACACACCTAGAAGGAAGCTATAGCCATTTCTACACACAAGCTCACTTCCAACTCTTTAATATGGACGAATGCAGGAATATGATCAACCCATGAATGCAGGAATATGATCAACCCATGCAGTGCCCAGCACAGCATCTTATTGTAATGCACAAGTCCTAACCTAAAATAAGGACTCCTTCCAAAATACAAAACCCCAGAATCATCTGGGACATTAAAAATTAGTTCCAAGTCCCTATCATGGGCAGGAGCACCTTCCACTATCCCAGGGTGCTCCAAGCCCCATCCAGCTTGGCCTTGGACACTGCCAGGGATGGGGCAGCCACAGGGCCCCCTGTGCCAGGGCCTCACCACTGTCAAAGGGAAGAGTTTCCTCCTGATATCTTAATCTAAACCTTCAGGTAGGAAGGCTGCAGTTAGGTCATCCTGAAGCCTTGGCAGAACAATCTCTGCCTTTCCTTAGAGCAGAACTGCTCCAGCCCTCTAGTCTACTTGGTGGCCTCCTCTGGACTTGCTGCAACAGGCCCCAGAGCTGGATTTGTCAAATACAGTTTAGTACAAAGTGTTCTGCTTGAGTGCCACAAAGTTTGCTTCCCTGTTCTCTGGCCTGTTTGGGAGAAGGTGTGGTTTCTTCCCGTAACAAAAATTTGTTGTGAGACTAACGCTGATGATTCCTCTTCATGAGAGCTAAAAAGCAGGGACCACAAAGCAAACAAGCCAACACTACCAGCAAATGATCCCCACACACCACACTAACCTGCAAAGCCTGGCACACACAGCAAAGGGGCTGTGCATGCCCTGACAGCTCTGCCTTAATACTGGCTGCAACCATGTCTGGCACTAGTCAGGCAAATGGAGAGCCAGCAAGCTATCAGGAAACAGCTGAGAAGTTAAATGCTGTCATCTTGGGTTAATTAGCTGAATTTAGTTTACATCAGCCACTGATCTTTTTTATCATAAGTATGGCACTGTTTATACTCTTGAAAGTAGGGCTGGACAAAGAACTCATTCATAATCAACGTTCAAGGCACATGAATACTTTTCAGCTCATCTGCCTCACTATTCAGAAATACGGTCATTCCACATTCATTTTTTGTTTTTCAAGTAGCTGGGAAATGATTGCACATTTTGTGGTGGGATAATTGCAAAATTTAAATAATTAGTGATGAAAAATGCACCTTCTTTTCTTTTTCTTGAAAAGCAAGCTGAAATCCACAATATCCCAGAAAGATGGCCACTTCCATTGACAAAAGTCTTACTTGCTTTTAATTACACTATCCACCCTTAATGATATGCCCTTATTCGCTAAACTATTACAAAATTAATCTGCTAGATAGAAATTTAGTCAGATGTTTGTTTAACATCATTACCCAGTTTTGAGTCCATGAGTCAAAGGAAATGGGGTTTTAATTAAGGCCTGCAGAATAAGAAGGGCATGAAAGCAGAACATTTAATTTGCAGAGCATAGTTGCACAGTGTGTATTCCTTTGTGGCAAAGCCAGCGTGAGAAGTTCCTGCTCCACTCCACCTCTCCCTTCTTGCCCTCATTAAAATGCTGCAGTTTTCTGCTCTTTCCCTCAGTTGTACCAATATAACTGCATGCTGTGATAAATGTTCATCACTGAAATCATCTGGAACAGCATTCACTATCCCTGCAACAGCATTGGTATTCTTTTATTTGCTTCCAGTACAGCTCCATAAATACCACACTGTAAAAGCAGTAAATGCTGACCTGCAAAGTGATTTGATCTGCACAAAACACAACTCCAGGATCAGTGTCCATAATGTACCATTGCATTAATAATGGCCTGGTTTGTTCTGGGCTGGTACATGGGCCTAACAAATCAATCCAATATGATCAGCTTGTTTTTTAACAGCACTGTACACTTTTGGAAGCCACCACCTTCCAAAAGCTCACACTGGTTTGAAAGGGCCAAGGCTAAAGCCCACCCAAGCCCATTACCAGGGTGACACTCATAGGTTAGGACAGGCAGGTTGTCTGGTGGCTCACAATTTTTTTTGGCAGTGTGAGTTTGAAAATCCCAACAAAGATTTCAGCCATCACAGAAAGATGTGCAGCCTTAATGTCACTGAGGAAAAGTGGCCAGCTCAAACTAGAGATTTTGCAGTAGCAGATGTGTCGTTCTTGACCTGCACTCTTACACACACAGCTACCAAAAAGCACCAAGATTAAAGAATTGGTAAGTGGTGACAAACACAAATGGATTCTAGAAAAGCTGCAGAAGTCCATAGAGAATGAAAAGTTCTTTGCCAACACATCTGTCAGGCAGCAGTTGCAGAGTTTAACCATCTTGCCACAAGTCAAAGGCAGAACTGTATTGCTTCATAGGCTGCACTAAGCACAGACAGAAGGTAAGAAGTGATCCAGAAAGCATCAGAATGTTAGAAACAGCTCCAGCAAGAGAGGGTTATTGCTTACAAAAAACTAACTGAAAAAGAATCCCATGCTTCTAATAATCTTCATTACTGGATTCAATCCACACCCCTCCTTCCCCTCTCCAAACCAAGGTTTGACTTACAGCATCAGTTAAAGAATCCAGGAGTGAACTACACCTAACAAAATTTAGCAAGTCATGAATCTTCTCTACAACTGTCTTCATACCCATGGGAAAATACTTTATCGCTGCAATATTCCCCTTTAAAGGAGATTACTAAAGTGAACAGGCATGACTGAACAGCAACCAGGCTCCATTTTGTTTCAGTCCTTAATTTAGACACTTTGTTAACTGCTAGTTATTGCTGAAGCACAGCGAATTTTGCTTGGTAAGTAATTCTAAAGATTGTTTCTCCATATCTTAAAAGGTCTGAAACAGAAGTTAGAAAAAACCAATAAACTTAAAAGTATGGAAAGTACAGTCAGAGGGAAACCTTTTATCAATGCACGGCATTGCAGTGAGATACATCCCAACATGAAAAAGTAATTTACATGTTTACTGATGCATTGTGGATATTTGTACAAAGCCTTTAACATAAGCTGTTAGTTACACAGCCCTGATTAATTTAAGTTTTCAAAGTTTTAATTAGTTCTGAGAAAATGTTCTATGTAGAAGTCACAAGTCACTGTGAAGCAGGGACGTCCCCTCTTTCTTCCTGTGATTCAAACCGTCATAGTCCTGCCTATTAGACTTGGGCCAAGTCTAATACACAAAAAACAGAAAGCTGCAGCACCATTTGTCGTTCAGGACCCTGCAGTTTTTAGCACTCAAACTACTTTACACACTTATCCACATTTTGTGGATTAACCCAATCTGCAGAGAAATAAAGACATTTCTGATGGACCAAGCAATGGTAACAACCAGGAAAAAAAAAACAAGAGAGAAAAAACCCAAACCAAAGCAGCAGCAAAGGTTTTCCAGCTGTCAGAAGAGCATGGCTGTGGCAGTGGAGAGGCCAGCAAGATGAGCAGGTGAGCCTGCAAGGCCCCACTTCAAACCTCTGCCTGTATTTCCAAGAGCACAGACGGCTGCCAGGTGGGAGCAGAACAGCTCACATTCACCCACACAACAGCACTGACACTGGGGACAGAGGAATCACTGCCCTGGCTCTGGTCAGCACTGACACTGGGGACAGAGGAGTCACTGCTCTGGTCAGCACTGACACTGGGGACAGAATAGTCACTGCTCTGGTCAGCTCTGACACTGGGGACAGAGGAATCACTGCTCTGGCTCTGGCACAGGGGTTCACTACTGCCACCCACACTCTGGGTGCCCATGCCCCACAGAGCCCCAGTTCCTTGTCCCAGCCCAGGGGAGACTGAGGCACACCCACTTGGATGGAATTGGGCAGTTTTCTCTGTAGTTCTGCAGTAGAGTCATGGCTTTACCTGCCCCTGTTTTGCCATCCCAGTGCCTTCATTGCAGGGACACTCTATGGATGATGCTGAAAGCTGACTTCAGCATGTGTGATTTGATGAGGTCACACACTTTCTGTGAGCCTCCGCATGTTAATTCTTATTCTCTGATTTTACAAAGTTAGCCATTGGAGTGCATTCTTGTGGCAATTCAAAAAGTGACTTTTCTGAAATGAAAATTCAGACAATTCACATGAATTAAGTAGAACAAACCACTTTCAAACTTTTAAAAGCCCAATATGTGTATTTTTGTACCTATGCTTTTAGAATCTTCTACATGACCTTTGACTTTTGAGTAATATCTAATTCTTCTCTCTTCATTTGCTTTTAGATTTCCAGTTTCACTTCTACATCCTGTTTAGGACTAGAGCAGCAGAAGGCAGAAAAATGGCTCAGGTCTCGCTGTCTGTAGCCTGGCAAGAGGGAAACACAGGATCATTTGGCAAAAAAAAAGCAATTCTGTGAGGATTTAATTTCTGCATCAAAACAACCAATATCCTGTAAAACTGAATAACTAAGCATCCACATATTCAGATGCTTATTAAAGCTAAAAAAAACTTCTGTGGTCTGTCATAACTGTTAGAGATATCTATTCTAATAATTCATACGTTTTCATAGCTTGGATACATAGTGATGCTAGAAAGCTCTGAACAGAGGAAGAGCATAACCAATGGGAGTCAGAAAAAATGAATTAAAGGTTTATTTATAAGTGTGTTTAAAGTTTCATTTCTCTGAAAATGTGTATCATGACAGGCACAGAAGCAATCACTTGGAAACAACTTGCAAGTAGCTGCATCACTAAATGTACCTGTGACCTCAGTACACAGGGTCAAGGCAGAACTCCACCTTCACCCATTTTTTTCCCACCCCAATGTAAAGTTCCTTCAGTTCCTCCTGGATCTGTCCCCAGCATGTCTTACTGCCTGTTACTATCAGCTGACAGATGCATGCCCTCTCAGTGCCATCCCATCTCTATGTTTTCAAGCCTAACAACCAAAATAGTGGAAGTCCTAAATCAAAGTGAAAGAAAGTGAAAGGATGATAGACTTCACCAGTTAGAAAGAAAACCAGAGCAAACTGCATGTGATGCTTCTTTGTTACCATAGCACACCCAGAATGTCACACAGCTATGCTGTAACTGAGCAAAACCTACCTGAAGGAAACGCCTTTAGTCCAAGCTCTGAACTCACCACCACTGGTAACATTGGAACTCCTGACAGCAAGGTTACCCCTGAGCTGGGCTGAGCCAAGCAGCTGGGCATTCAAACATCACCCCTTGTCAGCCTTTCCCCCAGCAAAGAAAACCCATCTGGACAGGACCATCTGATGTTACAGTGCCACTGTATCTCAAATAAGAGAAAAAACTTATTCTGCGACAGTTAAACTACAACCTTCTTAAAAACTGATTACTACTTGAGCCTCATAGTCAGCTGTGGTTGAGATACTTTAAACAAGCACTGATTGCTCACAGATTAACCCCTAAACACAGTTAAAGGAATTCAGTAGGGATGAAAAGAGCTGAGCTGGAAAATTTAAGTTACCACTGAGTTACCCAAGTACATGGAGTCTGGAATATCCCTAATTACAGACATCCTTCTATCATGGTGCTGTCCTTAAGAATTACACTCAAAAAAATGGTAAAAAACCACATGTCACTGGCCTCTCCTTGTATATACCAAGTGAAACCAATCATTTAAGACTTTGCTCTGCTCAGGCAGCTCTTCACATTGCTCTGCTAAAAGCAATATGATGGCAATTACTGAACATCATTGCAGGGGTTACAAACTACTGAAGAAAGCACTCTCTACTACAACGATGACATTGATGACACATGATGGCAGCTAAACCATTCCTATTCACCAACCAGCATCACACAGATGGTCAGTTGTTCAAGTCTGGCTGAGGGCTGCTTGCTAAGCTGCTCTAACATCTTCACTGAGGATCTCAGGAATAAATGCTAAGAGGTCCCCCTGGACAAAGACCAGGAGGTTGGTGTTTCTAATTGTTTTGGATGCTTTTGATTATCAAGCCTCAGTAGGAACTGCAGTGCACTATGATACCCCAAAGAAAAGGTACAAGTATATTTTTAATGCTTCTACTCATGCCCTTGGGCAGCATGTGCTACATCCCATCACTGTACCATGACAATCTCCTGACAGCCTCTGTGGTGTGCAATATGTGACTTGGACACAACACACTGAGGCTTGCAGAGGCAGAAGAAAGAATAACAAACAATTCTACAGGACACTTTCCCTCTCCGTATACTGGAGCAGATTGTATGTGCACAGCACAGCAGTGCAGAGCACTCCAAAGGTTAAGAGCATCCCAAATTCCCCCTAAGAACCGATGCTGCAGCGCCAGCCATTCTCTGCTGTGAGTTCCCTCTGTGGAGCAGGAAGCAGTTTTCTTTCCCATCACTGCAAGTCTTGGCCAGGAGTCCCAAGTGACAGATCACTGCGGGGCCGGCCCTGCTGATGGATCTCGGCCCGTGGAAAGCTCTGGAACAGGCGGGAGGGGAAGCGCCTCGCTGCGGTGGAGCCGGAGCGCCATCAGCCGGGGATGCGCTGCCCCTTCCCCGCTCCCACCACACGGAGCGCTCGGTTCGGTCCCTCCGGCAGCAGCTCAGCCTTTACGTTATCGCACGCTTCATGTAATTATGTGTAGAATGAAAAAAAAAAAGGATTTTCCTCAGAATTATTTTTACCTTTTTACCAGTATTTCCCCCATTTTTCTAGTACCAGTTCCATTAATTCTCCCTTTTCCCTAAATCTCACAGAAGGGGATTTTCAATAGCACTAGATCTTCAAGTGTGTTCTGGAAAAATCCCTCACCCAGAAAAATACAAATAAATCCCTAACCTGCTTTGCTAGTACAGTGAGAAAGATAAGCATAAATCCAGCTATAACTCAAATTCAGTCTCTTTACAAGCTAAAAAGTCTATTGAAAAGGAAGATTGATGGCTGCTTTACTGCACATTATTGGTACTATTAATTTAAGATATTTCGTAACTGTTAAGTTAGAGAGATATTCCTGCTGGTGAAGGTTTATCTCTGCCTCCCTTGCAGAAGTGGGATGTGATGACTCCATCTACTTTCTCATTCTCTGAGGCACCCTATAAACCTGCCAGTGGAGAACAGCAGAACAGAGGTCTCCCCAAAAAGAACACTGAAAATAGACATTGCTAACTAGAAGCTGGGAAATCAAATTATAAAGGCTCTGCAATCGTGAATGGCATAAAACAGCTTTCTACTTACAACTTCTACAGCTTGATCTGCCACCTCTGTTCCTCAGCACTCCCTCTCCTCTTCCCCACTCAAGCACATACTGTGGACATCTGTACCATGAGACAGAGAGACACCTAGGGAAATTTCTCTTCCTGCACTAAGAGAATATAGAGGAACTACTACAGTCCACTCTCCCAGCCTCAGCTTTAGCACACCATGCATGCACACCATGTTCATTGCATTTTATGTTGGCATCAGAGAGCTCACCCTGACCAGCAGCTCACGGAGCTACAGGATATCAGTCACTGTCCCGGATATCTGAGACATTACAGATCCACTGGGATGCCTCCATTCTCTAAAAACAGCACATAAACTAAATTATGTGTCTTCTACACTTGTGACTTGTTACCCCCCACCACTCCCTCTAAGGAAACTTAAGTTAGACAACATCTGAGTTTTGCATGCTGCTGCTGCTTCAGAGCTGGAGACAAGGTGAGGGGAAGTCATTTGAATACTCAAGACAGGTTAGAAGCAGTCTGGCCTGCCAGCTGCCCAGCAGGCCATAAGCAACCTAAAGCTGCTTGCAACACAACAAACCCAAACCATGCAGCAGGCCTTTGATATCTGGCTAAGACAGATTTAAACTATCAGATCATCCTAGTTCATGTCTGTTTCTAAAGGCCTGAAGAGGACACAAAGCTGTTCAAACTTCCTTTGCTTGCCTTATTTCACTGCAGACTGCCGCAAAGCAAGGGCACAGCACAGGGCAGTGGGAATCACATCACTGCAGAGCTCAGCCCAGGATCCAGCCTGCTGAGTCTTAATCACAGAGCACTGGAACTGATGATCAGAGGCTGCATAGCTTTGAGTGGCTAATGAAGTTGTAATGGGGCATTTATGGAGCCATTTTTAAAGTAATCATCATTGATTTCCTCGAAAAATGTAGCACTTTATTGACACGTTTGGGAGTGGCTCAGCTACCTGGTCCCTGGGGAGCCAGGACAGTCACACAGTAAACTTGCCAGCCCCTGCAGTCTCCGTGTCGATCCAGCTGTTGCCTGCAGCTGGATTTAAGGACCATTACAATGAAGCAAAGCAAGGACATGAGGAAGTCCATCTTCCATCTCGGGTGAATGCTCAAATTACCAGGCATTTGAACACTTACAGACCACTGAAGAACACACAATCTACTACAATGCCATGACACATGATGGCAGCTAAACCATTCCTATTCACCAACCAGCATCACACAGATGGTCAGTTGTTCAAGTCTGGCTGAGGGCTGCTTGCTAAGCTGCTCTAACATCTTCACTGAGGATCTCAGGAATAAATGCTAAGAGGTCCCCCTGGACAAAGACCAGGAGGTTGGTGTTTCTAATTGTTTTGGATGCTTTTGATTATCAAGCCTCTTACAAGGGTGCATCTCTCTCATGTTCTGAAGACCTACACTAGGAACTCTCTTTGAAAGTTTTAAAAATGCAAATATGTTTCAAGGAAATTGTATTCTCATTTAGAGAAGCCAGCATTTTCCAAAATTGAAAAAAAAAAAAAAAGAAGACACTGAATGGTACATAACCAGGTACAGCTATTACCTTATATTATTATCCTATTCCTCTGGGCACCTCGGGGGAAAGTAATTTCATCATGTTTCTCAAACATGTTAAAACAAACTTTCTCGACCCTTTCCCTGGCTTGGCCATTCTGGGTCTGTGCAGTCTCCTTTGTCAGCAGCAGTTCAGCTCTTCCATGGCAAAGGACTGGCTGGATTTGGTGACTGTGGGAGGCAATACACACTTCCACTGCCTTGGGAGACTGGGTTGCTCTCAGCAACTGGAGATCATTTGCAGTTCCCCAGATAGAGAAGTCTTTGTGGCTATTAATAATCTCACTCCTTTTTCCCAAAGGAAGTAGACTATAGAATTTTTTTCCCTAAAGCACCACATGGTTCATAGTCTCTTTTAAATTCTTGCACAAGAAGGCCACAACAGCTAGTCTGTCAGCCAGTTTTTCAGTTTGAATTTCCATTATTTATTTCTAGTCTCACCTGAAATTATGTCAAACTGATCTTAACTGAGCTATGTCAAACAGTCACAAATGGGGCTGGTGGAAACAAATAACAGCCACATGGAAATCACACCCAAACCAGGCCCAGATCCCAGGCTAAGGTTACAAAAGAGAAATCACTGCCAACCATTGGCTTACAAACTAGGAGTCACAAAATAACACTCAGTTAAACCCCTTGAGAGCAAACCACTGAGGAAGGAGACCATCAAAAACAGTGACAAAACATCTGCACATGAGGGTATTTCAATAGATCACCACTCTATAATAGAGTGGTGTATAGGTACAACCTCCAGACTTGTTACTGCTACTCTAATCAAAGCACAGTTAGGAAGTGAGCACAGTTAGAAAAGCAACATCAGGAGCATGCACACAAGATGACTCTGCTGGCACTGCACAGCTCATTGTTTTAGTCACAACTGACGACTCCACTGATGCAAATGAAATGCAGCTGCAAGACCCAAAAGGACAAAATGGACAAAGTCCCAGGGAAAAGAATCAGAAGAATGAAATTCAGCAGTCAAGTGTTAATCATGAAAGGCTATTTAGTGAACATTTCAACATTCATCTTTGGTTATTAGAGGAAAACCAGAATGAACATCTAAGATTTAAATAAACATTAATGACAAATAAAGATGTGAAAAAACTCATCTGCACTAATGGCTACTAAGAGATTGTCTGTACCAAGCAGGCACTTGCATCACTTTTATTCAGTGATAGCCACAGTCTCCATACTTCAACAATAAATGATCATTGAAAACTTTCAGAGTTCCAATGGTTGTCCTAGACAGATTTTGGTGTCTGCAGGCATTTATCTCAACTCAGTAAAGCAAGTACAACTGTCTTTTGCTATATCAAAAACTGAAAAGCTGCCAGCAATACTTATGCATACTACAGAAAACATTCTGCATGACTTCCATCTGGTATTCATCAATCTGAGTGGATGTAAGGATGGCATATGTTACTGTTCTCCCACAGCCTAGAGACAGTAATCGTCTTGCCCTCCTTGATGCAAACAGCACGTATTTTTGCATGAAACAGATATTTTTATTTAGTAGTTATTAACAATCTATACACACTTGTATTTAGGAAAAGCTGTTCTGGGCATTTCTACTGGAAGTACCAGACTGGATGGTATTCTGTCTAGTTTTTCCAAAGAAGAATACTGTCTGCAAAGGGAGACAAAAAAATCAGCCTACAAAGCACCAGGTGGTTTGCAACACTGAAAGATGGGAGCCTGTTCTTCTGCCCATGGAGTAGAAATCCTCTGAAAAAAACTAAAATTCAAACACACTTTGTCTTCCATCATTACTAAGGTTAAATTTGCTGCAAGTCTTAAAAGCCACATGGGCAAGCTAAATTTTCCCAGGATTAAGGCCATAAAATCTCAGGGAGATTCTAATATCTCTGCATTAACCAATATTTTCTATTTTACTGATAGATTTAAGGCCAGCTTTGTTACAGAGGAAAGTAGTTGTGTCCATGTGACATTAACTGCAGGGATGTATTGGACTCAAGGTTTAGGGAATTAACACAGCTGGATTGCTAAACACAAAGCAAATGGATGAGCTAGCTGAGGTCTTTAAGAAAATCCCACAAGGGTTCAAACTGACTGGTAAACCCCTGCTACAGAAAGAGAGCATGAAGTAAAGCCCAGTGAACTCATGGCAAGACTTTCACATAAATGGACACAGATCAGGTTCCAGCTCAGGGTATGAACACAGAGCCTGCTCAAGTTTCAGCACACACATGTGTGGCAGAGCTTGCTCTGCCAAGGAGGTACAAGCTGAGGGATTTTTTGCCTCATTTCTTGTTGATTTTGAAACTATTGATATTAAACAAATTAAACAAGAAACCCTGGACAATGTTAGGGAAGAGACAAAGGAATTCACCTACTAATAAAAACCAAAACTAGGAAAAAAATTTCTCAGTATTTTAGATTCTACCGAATACAGTCTTTTTTTCCCCCTCTCATTACTGCTTTCTTTGAATCTGATGTCCCAATCCTGCTATTTGCATTCCATGGTATTAAACTCCTTGAAAATTAATGAGAAACACACAAACCCAAAGAGCAAGCTGGCAGCAAAATGGTACCAACTGCAGGGAAATATAATAAACTTTTCAACATCACCAGCCATAAACAATCCAGTAAGGATTATTTCTAATGCTTTGCATTTCACAAGAATAATTTTTCATCAGTATGGCCAGAAAGTGTGTTATGGAGGAGACACCAGTGTGGAAAATCTGGATTCAGATAGATTTTTCTGGCCTTTCCTGCTTTCCCAGAGGTAGCAGTATATTTATCACTATAGGATATACTTCACACATTTAAACACAAATACTTATATTTGAGAAATACAGACTCTGCTGGGAGACTGGACTGGCAAGAGAGAAGCCAATTTATCTAAAAGTAAGCTTGCAGAACACAAGGAAATGCCCCACTGCAGACACCTCAGCTAGCTCATTCTGTCTCCTGTTAAGAGTTTTTCATTCCTCATGTCACTCCTCTAGTCCTTTCCCTCAGTCCCAGTGTGAATTCCTCTTTCCCAAATGACAGCTCACAGTAACATTTTAGTTAAGGTCCTACCAAGAAAACAGGCAGTAAGTGCTATCGTGGCCAATCTTTATCCAGGTTCTAAACAATATAGGGGGAAAATGTTCAGCTATCGGAGTCTTTTTAATGAAAAATACAATTGTTTAACAGAAAGTGCTCGTAACAGAAGAGGAAAGTTGCAGTCACCTCACTGCCTTATCTGAGGAGAATGAGTCTGCTATTGGCAGATGAAGGTGAAAGGCCTCCAAGGAAAGAGAAGCAGAGATTTGGCCCTCCAATTAAAAAAAAAACACAAAAAACAAAAAACAAAACAAAAACAAAAACCCACAGAGTCAGATTTAAGGACATGAAAGAACCATGAAGTCCTATCCCTTGCAGCATGACATAGCTTCAGCAGTGTATTCCTGCAGCAGGAGCACCACTTTTGGTTCAATATGACTATTTCTTTTAGAAATTAAGTAATTTAAACTCCTTAATGAAGGATCTTTCTTGTCTAGAGAGATGTCACTCTATCTATCTTGGTGATAAAATTTCATACCAAATTTATGCTTTCAATACAAGTTTCAGATTCCATGTAACTGAAAACACAGGCCAATTTAACCAGGTGACAGCAGAAGCCATTTTGGGAGTAGAACCATGGCCATATTGGTTACCAGCACCCATCACCCTGGGTGATTTTTGGGATTGTTTTGGCTTGTGATGGTGGTTGTTATTTTTTAAAGCAGAAGAATCTTCAGCCATGAAAATCATCTTCCAAAAGCAGTAATCAAACTGGTCCAGCTCACAGCAACACCCCTGAGGGAAGAACAAGACTCCCTGCAGAGGTGGGGTTGTGCTGCTCCCCCTGCTCAAACCCCCAAAAGACTTTTTTCTCTTTTTACAAGACTCATTCTCAAAGACTTACATGCATGTGAACCTGAGAGAAAGGGTCAAAAGGTAATTTTCATACAACAGTAGGACTCTCATATATAGATATCTTCCATAACCAACAACTTCTCTCATAAATCTGAGAGGAAATCTATACTAGAGATGTTTATTTTTACCATATCAGTGCTATGGAACAGAAAAAAATACCCACTATTGATTTCAGTTACAACAGCCCATTCTTCTGTCTACAGCAGGATAGATTTCAGCAAAATGTTTAGGAACAAGAGCAATGTTTTATAGCAGTATCATATTAATGTTTCAGAGACTAATCATGTCTTATCAAGCCATGAGCATCAAAAAGCTGAAAACATAAAAATGGAAGATGTGTCCTCAAATTGCATATTCAGCAATCTCTTTAAATGTACTTTATTTTTACATCAGAGTGCTGTACCAGTTCAGTTGTGTATTCTCTAGAACCAATTAAGTCATAATAACTTGACATCTCTCCATGATTCTCTTCTGTTTTGCCACCTACATTTTACATCAAGAAAATAAATAATATAAAAGTAAATAAAAATCTGCGAAAGTCCTTTTAACCTTGACAGTCTGTCATAGTGTAAAAGTCAGAGTAGACCAAGAATTTCTCCTATTTTTCCAGTCTTGCCTCTCATTGAAACACACAGGTTTAAACATTTACATGCCTATTCATAATTTATTGGAGCATTTGCCACTCATGACATAAGTACAGGTCTAGCCTGCAGGAAAAACAATGACTAATAGTTGAAAGACAGCATTCCAATTAGTCTTTGGGAAGCACACCCATGCTCATTGCTTGATTCTCCAGTGCCAGTAAGCTCCAACAGGGAAGTCTGACATCAAATATGTCATCCAGAAAAATATACTGCTTTCAAATAGCAATAGCAGTTAGATCAGAGACTGATTCTCTCTCCCAGTAGGTACCAGTAAGCAGACTCATCTTTTAAAATGTTCCCAGAAATATAAACCCCTTAAGAAGGCTGCTGAGGAAAGCTGTGCTCAGGGTTCTGTTCCTGACACTGGGACATGCTTCTTCTGCTACAGAAGACAAGTGCCAGACTGTACTTTATGTTTCAAATTTCAGTGTTAAGCATAGATAAAAAGAGTGGAGCCAGGAGATGCACAGGAAAGTTGTTGTGCAAGGTGCAAATCCCATTCTGGCCACCTTTGCATCTCAAGAGGACCCCTGTAAGGAGAAGACCCTGTTTCTCCCAGCTCCTTCCCTGTCACAACAGGGCAGCCTAGCAAAATGCCATTCAGTATCTGCTTGGGTGCCATCTTTGGCATCCCAGTCACAGACTGGTGATCCTCAGATTAACAGACTAGAAAACACAAGCATCTTCTCCATCAGGAAGCATTGCATATCTCCAGATTGGGTTTACTGAATAAGCCTTTTGCTCCAGGGTTGTGTTCATCTCCATGATCCTCCTTCCAAGACATTGTGCACCTTCAGCCCAAATCTAGACTTTGGAGATAAATTAAAACCTAGATTTGCTTATGCTTTGTAGACTTAGAGCAACACAAAGCATTCACAGCATCTCAGAAGGGTTTGGGTTGGAAGTGACCAAAAAGATGATCTACCTCCATCCCTCTGCCATGGGTCGGGACATCTTCCACTAGAACAGGTTTCTCCAAGCCCTGTCCAGCCTGGCCTTGCATTTCAAGGGGCATTTGCCAATAAAAAATTCCAAAATAAATCAAAGTGGATATTAGTCACCTGAGGGCTAGGGGTGCCATGATGTTTTTTCTTCCCACTTCCTCCCCCTTTTTAAATAAGCTGGGATACAGCTGGCACAGCCTGTGCTGCACCCCATGCCACAGCCATGGTCAGAGGCTGTGCAATCCTGCTGTTCAGATGAGTACTGGACCTGCTCCAGTTTCCAGTTACATATGGTCATGATTACCAGCTTGCTCTGGGAAGCACAGGGACTCTGAACACAGCACGTCTGGAAGGGGTTTCTCATTTTAAAACATCTCTCTATTACATTGAATGAGTTTCACATTAAGAATTTTCAGGGCATTCTAGTACTCTGGATTAAATTTTTCTAGGATTTTAGTAGAGAATTTCTTTTACCTTCTTCTAAAGGATCAAGAATTTATGGAATTTGAGATATGGCCTGGCCAGTTTTTAAGTCAAGTCCCTTCTGTCTGGACAAGAGGCTAGGAACAAGGGAATAGCAAAAAAATTTGACAAACACCAACAGCCACTTCCATTCAAATAAAAAGCATGTTATCTTCCTGAATATATTATGCTCAATCTTCATGTTAATGAGAAATGTATAAATAGAATTGGGCATTGGGCATTAACTGACAATTAGATTTTTTTTTTTTAATGGGAAGGACATAAGGGATTTTGTTATTAAGGGAGTTAAATTCTAACATCTGTTTTTAATTCTACCAGCTTATTTGTCTGTTTATACCCACAGGCTTTCAAGACATCATTCAACACTGCTAATTAAAGCTGACAAATTTTGTTCACTGTGATGCTTCCTTGTATCCCTGCAAGCCACTTACTCATGTCAGTGCTGTCACTGCAGGTGACAGTGCTGCTTGATGGAGAGATGACAAGGGGTGGAGTGCCCCTGAAGGGATGAGAACAGGTTCACCTTGTCGCCTGTCAGACAGAGGAGGGAAGAAATGATGGATGGCAGTGACCATTGCTCTGGCCACATGCATTTGTCTTTTCTCCAGGCTTGGTCAGAATCATCCCATTTTCTACCATGTTTAACTTAAACTCCACAGCAATACCTAGTGTGTTACTAGAATGCCACAGAAATGGGACTCCCATTCAATAATACATTGCAGACATACACAAACACACAGTCTGTTTCTCTTGGCAGTAAGAATGCCATCTGCAGCAATGCCCTCAGGAAACTTGCTGTTTGTGCTGCAGTCAGAACAGCACAGAGCTGATTCAGGAGAGCAGCAGCAGCTCACGTGGGAGTGGGCCATGCCTAGGAAAGCATTTGCAGAAGCAGCTGACTTGGCTCAGATGAAATGCTAGAAGCCACAAGAACCAATGACAACAAGTTTATTCATAACTTCATATCCTGGACTGCAGACTTCATAGATCCAAACATAGGCATTATTAGCTACTCATTTGCATATCTTTTTCTTTAAAGCAAACAAATAAATCCCATGGCACACACTGAGAACACTGTTGAAAGGTCAAGCAAGCAGGCCAGGGACAGCCCCTCATAAAATCCAGGCTTCTGAACTCAGCATCATGTCCCCATTTCAGTGCCCTACACACCAAGGTCACCAAGGGAACAGGCTCATGGGTGACTGCAGGGATCCACGCTGGGCTGTGCAGGCTGGAGATGGGCCAGAAGGACAGAACCCAGACAGGGAACCAGTCAAACCAAAATTTGCCTTATCTTTCCTCACAGAAGAGTTTTACAACCAGAATAGATTTTTTTTTTCCCCTTCTGGAATGACCAACAGGCTTTTCAAGTGTATTTTTAAAGCTGTTAGAGTCTAGAAGGGCTTTTTATTACCCAGGTACACAGTGCTCAGTACCTGGGAGGCTGGCTCCCTGGCTGAGGTGTCTAGACATCTCTGCAGTAGAAATAACAGCACAGCACTGCACTGCATTGAATCCATTAGTTTGAGCATCAGAAGTCATTTCATGCCCCAGGTTGCCACAATCAAACACATCTGTTGTATGAAAATTATCCACTGCCAACTTGAGAGCAAAGCAAAATATGTCCAAATTATCTGTTCTCAAGATAACTTTACCTCCTAAAAGACTACATTAAACAACACACCCCTCAACATCATCACCACTGCTTTAGTCACTCCAAAACTCACAGGACATGCAAACACATCTAAAAATCCACTTTGAGGAGAGATGGACTTAAACTAAGAATGGTTGCTTTGACAGCAATATTCCAACAACTACTACACTGCATGCTAGGAATATATAAATTATGTATTCCAAATGCTTTCACAGAAATAGATTAAAGCACTTCTCTCAATCCTCTAAGAAGCAAAAAGTCATACAGAAAACAACTGTTATTTTAAGGCAGTTTTTAGCTTCATTTGTCTAAAGTTACACTTTCATAGTTCAATACACAAAAACATTATGACATATATGCAAATCTGATATTTTCATGCAGGAAAGGTGAAATCCCTATATATGAAAGGTTGAAGTCTGATCTTTAAAAGAAGCCTGCAGCTGGTTTCTGTCTTCTTTCTTTCTCTCCTTGTTTCAATAAGCAGGCCCACAACTTAAGGGAAATTACAATTTTGTCCACAGGAGAAAAAGAACAACAGAACTCCCCAGACTGAGCCAAGAATTCACCTCTTCTCTGGGGGAAAAGACTCTGATACTTCTAAAGAAAAAAAGGGAGAAGGGCAGAAATAAAAATCAGACTCTTCGGGTTTTCAGCTACAAAATTTTGCAAGTAAATAATAAGAAAATAAGAGGTAATCATATAAAAGTATTTCCCACTAATTCAAACACATTTTGTTTCCTGCTTTCTTTCCTCATCTAGTCTAGTATTTTCCTTAGTTACTGAATTGAAGTGGAATTTTTTTTACAGCTTCCACTTTTGCTCGGTACAATAGAAGTAAATATTCTTTCTTCTCATTCTTCCTCTTCACACTTGTAAGGTGACTGCTGTATGGTTTTCTCCAACCTCAAGTCTAAAAGATACCCTTTACCAATTTATGCTACATCACCCAGGCCCAATAGGCTAAAAGCACATGAGTCTTCTTTTTAAAAAAATAAAGATACGTATTTTACTCTACTGGTTTGGGGTGCTGAGAGCCTCTGAATCACTCTTTGAAAGGTAAAGCTCATGCTGTCACAGGGTGTCACACCCTTCATTTGAAGGGCGCTGAGGCTCTGTGTCCCATTCCCTCTCCCAGCCCATGCACATGCAGGGCTCCAACAAAATATCCCCTTCAGGCAACAGCAGCCAACAGAGCACCAGCAGCAGCATGGACAAGTGCAACCACTAGCTAAAATTAAGCACCCCAGACACCATGGAAACCCAGTTATTAAGCTTGAACTGCAACAAACCCAAATGAAGAGGGCACAGAGAAGGAAGCCCATGACCCAAATCCTGAGGAGAACTGAGAGCTCACACCTGTAAGGGTACATAGGACATCCACAAACAAACCTCAGAACAGGTTGCTGTAAGTTTATACACTAGAAAAAGTTAAAGGTTGCAGAAAAAGTTTCTTAAAGAGATGTACTTAAACATTTCAAATGCATCAAAACTAAGAGAGACTAAAATTTTAACAATAAATCCTCACAAACAAAACAGTCGAGAGGAGGCAATAGAAAACCATCAAACTACTTCTTCATTTTAGCAATGCTTTGGGGATGTGAGTGCACTGCATTTTCTTTTAAAATGTTGAGTTTCCTAATTGAAATGCAGCTCGTGTTGCACCCAGGCTTACTTCTGGATCACTAAGAAATTGGTCCGATTTGAAAATGTCAGGATCTGGTTAGCAATTCAAATGACCACGGTGGTAATTACAGCTTTTCATGTTCCAGCATGTTGCACTGCATCAAAACTGACACAAATGCCTAGTTTTATAATATCACAGCATGGAAATAAATGTCCAAAATGATATGAAAATGTACTAGTAAGAGATTAATAACTGTTATTCTACGAAGAAAGATGGCTCTTTTCTACCAGTATATTTTTTAAAAATGCTCTCTGATAGCATCTCTCCTTGAAGAAAACTGGATTATATTATCACTCATAAGCTATAATCGTTTCTGTCAGCACCAGTCAGAATTTTTGACAGAAAAGAGGAGGAGAAATGGAATGGGTTGTGGGGAAAATAGTGCAATCTTATTTATAAGTCTGGAGAGATATTACTTAAAGGTTCCCCTCCAGCATTTTGTTGTCTCTCCCACCCAGCAGACTAGAACATTTCAAGTGTTTTATTTTTGATCATAAAGTGGAGGAACTCTGTGGATAGGGAGCCATGCATCATGAGCCATGTGCACAGCTCTAGTCTGTGGTACCAATGTGTCATTTTTAAAGATGGGCCTAAAGCAATATGCATAAGGGAAACCTCTTCTCTTTTTCAGGGAAGAAAGAGGAAGAAAGGTCTTTTGAAGTCTAATATACCCCCAGAAGTCTGCTTATGAAATAAAATCAATAAAGCAAGCAATGTCTCTAATAGTTCTCTTGTGCAGCAGCCAACTGAGTCACTGAGCTGTCTTCTAGAGGTGGAATGGTTAAACAGAGATCTACACTTGGCACTGCTGCACACCTGTTTTGTCATCTGATGGCTCACACAACACACCCTCCAGCCATGTACGTGAGTGGGAGCACAATGAACAGACCAGTGCAATGTCATCACAGGCCTCAGGAAGGCCCATGCTTTCTCTGCAGTCTTGTATTTTTTTCCAGCTGACTAAGATGTTGGGTGTCCTGTGTTTATCCATGAAGTTAACATGGCAAGATGTGTGGGACAAGGTCCCCCTCCTGTCCCTAACAGTGCTGCTGTTTCATGGGGCTTGCTATTTGTTCTGACAGCATCTACACCACTCCCTGTAATCCAGCATAGAACAGGCAGTGATGCCAGAGCTGCAGGTCCCTCAGTATGTTACCCCACTGTACCCTGGTCCTGATCCCAGAGGGAACAATTCTGTCTATGCTATCCATGCTTCTGGTCTCCCTTGGCCACTCCACCCTCCTAGACCAAGATGGAAGTTCTTGAAATCTCCTGGGAAGGGGATCAGAGAGCTGATGGAGAGCTGATCACCTTGATCAGATAAACCAGGAGGGAAGAGAAGGGGAAACTGATGGTTCAACACATTTTGTCCTCTGACTCACAGCAACATAACACAAAGTGCTCAGGAGTGTTTCCTCCCATGACCCTAAGGCCAGATTAAAATCTAAGCAGTGAACCAGACAAACCAACAGTCAGTTGTTAAGGTTAGGAGGTGTAGTGGACACTTGGAGAAAAATATGTAGATTTTTGCCTTGAGGAAGAAACACTCTGCAGGAGATGAATCTTTCCTCTCATATGGCGTAGAATAACATGGCTTACACTGATGTCCTTGCAGCCAAGATAAGCACAGAAAAAAACCTACAAAGGTAAGTGAACCTTTTATCACACGAGGCCCTTTAAGCTCTGGATTTGGCAACAGAGATACATCCTCATCTTTGCCACTGTCTTTTGCACACCCTGTCTCAATTTCTCAAATTCTACAACAAATGTATGCCTATTTTTCTTCTTTAATTATATATTTCCAGAGAAACAAGCTGTTGCATACAGGTAAAGCCTTACAAAAGGAAGGCTTTGTAAAATCATGGCTCAGGCCTGTTACTTGGGCTAAGCAGAGGAGGACTATGGCTGATTGGAAGTAGAAAAACAAGATATATAACCATGACGTGCTCATATCGTGGTTATGGTGGTTGGTTGAATTACATTTGTTGTGCTTAAATGNATTATATATTTCCAGAGAAACAAGCTGTTGCATACAGGTAAAGCCTTACAAAAGGAAGGCTTTGTAAAATCATGGCTCAGGCCTGTTACTTTGGCTAAGCAGAGGAGGACTATGGCTGATTGGAAGTAGAAAAACAAGATATATAACCATGATGTGCTCATACCGTGGTTTATGGTGGTTGGTTGAATTACATTTGTTGTGCTTAAATGGAATGTAACTGATAACAGGCCTAAATACTTTAAAAGGCCTGGTTTTGTAATAAAGGACTCTCCTTTGCATCTGCCTCTGGACCCCCACAAGAAGCACCATCTTCTCTTACAACAAAAGATCAAAGTATTTTATCTATTCATCATTTGTGAAGTATAGCTACCCTTGAGACACAGTAATCAAATTTAATTAAATTTGCCAAGACAAAGAAATCTCAGCTAAAGAAGCTCCTGTCATGTCACTTCTGCTGGGTTAACAGTGCACATGATCTTCAGACATGACAAGTGACCAACACATAACCCGCAAGAGTTCATTTCTCTGCCTCAAGTACAAGTGCAAGACTATAAGGAATTCAAATTCTCCTGAGGACTTCAAAATTGTAGGATGACCTGATCAAAACTTCCAGTCAATGGTGGTGGGACTGGATTATGGATTGCTCTTCAAGGGCTTCTAGAGACATGAGGAAATTAAAGGTATTTGCATTCTGGGGGGAGACTGTAGCAAGTCCAGATGCCAAAGACTTCCCTGAACTTTAGGTCCTCTGTCACTAGACCCTACATAAACTCAGATGACATGTTTTTTCTTCACATTTATTTACTACTACCATCACATCTTACAGTATTTTGTGTCCAATTTCTATGTTATTGAGAATATAGCCAAATTCAAACCTCTTATTTACACTTAATGACAATATTATAAGAAAAAACACATACTGAAAGCATTCAAGACTGAGATACACACAAAGCATGAATCAATTGAGAGCAGCAGGAGATATTGGCTGCCTACCTTATTTCTTCCCAGCTAAAGAGGTGTGAATACTCACTATCACCCCGAGAATGTTTTCCAACATTTTTAGCGGGGAGGTAAATTCTTCAGAGAATTGACTGTTAACTTCACAGCTCCTTCCAGACATTGGAGGCAGAGAACTACAGCTAAGACTGCAAAACAGGCCCAGCCTAGCAAGGCATTATTGCTACACTCAGCCAATCCTTTCATCCCAGCTTAGCAAGAAAATGTCTGACTATGGTATGACACAAAACACTGTAAGAACTTAAACTTCACTGTTTATAAAAAAAAAACCTCAAAAATCTACCAACCAGTGACTACACAGGGGAATTAATGAAGTAC
Source organism: Polioptila caerulea (assembly GCA_013397295.1). Taxonomy (NCBI): domain Eukaryota; kingdom Metazoa; phylum Chordata; class Aves; order Passeriformes; family Certhiidae; genus Polioptila; species Polioptila caerulea. Next base: position 244,695 of record VYXF01010441.1, on the reverse strand, counting down.
AATTCTACCAGAATCATTCAAGCAAACAAACAAATAATATTTTTATCTAGGAAAAAACCCACATCTTACACACTCAGCAAACATATTTCTTACTCTACAAATAGGATGCTTCTATCCAAAAATCAAGGTCTTAGTGTACAGCTGGGACACCATAACACAGTGAAGACAAACCCAAGGAACTCTGCTGAAGCAATGGTGCTCTGCATAAGGAAGAGCACATCTCATATGTCATGAGATTATTTAGAGCATTTCTTGTCTTTAGAGCATGGGAAGCAATGAACAAAAATACTCCAGAGTCATTTTTGCTGGGAATATTTTGGTGAACAATGAAGCTCATAAATTCACAATGAGACAGTGAACCAGTGCAGAGACTTAAAATAGATTACCAGGTATCTACAAGCTCTCTAACTCTTCTTCTTCTTCAACCTTTATTTTTAGATGTTTAATAGTGACTTTTAAAAATAACTACAGGGTTAGCAATGAATCCTTTCGGCTTTGCAGGAACCTGAATATCCACAGTATTACCTAATGCTGCATTACAAATGCAACAAATATGGCATTACACATTCAAGCATGAAAAATGAAACAATCTCTTATGTGAGAGATTCTCTTCCTACTGCAAAGAGCCCAAACCTGAGCCTCCTCATTCAAGCAAACTGTCACACAGACTGGACCTCAAAGCTGACAGCTGTGCACAGCAGGTGACCTCAGTACTCCCATTATAATTTGTAAGAATATACTCAGATGGCTGTAACCATTACAGAAAAATTAAAAGTTTAGGAAATTAATTTGACATAAAAATAAAATACCTCCTCTAGAGAAGTTAGTTTTGTGTAAGACAAAAACAAGATAGAAATTCTGAGACTTACACTATAAGCTGTTGCAAAAAGAGATTTTTTTCCATAAAGACTTCAGTATAAAAAGAGCCCACCTACCACATGCACAGGCTCCCAAGTGGGAGTTACAAACAATAATTGTAGAAGTAATTAAAGAAAAAAAGGGCAAATAGGCAGATTGGATTCCCAGTAGATGAAGGCTGTCTAACAACTTACAATGAACACGTCTGAAGTCAACTTCAAGTAATATGCTAACAAGAATTACGTGCATCTGTTTCATGCTCCCTGAGAATAATGCCATCAAAACTGAATTCAAATGTTTCAAACCTACAGAGAGCCTGAGCATGTCTTTGACTAATTAAAATTAACCATGTTACTGAGGTTACAAGCTTACCCCTTTGGACATGAGCAGATTCTTGCTAAGGTCACTTCATCAAGCAAAATAATGAATGTCTGTGTTCAAAAGGCATGAACAATACATTTTTTTTAATTAACATATTACTGGATTGAGGGAGATTTATGGAGTTATTTGAATTTTGGAAGACCCACAATAGCAGTCCTCAGTCACAATACTATGGAAACATAACAATATGCAATAAAATTTAAGAAAGCAGGTCAACACTAGAACCTTGGCTGAATTATTAATAAGGCTGAAATAGTGTTTGACACCAAACTACTCTATTTTTACTAAAGAGTATCAATTAGCTTTTATTTTATTTAAAATAAGATAAACAGAAAAAAAAGGTAGATTAAATTCTGGTTGATATCCCTGAGGCTGTTGCATCTTCCAAGTTCCTTATGTAAATTATAGATCTTGTTTTCCTAGGTCAAATGGAAAAGGGAGCAGAGAATCAGAGTTGCTGTCTAAACAGAAAGTTCAAGGTACTGTAACAAGTTCCAAGGGTCTTTTCCAGACTTCATTTTTTCTATAATATAATATCAAATGAGAAATTAAAGATCAAGGTACAGAAAATAATTAGTTTTCCTAGACTGTGCTATGCAGAAATCCAGATTAGCATAGGGAGGGAATGCAGGGGAGGGAACTCCTGATCCCCCAGACCCCTGCTGCACCAGGCAGGAGGCACAGTCAGCCCAGGTGTGCAGTTATCAGTCCCTGTGCCACCAGCTCTGCCTTCCCCTGCAATCCCTTCCATGTTGGGAGGTACCTCTGGGTATCACAGCAATAAAAAGAAGTATTTAGGTGAGAAACTGACAGCTTTAAAGACCATTATTTCCTTTGCAAAGCACAGCAATCCATGCTAAAGCATTCCCTGTGGGATCTGTTCCTGTCTGAACACAGATTTACTCACTGTGTTCCAACTGCCCACATGACTATAGGCAATTTCATTTTTTGAGCAAACTCTGAAATCTACTAAATTAAAATAATCTTCTTATGTCACAAAATAAACCCCCCTTATTTTACCAGACACTGATCTGATTATCGTCTGAATAAAGCTAATCAGTGTAATTACACAGTTTAGAAGTGCACACTGTGGATCCACAGATCAAAACATACAATACTTCTCTAGGTGTCAGCTGTGTTTCAGATTTGTTAAATTGGAGTTTTATGTAAAGTTCTTTTTCAAAAAACCCATTGGTTTCAACTTATTCTTTCAAATTCAATTATATAAATAAAATTGGAAGAGGTTTCCAATTTGCTTTCCAATGAGAACATTCCATTAAAAACTAACAATTTTAAAGATGAAGCAAAGTCATGCCATGCATTGTGGTGCTCCATCAACAAAGGGCTGGATATGGAAATCCAGAGTCTCACTCTATCACCCTGACAAAGCTAATCAGCAGTTTACTTGACTTGTAAATATGGACCATTATCACTATCATTTAATATCTTAGCATTAATATGTGAGGCTGCCAAAGGATTCTAATCACAGCAGTATCATTCATGTTTAAAAAAAACTAAAAGTAACCCATGAGGTACCCAGCAGCTTTTTCTAATTAAACAAAACCATATCAGAATTTACTACTGCCACTCCTATAGAGATGAGGGTCAGTGCTATAGCCTTCATCCTTTTATGCCCTGTGACAGACAAAATTTGATCTAAGGCTTTCCAGAAATTCATTGCCTATCATCTGGGAATTCCAGTTTTACCTTTACCCAGTTGATCCAGCTCTGAGCTGAAGTATCACTGATGTTCTCTTGCATACAAGTTCAGCAGCTCTGGGTTGAAAACCACTTTGACATTCCTGGCTTGATATCCTGCCCTCAACAAATGCATTTGATGCTCATGTATTGCCTCCTGGCTGCCTGCTGCCACAGCCATCTGTCTGCATGGCACACTGCCTGTGGGCTAGGTGATGTGCCAGTTTTACTAGGGCAGAGATGCCAACAATAGGTGGTCTTAAATGCACAGCCAGCACAATAATTCACTGCCACCTTGCCTTAATGCCCTTTGACCACCATGTCAAGGCAGGCAAGAGCAGCCACACAAGAAGAGACAAGAAGCCCATCCAGAGTCCTCTCTGATCCCAGATGCAGGTCATTAACACGGGCCTCGAAGTGAAACAAGAGCATCAAGAGCTGAACAAGCACGAAATAACCTGCTCATCAAAAGCCTGGAAACATTTCAGCTGCAAACATGCACACGGGCTAATCTGCAGAAAGTGCTATAAACCCTGGAGTGAACCCTGTCATCTAGAACTGAAAATGCCTCAATGCTGTTAAACATGTAAAGCAAATTAAAGCCACTCCAGCCTTAACACAGTGCCTGTATTTAATATGCAGTTGAAATTAATATGAAACTTCTTTTTTCTGTGTTATCTCCACAATGGAGACAAGCTTTTAAATGAACTATTTTATTGCCTGAATATGATTAACAGTGACATAAATACAACTGGCTCTTTTGTACCTTAATTCCTGTCAAAGTTAAAATCCTGAAGAATGAATGTTGGTACTTAATTTTCATGCCTGTCCCTGTCTACCAGACTGTTTGCCATGGGTAGGCAACCTATTTACTGGGGAGGTCACACAGCCTATGGTGAGGACAGGACACACTCCCACAACTCCCCCAGCCCATGCCAGTCCCTTTAGGTCAGAAGGTAGGTGGACTTCCACGAGATCAGGAAGGACCATTTACCACTTTCCACTCATGTTTAAGGAGTTGATGAGGGAAAGAGCAGTTAAGAAGAGGCTGCAGACTCTTGGGATGGAAGGACTTGCCTTGGTGCCAGGTTTCATGCCAGTGCTGAAGTTACCAGGTAGAGCATGTCACCCAGTGTGTGCCCATCTGGCTTCCAAGCCAGCTGACAGCCAGGCTCTGTACTGCTGGCACAGGCAGAGCATGGATTAAAAATTAGCCTCAAGGCTAATGGCAACAACACAGGACAAATCAAATCACAAGGCATTAAAAAGCAAAGTTGATGGAGTTCCAATACACACACGGGGTTCCTCTGAGGAGGTAAGATCCAGCCAGCACATATAAATACAACTGACCTTTTTTGGCAGAGAAAAGATTTTTGTAAATACATTTGATTTCCCCAGTTATATGGCACACAAAGGTGCCAATTTGGAAACACATTCGAACTCTGAATATAACACAACTGCTTTCCAGTCCTAAACTAGACATTCTACCATATTTGGACAAAGCCCTTTTGAAAAAATACTAAAACACCACAAAAACGCCTAAACGTCTCATTCATATTCTGCTCAGACAGCAGAAATTACTTACCCTCTCTCCACTTTTCCTTATGACTTCATCTTTCTCTCTCCTCAGATGTCTCCTCTGCTCTTTCCACCCCACACTCCTGTACAGCTTTCAGAACAAAAGACCAGTCACAAAGTAGTCACCTGTATTTGTCAAGTCAGCTACAGCATGCTCCCACATCTGTGCCCCAGAAAAACACTGACCTGAGCCCAGACTTTAAAACACCAGTGAGCATAAATTCCCTGAACTCCATGAAACTCCAAGTAGATTCACCACAAGAACAGAACAATACTGAATTCCACTAGCTGAGCTAGCCTCCTTCTTCTGAAAAGAGGGGACAACACATCAAATTAGAGCATTCCATGTTAAATTGCAATCTATCTGGCATTTGCATTATTTGGTGTATAAGGAGACTACATGCACAAGACAAATATCTTCTTTGTGCCCCACAGCAGCCATTATTTATGAATGCATCTCAGCTCTTTGCTACTTAGAACTGAGCATCACTAACTAGCACTACTCAAATGTTTCAACAGAATGAAACTTTCTGTGATAATTTATTTGTGACAGCTACAAGAACTGTGAAAAATGTATTTGTAGTTGCAGCCCTAGTCACAAAAAAGCATTTCAAGTCTTGCCACAATAGATGACAGTTTTGGGCATGAGGCCAAGTACACTAACACAGACCAGGCATGTTTCCCACGCTGGAGCTCCCACAGCATCCCCGAGGCTCTGCCTTTCATGCAGGCAGGTGCAGCCCTTGCAGAATCCTTTGCAACTGGCAGAAAAGGGATATGCACGTGCCCTTACTGAGCAATTTGGTTGTTCTTTAGCAGAGCAGGGGAAGGCACAGCAGTAGCTCTCTTCACCTGCTTTTAAACAGTGCATTAGAATCCAGCAGAGGAAAGACTGGGACTTTCCCAGGTAGTTCAACAGCTAACCTGAGCCATAAGCAGGGGAGGTTCACCTAATGGGCAGCCAGTACTGAACTGGACTCTTGAGCCTGAGGATAATGAAAGTAAAGCTTGGCTTTTGCCCCACAGCCTTCCTCTCAACTCTGCTCCAGGTGCTCTGATGGGACAAAGAGAGCTTACCCCACCTCTGACCAGAAGTCAGTCATGGGAGCTTCACTGGCTTTTATAAAGAGGTGGCAAAACTCCAGTGCATACTTCCTATGCTGCCTGCTTGGAAAGTTGTCATTACACTCTCTGGATGAGAATATTTGTTTCATTCACTGTATGTGTTGATCTGCCCATGTAGCTTTTCTGCCAATATCTGTATTTAATGATGCACATTACAATAAATTCATTCCATTCTTGCTATTTCTACACTATAATTACACTACAGTTTTTATAAGCTAAAGTTGTGAAAAGCAACAATCCACTTTATTTGAATGGGAGCAGATTACACTTGCTCAGAATTCTGCAGAACTTGTTTGTCTGCATGATTGCAAACCATTGTGGGGAAGGAGGATTACTATCACCATCATGTTTGCTTGGTTTTTAAAGGGCTTGTTTTTCATCATGTAGCAGATAACATCTGTAGTCATCCTGCCTTGGTACTCTGAGCCTCCAACCCAGATAATTATAGCAGAGACAAATGAGATAAGGCTTGTTGGAAGATCACTGAGATTACCTCAGCTGGTCAGCATGGCATTGAAAATACCAAGGCTGTGAGTTTGATCTCTGTATGGGCTGTTTACTTAAGAGCTGGACTTGATGACCCTTGCAGGTCTCTTCCAACTCAGAGTATTCTGCAGTCTCAGCTAACACATTTCCCTACAAGAGTCTCCAGCACTGCTCTCTATTGGTACCCTGCTCAATTAAATTTCTCTCAAGTCTAAAAGAGATAACATCCCGTCATTTTCCTCTGAGAGCTTCTAAGTTTTCTGAAAAATTCCTCTTCCTGCCCCTCACCAAACCAACCAACCAAACAAAAAAATTAATTCACACTTTCCTTCTTTTACACCCATATGAGAAGGAAACATCCCTGTTCTGGGAGTTAATGGCACAGTCCCAGGGTATGCAGGGACTGAGCTATATATGCTCCTGAGTGATAATTCCACTTTCCTGCTTGCTGAACAATTCACAGTTTTCCTTCCACAAGAGGGAGATGCCTTTCCCCATCACCCAGGGCACACTGATCTTTAGCTGACCATCTTATTTTAAATAAAAGCTTCAGAAACCCTGCCAAGCATCCTCCTTTCATGCAGCCATACCTTGACACAGCGGTTGGCAAGGTTCCCTCTGAAAAGGAAATTGTGTGCATGCACAAAGGAACAGAAAAACATCTCAATTCACAGTCTCAATTCACAGTAGCACAAACCCTTGAAAAAGCAACTAGTCACATTATCCAAAGTAGAAATTTAAATGGGCATCGATAAAAAAAGCCCACCAAGAACAAACGCCAGGATCCCGTGTCATTTCTTAGACACATTTTCTTGTATGAAAATCAGACTCTTTCTGTCAAGTGATGTTCTTCAGAAGGGACAGTACTGTGCACAGAAAAAATTCCAAGCAACTTTAACAAGCAGAGTTTACGGAACCTCTGCCTAATTTGTGGCACATTAGTGAGAGCTGCATGATAGCAGCCAACTTTATAGAGTGCAGGAGTTGCCACTACACTGTTCCAAATCAGACATTTATCCCTGGTACCCACTGACAACAGAAGGATGAGGGGGGAAAGAGTCACTCAAGAAAATGTATAAAGCCTCTCTGTTCAAAAGGTTTGATAAAGAAATTATTGAAGCATGAACTAAACCCACCATGTAGCAAGAAGGCCAGCGAGTTGTCTGTAATTCAACACAAGCAAGAGTGAAAAGCTGGGCAAAAACAGATGCCACGTGCAAGGAGCTTTTATTGGATCTAGACAGGGCTCCAAACATGACACCCAACTAACAATGGAATAACATCTCCCTAGTAGGACCAGAAATGTTTCCTCTCTTTCTCAAAA
>VYXF01010441.1:186199-227231 GCA_013397295.1 Polioptila caerulea | reverse complement strand
GCGGGGCCCGAGCCCGCGCCACAGCGCCCCCTGCAGCCGCGGGGGAATCAGCGCACCCGCCCTGCCCGCCGGGAGCCCCCAGCGCCCCTGGCGGCGCTGCCCGGAACTGCAGCCGAGGGCCAAGCGCCCCTGTGTGCGCAGCCCGGCCAGGGCTGGCCCTGCGCTGCTGCTCTGCTCGCTGCTGCTGTTTGCTGGCCTTGGTACACCCCGGGGGGAACTGCCACTCCTGCTGCCGTATCTGTGCCTGAGAGCCTGCCATTTCAAAGTTATCATCATTCAGAGGGAATGGGGTCATGCTTTCCATTCCAAGGAAGATTCCTGCCTTCCTTAGCAGACACCTGTCTCTCAAACCAAGACAGGAAGTTGAATATAAAACTGCACTGAAAACAGGAATGATCCTAATTACAAAAAACTGTCATTTAGGCTTTAAACACACTTAAGAGAAACTGAAAATTAGACACACTTTCCTACAATATTCATATTTAAAATCTTCCCTCAATTTTTTTTCTAAATCCTAAGTACTGAGTTTAAAATTAATTATGTTATACTCTGCTAAAACATGGGCCCTTTTAGAAACAGAAAGCCAACAAAAAATACACTTAAATACTTCCCATTTTTTAACATGAGTTTACCTGCACATTACTTTTACCTTCCAAACGTGTATCTGCTTAGGGTTTGAACTACAGAACAGCATTAAGGAAACAAGTAACTTGTTTAAAAAGAGTAGATACCGCTAAAACTATTGCCAGAAAGCATTAGACCACTTTTCCAGAGGCTTATTCTTTCACTGCACAAAGCAGTTAAACCCACAGTGCTGAAACCTTCTGGTTTTTGCACTAGATGCATCAATGTGCAAAGCAGTTCTGCTGTGGGGTAATCAGACCACATTTAGGAAATCTGAATTGCAACCTCTTATTTTCCCTAGACTGCTCTCCTGAGGGAGCTACAGTAAATTACTTGATTTCCCCTGGACTTAACTTCCCATACATAGATAACAGATGTATTTCTTTTCTTCTCCTTTGTACCTGCTGATTTGGGTTTCTGTGTGCGTAGACTTTAAAAAGACACATGTGCAGCACTCCAGGATCCTGATCCGGTTTGATTCCCATTGGTACATGCAAATAACACGTTTAAAAGCCCTATCAGTTAAAAGAAAACTATTTAACACACAACTGGGTTTACACCACCACTGTTTAGATCAGGATGCAAACCACAGAACTCAGAGTTGTGAGAAACAGCAGATCCTACTGCAGAGACAGCCTTCCTGTCCTCTAAGTTTGTAGGATATGGAACAGGGAAGCAAAGTTCTAACCTTTAACAAAAAGACTACAACATTTTTTAATCATTAGCGTTATTATCCCAGACAATAAACACAGATTCACTGATCTAGTGGAGTATATCACATCAAATTTCCATGATGACTCAAGTCACAAGGTTTCTGTTAACATTCTTTACTCTGCAATACATTAACTTGAGTGATTTTTCCTTACCAGGATGACACTAACCTTCTATAATTACGAGATATACATTGACAAACTTGAGAGACAAAACTGGCCTCAGTGCAGGGCACACACTGTTTGGAAACCAACTAGATGAATGACTGTTAGCCATTAAATCCATCCAGAGAACAACTTTTGGAATATTTTGTGCAAAACCAGTGCCATCTTGGGATACTTCCAGCTCCCCCTTTGTTAAAATTCACAAGAGTGAGTTAAGGAGATGAAGGTGTATTAAATGAACACAGAAATTAGACCTAATTTTAAATATGCACTGGTTTAACAAAACCTTGTAATCTGCTCAGGTGCATTACACTTGTGATTTCCTCAATGTTTCTTTAATGATTTTGGAAGGTAATTCTCTGTTGCACTGCAAACCTGTTTTGTTCACACATTTAAGTTTTCCCACAGCGGAGTAAGCAAGTTATCAAGAGAACTAATTAGCTTGACCTTCTGTTTCCCCAGTACTGAGAAATGCACCAAACAGGTCTCTTTTCATGTCTGAGTCTGTCAATTAAAGCTCAGGCTTTCTATTCATTGCATTGTCCTCAAGAATATTTACCACAAGAACAGACAATATAAGGAATGCACTATCCACTTGCCTCTTCACACTACCAGGTAATAGCTTTGAATTTTCTTCAGAAGAGGAAAACAACAGCCATAGAAGAAACTTCCTTTGCAGAAAGCAGATAAAAACATTCTGAATTCAGAGTTCCTTAGGCAAAATTAAGAGACAAAATATTTGGCTGGGAGGAGGAGGAGGGGGAAGAGTGCATTTTGCTACCAGCTCTGAGCTGAGGGGCTTTCTCTTGGGAAGTGCAAAGATACCAGGAGATTTCGGCAGAGGTGTGAGGGGCTGGGCTTGGCCCTCACTCTCTCGGGATCTGAGTGGAGACAGGTGGTGCTGGACTGTTGCTGCCCAGAGGATTTGCTGCCACTGCAGGGTTTTTATCCTGCACTGCTTCTCCTTGTCACGGGTGAGGCTCTGCTTACAAGAGCAGTAGTTGAACCGGGACCTTTTCAACACCTGACCTCACTGGGAAGGGGACCCTGACCCCTTTGGAAGGAGCATCTACCGGCTGCTTGTGGCAGCCCATCTGCCAACACCCAGCCCTGCTGTTTTTTGCTGTTGCTTCAGGGCTTTTTTGTGCGGCTTTAACTCCACATCCCATGTCTGGCCAAAGCCCCACAGCCCCTAGCACAGCTTTGGAGGTTTTGGTACACATTGTTTGCCACTCTGGGTGTGCTCATCTCTGCTGCTTCACCTTGATGCTGGGAGGCTCCTGCTACAGTCCATTTCACAGCTTGGAGGGGCACTGAGCCCGGCTGCCCCCGTGAGTTTGGAAAGGAAAGCCCCGTCTGGCTCCCTCCCGCCTGTTTGCTGGCCTTGTTACACACACCGGGGGGAACTGCCACTCCTGCTCCCGTATCTGTGCCTGAAAGCCTGCCATTTCAAAGTTATCATCATTCAGAGGGAGGGCGGTCATGTTTTCCATTCCAAGGAAGGCTCCTGCCTTCCTCGGCAGGCACGTCTTTCAAACCAACACAGGACTCAGACAGTAATGGATCATACAGACACTCTCAAAAGACTAATTATATCCCAATTCATTAGGAAATTCAGTAATTTCTGCATTTTAATGAAATATAAATCCTCATTTCCCTAGGACTCTAATAGCAATCTTTTTGCAAATACAAGCCCTTATCTCATCCATTCAACTCAACCTCCTTTCACAAATAAAGCAAGTCAGAAGATAAACCATCAAAATGATAGGCAAAAACCAGAGGACTAAAAGGAGCAGGGACATTGCTGTAAATTATCCCTCATGTTATGCATAGAAGCTTATAATAGTCAAGGTTACAGGGAAATTGCAGGGGAATTAATTGAAGAAGTTTATTTTGGAGAAAAAAACAAGTGTTGTCTGCATTTTTTCTACTTTAAAATAACACTCAAGACATGTATGCGAAATTCCAGCAAATTGATCACAGAAAATGGATTCTAAGACCTAATATAAGGCCTTAGCTTCCCATTTCACAGCTGCAGATAAATACATTCATCACATCATCCAGATATATCATTACAAATAACTCCAACAACAGGTCTTGACATTTGTGCTGCATAGGGAACTGTCTAGGTCTGCTTGATTCAAAATTCTCTACCTATTTCATCCTGGGTATGCAGAACACTCCAGTTTAGCAGCCCTGATCACTCTGCTCATACATGTGAAATTGAACTGCAGAGAACAGAAGGATCAGCACTCCAAAGAGACTTGTTTCTTGCACTGAAGAGCACCACAGATCCCTAAGCCATTCTCACCATCCATCACAGTGAATGAAGATTTTAAGCTCATCGAATGCCTCACAGAGAAAGTCAGCATATACCACTGGTGTTCACACAATCCTCACACTAAGCTAAATGTCGTCTAAATTACCTTTCTCAGAAGAAGGTGCATCTTACTCTTGCTGCAGGAGTGCATTTTCCTCTGTTGGAGTTCACGCACCTGCCATCTCTGTGAGTTGTCCACTAGAAAATCTTTCTACTGACAACCAGTCAGCTATCATTCTTCTGTCTGAAATACAGCTGACATAAAATGAAGTGACATTCCTTTCTTACCCAATGCCCCAGTGATCACAGATGTGTCCAAGATGAAGGAAGCCCAATTTCAGTTTCCTCTGCTGCTTGCATCTTTTATTACTCTATCAGCTAGGAAACCTTGGAGCCTGAGAACAGTCAGTCCTGGGCAGACAATGATGCAAACTGAAGTGGGCGACAGGCAGGTGGGGGAAATAAATTCTCAGTTTTCCATATGCAGGACTACCCAGAAAGCTAAACCATGCATATAGGAATTTCACCATCATTTCACCCCTCATTTTTTTTCAGATCTGAACTGAGAGTTTTGACTGACCTTGTAATACACATTGCTATGTTCAAAACATATCCCCCAAGATGTCACTTGGAAATAGAAAGGCTGCAAGCAACTTAGTGGAAGACTCATGAGGCAGAGACATGAAGCACTGTGCTATTCTCAAGGCAGTCCACAGCAAATGCTCAGGTAGAGCCTTGTGGAAACTCCCTGATGACCACAGATGCCTGCAGACTGACATAATGGATTTTAAGGATGGCACTTCCAGGCTTAGGCACCCAAATTCTGCCTACATCCCAATATCAACATCTTAAAGATTTTGGGGCTGCTTCTCAAGCAATTGTTGAGGGATCTAAAAAAGCAGAACCCACACTTCCAAGTCTCAACCTAATTCCTATTCTATTTGGCAAAACTAGCCCACTTCTATAGATCTCTGCCCATATTACTTCCTGAGAAAAAAAAAAAGTTGATCAGCTTCCAGCAGCTTTTGGCAACTGTGAGTTTTAGATGACTGGCTATTATTTGCTGTTCAGTGAAAATACAACAAACTTTGGACAATAATATCAGGCATGAGAATTCAACTGGTGTTCTAACAGCTGAATTAGGAATGATATCTTGTGGGTGAAGCACTGCCTGCAAATTTAGTTTCCTAATTCTGTCTTAGAACCCTGTTTTAAAACTCAGGAGGCCATCAGTTCCTCTTTCTCAGACCATATCTCCAGATGATAAATGGAGATAAATATAACTCTGTTACAGCAAGCTTTGAGAACTACATAATAGTAAGATTACATTAGTACAAAGGGGTAATCAACACCTCACAGTAGATGACACTCCATCAAAGCATTGGTAAAGAATCACTGCACTTCAATTTAAAATAAAATAAAACCAGGTGATTAGCAAAGAGAGTAACCACCAGCTTGGCATCTTGTTTCCTCAGTCACAGCTTTACAACAATCATAAAATCTATTGGTCCAATTTGTCCGTTTTCTAATTTTCAAAATGAGAACAGACTCCAGAACTTGTTCTGGGGCATGCCACCCAAGAACTGATGCTGACTGCCCAGGTCCCCAGCAGTACCTACTACATAGTCTGAAGCAACCCTGAGCCCTTAAACACTTTTTTTCCACTGTCAAAATATGAAAACCAAATGTTCTTTACCTTACAGAAGAAAGGAGTTACTAGATGGGAAAAACACAACCCAGAAGGATGTCCTTGTTTCATAATTAGAAGGTAATATCTTAAGAGAAACTCATTACAAGAGTACCTGTTGATATGCTGCAGCCTTCTCCCTCATGGACATTATCCACAGCATCTGATGGGAATGGACAGCCAGGACAGGAGCTCAGCGTGCTGGCAGCTGACAGTGTTTGATAGGCAACATTCACATGGCACTGTGCAAGCTAAAAGGAGAAAGACTGAAGGGAAGTTTTACTCTCACAGTAATCACCCATTTTAAACTAAATTATTTTGCAGTATTTGTATCATCCAACAGGAAGGAAACCGAATATAAACTAGAAACAATTTTGAGATTATAGTACCCATAACACTGGCTGCATAATTGAATGGGAAAACGAATTAGTTTATTACAACAGTATTTTTTTCTTTGTGCCATAAATTAAGCATATTTTTTGGCAGTTCCCCCTTGCTAGGAACAATTATTTTATTGATGAACCTGCTAATTTTAAGGGCTGAGCCTTTAGAGCCCATTAGAAGAACATAATCAACACATTTTGTTTTTTAAGGCAAGGGAAAGAAAAGTTAAGCAAGCTGCCATTCCCATTTTTCAAAATAAATCTTTTTCTCTCTCCCACAATTATAAACTAGTACATAAAACTGATTTCAGAACTGATTTACATGGCTGTGGAAGCACTCAGAAACCCATAGCATATGTAAAGAGATTTCTGCAGCATCTCCTCATGCTGCTGAGTCTGCATGCATCTAACCTAGGACAGCAGAGGAATTTCAAGTGCCATTATGCTGCAAAGGGAAAATGTGCCTTGCTTCCCAAGCTACAGATTGTTATTCATATTGCCAAAGTGCCCTGAGAACAAGACTCAGGTTGCTGTATATATCTCTAGACAGAACTTTTCTCTAAATATTTACCACCTAAACAGATATCAGCAAAGCTAGTGCTAAGAAGCTGAGAGAAAACACCACCAGGGCTTCCTCAAGGTCTCCCAGTGCACCTGTGACAAGTGTAAGCACAGCTCAGGGACACATTTTTATATTTCCTCTCCACTTGGACTCCCTCTGTAAAGGACAGTGTTTTTTGATACAGCTTGGTATCCTTCTGAAATATAACACAGATACAGCGTTAATTTTACTTTTTTTCAAATATTTGTGGGAAAATGGCTTTAATGAAAAAAAAAAATCTTTATCTTTGGAAGTGTATATCAATACATATCAATATTTGCATGTATTTTAGCTATCTCCTTTTAATAACAAACAGGGAAGGGTAGTGAAAATCAAAGAGACGTCTTGTCATTTGAAGGTCTGGGTAAAAAAAAAAAAAAAAGATGGGTTTCTCCATGGTAATTTCACAATCCTTGTGTATGTAGGCAGATTTCCTGAAAACAGGAAGTGTTTCTCTGCAAGTCCTTGGGACAAAACAGTTCAATGAGGCATTGAAATGTATCAGGTACATTTAAAAAGCTATTTCCTAGGTATTTATGGAGCTCCTGCCTAAAAACACACACAGTCCTGTTCGTCTGGCACATTATAAAAACATCTAGCTCCAGTACTTCAGTTAGTTATTGACTTTACACCAACCAAAATTTATTACCACTATTTGTTCATGACTCACATCTTTACAAAAAAAAACCCAGAAACATAAATAATACAGTTTCATGCTAACAGTATAATTTATTCACCAATTAGTCACAGATGAAAACCAGAAGAAAAATATTCATTAGCACTTCCAGTGTCAGATTTCAACCTGAAATAAAACAGTTCTCAGACATTTCAGAAGCTTATTTTAACAGATGCCATCATTTTTACCAGCAGCTCTAGAAAAGGTGGCACTTCCATTTATACTATACTCCAATGTACCATCCCAAATCAAATAATATACAATAGAGATTCCTTCCACCTCCTCCTCTTTCCCTCTTTATTGGAAAATGAGAGAGAGAGAGTCTGGCTTGCCTTGCATAAAGTTTGGAGCAAAGCAAGTATGGAAATGCCAGCTGGCTTTGTACCTGCACCAAGAACACCAGTTGTTCACACCAGACCCTCCCTTCATGTGGAGCAAATACACAGCACCAGGACACTGGCAAGCTATCTCCCACTTCTTTTGGTACAACAGGCTTTCCATGCATCACGGGCTGTACCCAGCTACTTCAGTTAGGAGGTAACACAATCCACTCCATGAAATTTTGGACTATGGGGTCTGTGTCCAGCTGGACATCTGGCCAGCTACCAACTCCAGACCTTGTCTTGGACATCAGAGTGCAGCTCTTTGGTGGCAGAGAGGTTGCTCTGAGTCTATGCTGTGCAGTGCCCACAGCTGAACCAGCTTTCCCAAGAATTTGAGCAAGACTGCTGGCCTAGCAGCTATTGCCCAAGGTTGGATACTCTTTTTTCTATAGGGAAAATCTACCAACAGGTAAACCCAAACCATCTCAACTCTAAAGCCTTCCCTCCCCAATCTCTCATGATCCTAGAGACTGCTTAACTTTAAAATCACCATCACATTCTGGTAATAGTTACACCCCATATGCAACAGATACGCACTAACTCTGGCACTGCCACATGAACAATCTTACCAGCCCTGTAGCAGTGTACTGTCCTCTGTCACATCCATTGTCACTGTGCTTCTGTCTATTGATCCATTCAAAGACTGTGTTCCTTCCATACAAGAAAATAGCCCTTCTTTCTGGCTATAGAGTAGCTAGTTCATCGAGGACACTAACAGGAAAAACTTTAAGCCATCTATTATATGCAAGTGATTGGTCTCCATAAAATAGTCCTAGTGCAATGGATTGCCCCAACATTCATTTTCTCCACACTTCTTCTAATCAGTCAAGTCAGAGGGTGCAAAGCACATCCAAATGTGGCAAGTAAAAACAAATAAAGGCCACATTCGCAGAGGAAGCAAAGACAGATTGCATACTTACAAGAAAAATAAAGAAAAACAGCTATTTACTTCTTGTTAAATAATTGCACCTACAGTGCATTTGACTAAAAGAGGGACCCTGCAACAACTGCCAGTCACATACACACCCCCATAACTGCTAAGCTCCAACACAGTTTCAGCAGCTTTTAGTCCTGATTCACAATCTCCGAGCATCTTCTCCCCTAGCTAAAGCAAACCTTAACCTAAACAGCACTTCAGTTCTTCCAGTTATTCCCCCCATCACCGGTATTTCCACTAAGTTTTGTACAAAATATATAGATAAATATTGAATTGGAAAAGTTGGTTAAAGAAAAGAAATAGGCCAGAATATAAACTCGCCAACAAGTGCTTGGATCACACATGATTACAGAATATCCCAAGTTGAAAGGAACTCAAGGATCATCTAACTCCTGGACAACCCAAGAATCCCATCCTGTGTCTGAGAGCATTGGCCAGGTGCTCCTGGAGCTCTGCCAGCCTTGGTGCTGTGACCACTGCCCTGGGCAGCCTGTTCAGTGTCCAACCACCCTGTGGGGGATGAACCTTTTCCAACACCCACCCTTGACCTTCCCTGGCACAGCCTCAGGCCGTTCCCTGCGGTCCCATCTCTGGTCACACAGAGCACAGATCGGTGTCTGCCCCTCCTCTTCCCCTCCCCAGGGAGCTGCAGGCTGCAAGGAGTCTCCCCTCAGCCTCCTCTTCTCCAGCTCACCAGACCAAACACCCTCACCCTCCTCACACGGCTTCCCCTCAAGGCCCTTCACTGTCCCACGGCCTCCTTTGGACACTCTCTGTAGTTTCATCTCTTTCTTACACTGCCCTGCCCAAATCTGCACACAACCCTCGAGGTGAGGCCGCCCCAGAGCAGAGCAGGACAATCCCTGCCCGGCCCCACTGGCAATTCTGGGCCTGGTGCCCCAGGACAGGGATGTCCCTCCTGGCTCCAGGGCACTGCTGGCTCAGACCCCACTGGCCACCAACCAGGACCCCCAGGTCCCTTTGTGTGGTGCTGCTTTCCAGCGTCTCCTTCCCCAGTCTGTGCACACACCCAGGGCTGTCCCAGCCCAGGGGCAGGATCCAGCACTTTCTGTTGTTGAACTTCACACACTTGGTGATTGCTCAGCCCCCTACTCTGTCGAGGTCTCTCTGCAGGGCCTCTCTCCCTTTGAGATAGCCAACAGCTCCTCCCAGTTTTGTATCATCTGTGAACTTACTTTGTATTGCTTCAAGTCCTTCCTCCAAGTCGTTTATGAAGATGCTGAAGAGCTCTGGGCCTAAGACAGAGCCCTGCGAAACCCCAGCAGTGACCAGTCACCAGCCTGATGTCACCCCATTCATAAACGATTTGTAAATGATATGGTGCTCCAAGACAGTCTTTGTAATAAAATCCAAGACAAAAGCAAAAGCTCTCTCCTTGTGGAAAGGTTTCTCCGGGCATAGAACAAAGTGACAAAGTGATCAGCACCTTGTACATCACACTTGAAGAGTCATTTTCAGTTTGCTCACGTAAGACCTAAAGGACTGCAAGTACTTGCAGTGTCACCACAGGCGAAGGAAAGGTCACAGTGTTTCCAAAGACTGTCACTCAGGCAGGACATCAGTTACAGGGCGCTGGTAAAAGTTGAGTAATAAGCTCCAGGAAGATGACATGTTCAAAGGTATTAAGATGGTAGTTTCAGGCACACCCATTATTCACATAGATCTCTGCCACCAAAGGAAATTTATTAGAACTTTCAGTGTGATCGCAACAATATGTAAATGGGACTGCTCAAATGAGGATATATAGTGATGATGTATGGTAGGAGTCACCAACTAAAGATTGGAAGTAGGGATGAAAAAATAATGTGATTACTGTGGTCAGGCATTCTGAAGGTCTTGGTTTAACAGACTGAGCAAGATGTACTACATCAGAGAAACCCTCTAGAATACAGTTGCTCAGTAATAATAATAAAGTGACTGTCTTAAGTACTGAACTATGGAATATAGTATATCAAAAACAGGTTATTATAGAAACAGAGACACAAAAAGACATGAAAAATGGATGAGTCGTATGGTCTTGTTGACCATATTTTGTTAATATAGATTCTGCAAGCAGTAAAATTTATTAAACTATCAGATTTCTGTACTAAATGATCTCTCTTTCATCTGCATTGCTGTTCAGATGTGAAGAGTTTTTTAAAATGAGGAACTGATGATACATCTGGGAAAAACTGGCAGACAATGTTAACCAGAACTACACTAAGAGATCATTGGTCTGTTTGTTTATTCTTTTGAAACACTTTTTCCTTTAGTCTTGTATGAGGAAAAAAAGCAGAATTCTTCTACAAAGCAAGTCCACATTCCCATTATTAAGAGTAAATATCTACGGTGTGAGAAAGCATGTTTATTGTCTTTCAGATTTTAATGGGGATGAAATACCCATCCAGGGACTATTAGATCCTCTCATGTCAGTAGTCAGACACCTTAACAAACCTCTGTCTTCATAAACTGCCAACTACTCTTCTTCAGAACACTCTCAAAATCACCTCTAATACCTCATCCCTGTGCTAGCATCTGGCATCATACACAAGAAAAGCCCTGACCACCACTATAATACTTGTACATGAACAGGACTCACACTGAACACAAGGTGCCACAAACCTGCTGAACTGGGCAGATACTTAAGTGCAGGTGAAATTAAGACATGTAATTACCAGGAAACTGTAATTGCAAGGAAACTGCACTGTAAAAATCCAGTGGGAGTTGCAAAACAGATATTGTATAGATTACAAACACAGTTTGCATCTTGCAAAAATAGTCACTTTACAGACAAGAACAAACCTTTGAAAAGAGGAAGAGGTATGCTGAAGTACTATCACATCACTACAGTACACAAAAGACTAACCAGACTTTAAGTTACAGTGAGAAAATGCAGACACCTTTCATGATTATGGCCATTTCTGTCGAATGCTTCCCTCTGTGTCACACTGCAGATGGCCACTTTTAACCTAAATATTTGTGTCATCCACACATGGGTCAAACAAAACAAATAAAGTGGAGCTTTACAGCACCCAAATTCCCGGCCATTCAGATCACTTCACAGCCCTGCACAACAAAGATGCCAACATGGGTTTTCTATCCACCACAGGGCAGATGAGCCATCACACAGAAACTTTCGCTTTCTCAAAGGATGAAAAGCAGACATACTTAAGGATATCTAATCTGTCCTTGCCACAATCCAACAGACATATCATCTTCCTGCCACTGGCAGCAAAATGAAGGCTGCAGGTAACGAATCAGCACACACACCTGCTCCAGAAGACAAGGATGTAAGTATCACAAACCTGTGAACAGGTGCTTGGATAGTCTACCTGTAGTCCTCCTGCAGTAATTCAGTGAACAGCAATTCGTGGTAACTGGAAGTGACAATAACAGTTGAGCAGTAAATAACAGGTATCTCTCCTTAAGATGAAAGGGATTGGAGAAAAGCTGGTATTGCACTTTAAAATGCTGTGTCTAAACACAGAAATCTATCGAGAGTTTTGAATCATCACACCAGGAAAAAAATCCAATGTAGCAGGAAATTACTCATTTCAGTCTAACTTTTTAAGCTGGAAAATAGGGGATATAGCATTATATATTATAGTTATTGCATTCTTTGAACTACAACTAGCAAATTCTGAAATCTGGTATCTAGTTCCATCCATCAATAAGAGCAGAGGTTTTATTTTGCATAGGTACCACTATCAGTCTGTAATGGCTTTACACTCATGGAAACATGAAAGAGTGGAAATAACAGTTGAACTTCATGATCTTAGTGGTCTTTTTCAACATTAATGAATCTAATATAATAAAATATATTTTTGTATAGTGTAATATAATGTAACATAACGTAAGAGAACATAATAATATGGAAGGGCTCTCAGGAAAGGTAAGGAAGAATTGGGTACTGCTTAGAAAGATAAAAAACTGCTACTTTGGGAGAAAAAAAAAATCAACCACAGAATCTATGGGTATTCCTACAAGAAGATGAGACCTCCAGATGTAAATAACTACAGTTATGCAAACAGCTTGCAACCCTGTTTTCCTGCCTTAAAGGAAAGCATCCTTTTAAGGTACCTCACAGGAAGCTGACTAAAAGAAAAGAAACTGCAGCAATATCTACTACTGAAACCTGAAAGCAGAGCATATATCCCAGTGACTGGCACCAGTCAAAATAAATCAGTTGTAGTGGTGAATTACCTTCCAGGTCTTCTTCAGACAGACACAGAGAATTCAATCCAGACTAGGCTACTGTGAAGCTATTCCTGGATTTGGTATTTCTTAGTGACATTTGGCCTAACCAGTCTCAGTAAGATACAGGTTAAAAAAGTAACTTGTTCTATGCAGAAGTCCCTCTGAGGGCCATATTCACACAGCCAAAATTACACTCAAGTCCCTGTACTTTATATTTCCTAAAAGCAGACTGTGGTTCAATAATGTATGTCAGTCCCATGAGTTATCTTTTCCAGAAGTTGCTCCATCAATGGATCTGTCACTGCTGACAAAACACAAGGAACTTAAGGGATTTTAAATCCATCCCTTGATAAAGTTACACAGTAAGATTTCTGGGATCATCTTTTAAGCACAATGGGCAATGACTCCTACTGCACTCCTACCTACCTGCCTTTCCACAGTCTTCAAGAAATGCCTTTTAAAATGATTTCTTAGAGTAACTGTCATCAAAAAGAAAGATGCATAACTGCATATTCCCTTTAGAACACAATTAAGCAGAACCTGTACTCTCTTGATGCTGAGATCTCAGCAGTGAATCTCCTGTAATATCATAGCAGTTTTATCTGTTGCATCCTAGGGCTGAATGAGGGGGAGGAAAAAAAAAATTATAATCAGCACCTTCAGCTTCAATGAGCAGCATGTTCCAAGATCACAGGTTCTGAAATTCAAGTGATCAAGAGGCCATTATAGATTTAGCAGATGTATGTGCATGCTAGTGTTATTGGGGGGGGACTGCCAGGGGAGGGAGGAGGAAATACAGAAGCATTAATTCCAAAGAAATAGAAAATGAAATATAATTGACCATATTCATCCTTTCACAGAATAGTTACGTGTCTCACTAAAAGTATACTTGCTGTCCAATCTTTAATGTTTCAGGCGGGCAAAACATATTAACAATAAATATTCCCCATCCAGCTCTAACTTTAATGACTGTTATTTACATCAACAGTTTTGCTTATAGAATGAAAAGCTGCTCCAGAGTTCTCTCACTACAGACTGACCTTTACATGACTTTCCATTCTACTTGAACTGGTCATACATTCTCCTCCAAGGGAAAAAGCCTCCCAAATTCCTTTGCTGCCCACACTAGCATAGCATCAGAACTGAAAAGAGTGATCTTGCAATACAGATTTTGCTATTTGAACTCTCCAAAACAAAAATCTATTCCTCTTTAAAAGGCATTTCTAACACTTATTGCTGCAAAGACATAAAAATAATCCTTATCCATAAAGCCATTCAACAAACACCTACATACATTTGCAAACAACTAGAAAAAATTTCTAGAGATTCCTTTAATTTCCCTATGTAGTCATTGATGACCAGTGTTATAAAGATTAAAAAACATACTTTTCAACTAAAATTGGACTAAAAATTTTCAGTCTGCAGGCTTTGGGACTGTATTGTCACAATCACATCACATTATTTCCATCAAAACAGCTGGAGGTTTCCAGTGTAGGAAGCAATTATTATGAAAAGTGTCAATGTGTCATTCTCCCCAAGAAACATGATTAACTTCACATATAGCATTTGACAAGTAGCCAGCCCTTAAGTCTTCACCAAGAAAAAGGGAAATGGAGAGAGAACACACATGCAAGTCACAAGAGAAACAAGAGGAAAGAGACAGTTTACCCACTGCTCTGCAAGCAGATTTTGGCATTGCTGACTGATGCCACAGTTGTGATACATTTCTAGAATTTAATTGTTTTGGTGGAAGGGATGCTTAGGTCTGCATGCATGAACAAACAGAGTTTGCCTTGTCCTGACAATGCACGTACAAAAGATGTCTATGTAAAACAACATGCTCAGTACTTACAGCATCCATGAATGGTGCAAGCATTTTAGGAGGTAACAGTCACAATTCATGGCAGGGATGAGAGAAAATGTCTCACCAGCCAAATGCACAACAAAGAAATAGAGTTACTGTGATACCTTTCAGACCCAAAAGGTTCCATTTAGGTACAAACGACCACACACATCCCTGAAGATTCCTTGACCAGTGACTCCCCAGGGTATGTCCTCACAAAGGAACAAAGGTGTGGTGACAGCCTCAAGTAGGTGTATTTCTTAGCATGTGGTTCATCTACTATGTTAACCCATGTAATCTGACCAGTTATGTTAGAAAGCAATAAAGCACAAGACAAGACACTAACAAGCCAACAACCTGGCTGCACATTCCCTAAAGCAATCAGAAGTGCTCTCCTCTACATCCTCCCCCCTTTTTCTGGTTAGTAGGCATGTTCTGCTCACTCCAGGGCACGCTGCACAGACACAGCCTTGCTGCCTTTGCACCAGAGAAAGTGAGCCAGCTGCTCTGCAGTGCCAGGGAGGCCTCAGCTAGTGCCAAAGTCACCCCAATGAACACTTCTGTGGTTCACAGCTCCAAACTGTTGACTCAGACCACTCACACAGGTCCTGGTCCAAAACGCAAAGCTCTGAGGAGGGTCTTCTTTTCAGTAACCTGCACAAGTCAGACTGCATACCAAAGAACACCATGCACAGATAGCACAAACAGCTCCAACAGCTTGGAGTGCCAGTATCTCATTTTTCCAATTCACTTGTCACCAGGAGAACCTTCTATGAATTTTGAAGCTAATAATTTGTGAAAGTATTTGGAGGGGAAGCAAAAAAGCAACTTGGGAGATTTCATCAAAAAGAACTTCAATACTTTTAAGCTGGAGTCAGGACAGGGAAATGATACAAAACACATGAGATCCCAGATCCTAATTTCACTTACAGCAGGCATCCCCTGTTTGCACAGTCTATTCTCCAACTACTCATGGTATATTAAATTAATGGAAACTCTGAGCTTTAGCATATGTTTAATAGCTACAGTGTGCTTTTTTGAGCGATGATATGACTTTCCTACTGTATAGAAAAACACACATGGATGCATTTATGTATGTCAAAAATACTCATGTAGGCTTTGATATTCATCAGCAACACATATCATCCTTAGTTAAACCATACTTTAGGCTGTATTAAACAATGTAGAGGTAAGCTGATAAAAAGTGTCCCAGTTCCTCAGAACCTAGAAAAATCCTAAAAAAACCCCCAAACACAAACCCAAAAAACAAACAAAAAAAAATCAGCTACAAGAAAGACATTCTTCCACAATCAACCAGAGTCCAATAAGCCTCTGGTCCTTCCATAGTACAGCTGTGATGTCCTCTCATAACCCAGATGTCCCTCACACTCATACAGCTGTAAAGATCTGTGGGACAGCAGGACAAGGGGCAATTTTTCACCTGTGTTTCAGTCAAAAAAACTGTCACAACTAGACCAGGCAGGTTTGGCTAATGCTTAGTGATAACACTCAAGACAAGAAATCCAAGTTCTAACCCTCAATATGTGCCACACAGAAGGATGAGGGTGACATCATTTGCACATTTGGAAGGTGCTGCATATTGAAATGCATCAAGTTGTTGCCAGTGCACCGAAGCAACTGCAGAAATGAAATTGCTTACTCTAAAAGTACAGGTACAGGTGTGGAGGTTAGTGGACCCTAAGAGGCATTCCCTGTGTTGGGGAGACACAAGAGGCTTCTCCCACAGGATCCCCTGTTTCTGTAATGCCAATGTATCCCCGTTCTACTCCCTTAGTCAGCCCTGTTAACCCCGTCCCTGTGTCCCTCAGTCACTCCCTCCCTGTTTCCCCATTGGCTCCCACAGCCCAACCCCACCTTTGTGCTGCCCCCATGCCCCTGACTATTGGTCCCTGATGGTCTCTCAGCCCCCACCCCCCCTACACTTGAACCAGAACCCTTCCCATAAGGCTCAATCTATACATGAAACTGCAAAAAACATCTCTGTGGACCCATACAAAGGTCCTTCTTGCCTCTTTGCCATCACCATATCAACAGCTATCCTGGTTTTTAACATACAAGGAAACCACAGATGTTTTTTATCTGTGGGTTTGCATCTGAAACAGCTATATCCACAATCTGTACTGAATTAGTGTTCCCCAGTGACAGGAGTGCTGGGCAGATAGGTGTTGCACACTCAGACAGGGGAACACCATCCTGTCTCCCTCTCACAATACATGCAGCTGAGGCAAAACATTGTACCAGAACACAGGATGGCCACAGCAAGGCAGGGTCAGAGCAGCTCAGCGGGGAAAAGCAGCTCTGTGGCAGTGAGGCGGGCTCACACACGGCTTCTCCTGTGAGCCAAGAGTGACACCTGCCGGGATCCAGGCTGGCCTCACCTCAGGGAGCTGAGGCAAGCCCGGCCAGGAGAGCCCCTCCTGCGCTGACTGACAGCACTGGCGGCTTTAGCTCCTCGGGCACATCCCACTGCCTGCACATCAGGGGAATCCACACACTCAAGAGGCTCCTGGACAAACTACACCACACAACAATGGCACACCACATCAAAACCCAGCAGCGAAAAGGAGAAGTTAATGTTCGTGTAATGAATAAAGGACAAGTGAGTCTACTTCAGAGCAGTGATGGAGACAAAAAGCAGAGATTGAAAGGTAAAGGGCATTCACTGCAATCCTTCCCATACCTGTCCCATATGACTTTCAGGGACAGTGATACCACCCTAGAAGTGAAAGAGAGAACATAGCCACAAGGAAAATAAAAACTGATGGAACTTTCATCAGCTGAAAATGAGGTGTTTGTGGTCAACATGGTGCCAGTCTTGAGAAAAGGTTACAAGAAGTGCAATATCCACATCTGTTCTGAAGCTTTCTAGAAAGTTCAGCAAAGAAAAACATGTTGTGCAGTAAGTAAAGAGAAATAGCTCTATATTGTAGTGTGACTGAGTATTCCTTATCTTTAGATCTCAACCTGAACTAGCTCTACAGTGCTGCTCCCGGGTAGCTCTGTGGGCCCTGCAGTTAGCACAGGCTTTGCAGTGGTAGTAGGGTTAGTGAGCACAATTAATTAACACTACGAACTTACTCCCTGCCACTTTCCTACAACACCAGCCTCTCATTGATTCAGTTCTCTGTGTTTTTGAGGTAGGAGACCCCAGACTGAAACCCAGGGCACAAGCATTTCCCAATGTGTTCCACCCCATCCACTCCCAGATACGGGGAAAAATAGGAGTTGGAGGAAAACGGTGGGAGATAAAGTAACATCTAAGGAAAAAACCTCAGCTTTACATTCTGCTGCTTAAACTTCATCTGTTCAGCAGCAGCAGGAAGGCAAATGCAAAATAATGGAGCATTGCTGCCACCTTGTGCTACAAGAGATGTCTGCAATCAAGAGGTTTCTTTTTGTCTTTTTTAAACCACAAAACCAGAACTGCTACTAGTATTGGCACATTCAGGACAGAGTGTTTAGCAAAGCCCCGTGTCCCCCACAAAGGGACAGTATTTCCTTTCAGCAGAGTGCCCAGCCCAAAACACAGAGCTGTCCCACTCATAGAATCACAAGGCTGGAAGAGATCTTCAAGATCATCGAGTCCAACCCATGCCCTAACACCTCAACTAAACCATGGCACTGAGTGCCATATCCAGTCATTTTTTAAACACATCCAGGGATGGTGACTCCACCACCTCCCTGGGTAGACAACTCCAGCACTTTAACACTCTTTCCACAAAAAGCATTTTCCTAATTTTCCCTTGATGCAGCTTAAGACTGAGTCCTCTCGTTCTATCAGTGCTGCCTGGTGAAAGAGACCAACCCCACCTGACCACAGCCACCTTTCAGGGAGCTGCAGAGAGTGACAAGGTCACCCCTGAATCTCCTTTTCTCCAGGCTGAACACCCCCAGCTCCCTCAGCTGCTCCTCACAGGGTTTGTGTTCCCAGCCCCTCACCAGCCTCGTTGCCTTGTCTGGAGGTGTACTTGGACAATTAACCCCAAAACTTATAAAAGTGCGAAAACTCGTGACCTGGAGTCCACCTTGGGTCCATCTTGGGTGGAGCCACGTGTAGGCACACAGCTTGTGGTGATGGGGAATGGGGCTGGGGCCAAGCCTCATCCCTAAATAGGCTACAACTGTGTAGGACAGGTGAGCAGTGCTGAAGGTAAAGAGACTTGGATTGCTGAGGGGCTTAAACCAATCACAGAAGGGTGGAGAGGACACACAGGTGTAATTCATGTAGGATGAATGGTATAAATGTTCAGAAGAACAAGTTAGTGGTATTTGGAACTATTCATGGAGTCAGTTGCATGTCCTCCTTCATCAATGGCTGGGCTCTTGTACTGCCCAAGGTGTATCCCTTGAAGGCCTTTACATGAATACCTACTTTATTCCTTTAACACTGTCTAGCCTTTGTTGTTGGTAGCCTCTTTAGGCATCATAGCAATAGGAAAAGGTTTGGGTAAGCAAGTTGCACAAGTGAAGTGCATACATGGCTGTCTCCTCTCAGTACAGTGCCACAGCTCTGCTCTAGAGGCAGGCAGCTATTTTGCACTCACTTCACTTAAAGGCAGTCACCAGCATGACAATTCCACAGCATGCTTGCTGACAAAGATCCTGCAGCTGTTTCCAGTCCAGTAGAAGTAGTTCTGACAGGGCCTACAGACAGCCTTTGTGTCTGGAGAAAAACACAGCATTACTGTTCGAGTCTGTCCTCCACTGCACACACAAAGCATATGTGTTCTGACAGCCACTCACGACAGGAGCTTGGCTCTTCCACTGGAGCTGTCGGCACTCATTGTTTTAGTCTGGAGTCCTCCAGTTCCTGGTCTGTGAGCCAAAACCATGGCTGCAACACAGATATTGTGGAAATACCAGCAGACAGCAATGATCTGGAAAGTTAATGCTTTGCTCAGATATATCCAGGGAAGGCATAATGGTTGGACCTCTCCAACATAGACCACAATGCAATATTTAAAGGAAAAAATTACGATTTTATCCTTGCCACCTGCAAAGAAGCAATGATGACAAAGTAGTGGCACCTCAGACACAGCAGTGTCCCAGCTGATACACAATTTTGCTGTGTTACAAGCTCCAACTTATCTTTTTTCATTACAGACTCCAGTTTTATAATGTCACTACACAGGTCCTGTTCACATAGATAACTGAGCTTAAATAAGACATTTGCCTCCTACAACTGGATAAGAGTAATGAATATTATTTTGGTTATGGATTAAGTGTGCTAATACAATACTTCATCTAATCCTGCTTTCTAAGCAGCATGGCTACTTACAATCTCAAAATGAACTGTGTCATGAGAGTGGTTTCATACAGCACCAGGCTCCTCCTGGTTTGATGCAAATGTCACAGATGTTGTGGTTAACATCCACCACTGATGATCTGATTAAGCCAGCACTGAGTGGTACTGGGAACATGCTATGAATTAATTCCCAACAGAGGGGTGAAGGGTTGAAGGTGTTTAGAATTTAAATTTGTCATGTTTATACAAATAAATCAGAGATAAACGAATACACAAAAATACCTTAGTGCTTAAAATTGATTTGCTTCTGTAGAAAAGAAATTAAATTTTGGATACAAACCAGTAAGCTTTAACAGACGTAATACAGATTTTCATTGCAAGAAAGGCAACTTCTGCTTTCCCATTTCAATTATTGTCATAAATTCATGAAAAGCCACTTGAATACAATCCTTAACTCCTATTGAGTAGTATCATGGGAGACAGGAGCAAACATTTTATCAATTGGTGTTACTGTGTACAACTGGGGAAAAGTGCTCAAGTCTGCACAGCTGTCCTTTGTATGAATTGTCCCCAAAAGATTTGGGTCACACTGTGACCCCTGTAACTTTAATGGACCATTCCAATCACTTCTGCCACAGAGAAATCATGGGAAATTGTTCATCCCAAAGCATGTGGACAGTAAGATGATAAACTGTAATGACTTACGTGATACCAGCAGACACAGAGATTACAGGATGGTCACCAGCTTCTGTCAGGCTGGGTTCCCTTGAGTTTCAGCCAGCAATGAGGAGTTAAAGCCACTCTCAGGCCTTCAGGAATGCCATTTAGTGTGAGGATGTAGCTTAGCCCTAGGCACTGGAAATCTTCCTATCAGAAGCAGAAAACTGAACCCAGTATTTCCAACAGAAATGCATGGAAGTACACTATGCTTTTATAGCAAATCTACTTCCTCACATCAAATTTGGAACTGAAAATGAAGGTTTTCTGGACCGTGATCTTGCATATTGTAGATCAAGGAGATCTACACAAGGATATCAGTAATTGATACGTGCCAGGTCATCAGTCTCTACACAGAAAAAAACACAGGAATGAAGCTGATCAGGGCACCTGAGGAGGCTACACTTCTAACATTATTTCATCAGTTGCTATAAAATTCAATAGTTTTCCAGCACACTCCACCTTCAGCAGATGAGGAGTCCTGGTTGCAGAGAAGGATGGTGCAGTTCAGCACCAGGCCAGTGTGACCAAGCTGTTTATTCTACACCACCCACGTCATTGCAGGAGGAGTGGTTTGGGCAGGGAAAATGGGAAATGGGAATGCCTCATCTTGCCTCGCTCACTCCAGCAGAGGAACTGCTGCCATCGACCCCTGTGGAGCTGCTCCCTCTGCCTCCCTCTGATTGCCCTGCTCCTGTTTTCTCTCAAGCGTGACTAAGCTGGGCCTGTGGTTCTGAGAGGGGCAGCAGCAAAAGGTGTGCTCACCTGCAGTGCTGGAGACAACTCCAGAGGGGAAGCTGCCAGCAGGGATGGACCGGCAGCAGGGCAACCCACACCCAGCTCATCGAGCCAAGAAGGGAGCAGCTCTGCCAAACCCAGGCAAACCAAACCCAGGGAAGTGCAGCTGAGGGGTAGGAAGGGAGTGGCAGCAACCTCCAGGATCAACCTACAATGAAGTGGTGGAAACATCAAGACAGGCACCTGTGCAGAACCAAGCCCCAGCTGCAAGCCCCCTACTCTGATGAACCAGCTTCCAAGATGTTGGTTTGTCCTTGTGTTTTTGGGGGGATTGGGGCAGGGATGTGGGAAACATTAGCTATGGGAGCTCCCTCACCATACTGCCTTTGTTTCACCGTGATCATGTGGCATAGCAGGCAGAAATGATCTCCACCTTGCCTTTCTCAGTGGAAAATATATTGGTGTGATCCACAGGAAGCTTCTGTCATCTGGTATTTGTTGCCAGTGGTGAACGATTTTTTGTGGGTAGAACATCTTTTTCCATATACTTTTGCTGTTAATATTGCTGTTATTGTGTTGTTAATGAGTATCTTATTCCATTACTTTGAGCTTTTAGTAAATTGTTATCTCAACCCACAGCGTCTCCTTTATTTTCTCTCCCTGGCTGGAAGGGGAGTGGCTTATTTGGAGTTTAATTTCCAGCTGGTGTTAAACCTAGCACATAAGGGAACTGCTGAACTCTGGGATACAAGAGAACCTCAAAAACCTATTCAAATGCAAATTGTTTTGAAAGCTCTGATTCTGGGCAGAATCAGACTGGGACTGGTTTAGCTCAGTTTGATGTTAGAAGTGTGGAGCTTGGCCTGCACTGTGCACTGCAGCACTGCCTGCAAACCCTAGAGCTAGAGCAGGCTCTGGGGTCAGGGCAGGCATGCAGGGAGCAGCTCTGCTAAAGCCATGACAGTGGGGTGCAGCACACACAGGCTCTGCTGCCTGCACTGGGCTCATGGCAGGTATCACCAGGACCAGCCCCACACTGGCCAGGCACAGCATGCTCGTTGAGAATAATGAGAGACCTTTTTGGGCGAAGGTTTTTAAGGTACTTGTAGACCCCACCTTCCATCATCAGAGCAAAGAGAACCAGCTGCAAATAGGTAACAATAAGAAATTATTTACTGTTCCCATTTTATATTTGGCCTAATTTAACAGCAAATGTACAAACACAGCAGGATCATGTACTCAGGCACCACCTCTCTCAGGGGCAACCTCTTCATTTCGTAACTGGCTTTTGTCCCATTGACCTCATCTAAACACACAGAAGCATCCAGCAAGAGAGCTACAGTCTCAGTGCAGTCTTCTAGCCCTTCACTGATGCTATCAAACAATCTGCTAGAAGAGTATATAACCTGCAGAAAAATAAATTACATTTCAAAAGGAGAAAAATAAATACAACACAGCCTGAATCCTTGCAGCACTAGCATGATTTTGCTTCAGTCAGAGCTTAAAAGACTCACCTCAAAAGCCATTTTAATCTTTCAGGAAATGCATTTTTAAAAACTCCACAAACTAATAAAGCCTACATAGCACTGTCCAGCCCTTCATTCCACAGCCCCTCACAGAGATTTAAACCCTCACAGCACTTGCCAGGCAGCTCTCTGTCAGTCCTTCTGCTAGGGCAAGAATCCCAGCAACAGCCAAGCTGGAGAAAGCTGTTCCTGGACACAAACTGCAAACTGCTACTGGAGCAAAAGGACACTAAGGGGGTGTCTGCCTGCCACTGCCTAAATTCCTCCCAGTTTTGACTCCTGTAGCAAGCACATCTGCTTCACATGAAGGCCCCATCCCTGACCCAACCTGCATTACTCATGGGCACACAGGTGGCATCCACAAACTAAAGCTCAAAAACTCCAACTTCTGATCTATCTTCAAATCAGATATATACAACAGCAGAATTTCACTTAAGCTTTTCTTCTAGCTGGAGCTATCAGAGGAGCAAAGTACAGCATTAATCTGTCAAGTCCAGACCTGCTTTCAAACACATTTTCCTTCACACTTCAGTCCATACAGCCATGGCTAATAGCACTCATGTATCAGCAATTTTCATCCAGTGGTTCACACTCCTCTGGGGGCAGGGAGGGAGAATCTCAAACTGTTTAAGAGTTATCCACAAAGAGTGCTGAAAAAAACCAGGTTTCTGCACACCTTACAGCAAACCACTTATGGTTGTATGGCCCATACAATTTCACACAAGTCGCTTGTAATTTGGAGAGGGGCCTCCAAGAGCCATTACTGTCCACTGTGATATTTCAATGACAGAGAAATCTCTGATTTAAGACCTCAAAATGACACATTATTTTACCAGCTTTGCCCCTTCAACATAGCAATAGACAGGATTTGTCACTGTTGTATGCCTCAGTCTCTCTTCCTGTAAATGAGGGGGAAATAATTGTTTTTTTTAAAATATCTAATTTAAGATTATATAAATGCTATTTAAAAGATATGTGTTTCTACTGTTCTGCCCTTAAAGTTCACCTCTGTAAATCTCCTCAGTACATCAGATAGTTGCCTTGAATTCCTGAATCTCCTGTAATCAAACATTACAGGAATTAGGCCCTGGAAGTTACACATCTATGTGCAACTATACTGTTTGCCCACCTATAAAAAATTCTTGTGGAGCTGGCTTAGTGTTTACACATTGGGGGCAGAACATTACAATATAGTGTAAAGATTAATGTAGTTGGTGACAGTTACATGTTCTATGTTTACAAGCAATTGACACACAAATTGCAGGAAACAGGATCACATAAAAACAGGGCAGGAACAAAATGCAAAAAGCATTGGTCCACACAGCAGGGAAACCATGCCAGCATTATGACACCATTAAGGCAAAGCTTCTCAAGCAGATTTCTCCTGTCAACACAGGGACAGAAAGAGATAATTGCATATAATCTGTGTGTTAGCAGAAATACTTCAGTTGGTCCCAGCTGTTGGGCAGAATTTAGCAATGATATAAACTTTACATACCTTCAAGGATGCCTTGCTAGTTCAGACCTGGAAGGATATTGTTTCTTCAAGTAAATTTGCTAATTTATTATTAAGCACCTGTAAGATCTTGCTGAAGACCAACAAGCCATTGTGCTAGCTATTGTCCAAACGCAGATTTTTTTAACGTTACTCCTGTTTCAGCAAGCATACAATCACTGGTTTAATAATTATATGTCTATTTGAAATCTCATACACAATTATTGCACGTTACATGACCTGGCTTTTACATGGCTTTGCTTTAAAAGCTTCATCTCTATTTCTACTGCTTCCTGGAAGAATCCCACAGAAGAGCTTTAATATATGCTTATCACTTTTAAAAATGCATGGCTTCATTAGAACAAGTCTCAATTCTGGTCTGTAGGAACATGACCCAAAATCAGTTAAAAATCAGCAGGAGCTTCCCATTGGGTAGTCTGGGCCTTGAAAAGCCCTTACAAGTCATCTAACCTGCATTATGCTACACACAAATGAACAACAAATGAATCCTCCTGGCACTCTCTCTCTTGTAGTGTGTTTCTTCAATTTCTACCTTCCTAGAAGCTTCTTTTGCTTTTAAATATAAAGACATCAATCTGGTTTGACCACGTTCTCTCCAGAACTCAAGGACACTGGATAGGCTATCAGCACCCATGATGACTATGTCATTCTCCTACCCACTGCCTCAGCTGCTGCTTCCCACAGTGCAAGCAGTTCATTCCCAGTCCTGCTCAAACACACGTGGGTTCAGTGCAGAAAGCTCTAACTGAGCCTCTCCGGGTAAACAGCACACAGAGCAAAGTTGTCTCAGCTATGAGATGAAGCAGCATGCACTTCAACAGGCTCTGTGGGCAACCAGCACTCTCAAAGCTCAGAGCACGTTTGCTATATTGCTGACAAATAAAGGCAAAGGATGGGGCTTTGTTTGGCGCTCCAAGAACCACAAAATGCCACAAAAACAGCCCAGAGACAAAGGCCAAATAGGGTGGAGGACACAGGGTTAAATATGGGATTGAGGGGGTGGATCTGAGGGGTAAGGGCCAATGGGCACAGGTAGAAGTGGTGCAGAGGAGGGGCAAATAACTGGGAGAACCAGTGGGATAATGGGGCGGAGCAAGGGGCCGAGCAATGCGGTGAACTAGAGCCCATAGGGATTAGGGAAGCAGAGAACATTCTAGGAGAGATACATATAAGGTAGATAGGGGCGGAACCAGGGTGAACAGGGGTGACATCACCTGTGTTAACCAGGGGAACTCGTGATATTAACATGTGCCTGCAAAGGCCTATGGGAACGAGGAACTTCTTGCCCTAAGATCAGAGGAGTGCCTCTGCTTTCCTACCTTTGCCCTTCAGTCCCCCAAAGCCATGGTTTTCTGAGCCTTCACAATGAAGAGCCTGAGTCAAAAGTGTCACACACCGGCCAGAGCCCACACACCCAAGCTTTTGGGGTGTATCTGTTCATACAGGCAAACCCAGCAGGATTCTTGCAGACAGAAATACATATCCTGAGCAAAACTTTTAGAAGAGTGAGACTACAACTCTCATCCTAAACATTTAGGTTGACTTTAACATGCTGATCAAAATCTACAGTGGTATAGTGCCCTAGCTGTTAAAATAATACAATGCGGCTCTGCCACACCTCCCACACTATGAACAGGGCTACAGAGGTGCTTATGTTGTTCTAACTACTCTCTTAAGGAAAACAAATAGGAAAAAAAAATTATTAGTTGAAAAACAATAGGCCTATTCTAGTGCTTTCAGGGAATGTTTGCACTTAAGTCTCACTTTTGTTCTTATCCCAAAGCAGAAACAGTACTTAAAGTTTCGAGTACTTCATTCAGTACAGAAACTTGAAGCCAACTTCTTTCAAATGTGTATTAGTCTGAAGGGCTTCACCTGGCCCTAGCACTGTGAAACCTGCTGCGTTATGCAAAACCCATTCTAGCTTCGGGCCAAAGGGGTTAGTGCCCAGGCAGCATGCTGTTAACTCCAAACTGTTTCCCCCAAAAGTGATGTAGCCACATACAACTGTATACACCTATGGGTCCTCAGGGCCAGCGCATTTGAAGTATAAGGCATGAGTGTCACACCATTCTGACCATGGTGTTCCCTCTGCCTGAACCTGACCCTCAGAGAGCTATATTCATTAACATCAGGAGCTGACCTGCAGGTCTATTGCCCTTCCCCTCAAATTACCATCCTAAGAATTCTGTATGTGTACTTTACCAACAAACACCAAACTCAGATATGACTATATCCACCAGATAGCTAGTCTTCCTGCCACAAATGCCTTAAGGATTAAATCCTTATGGAAACTTGTAAGTCAAGTAACTCTTAAAGACTGCTTAGAACTATATGTATATCTTGAATTAAAAAAAAAAAAATAAATCTAAGTCTACAGTGTTACCTTTTTTATTCTGGATGAAGGGAAGAGAAGCAATAAAGAAGAAGCTAAAACTATTTCATATTTGCATTTGATTTGACTCATTGTGATAGTTTCCACTTCATGGTAAATCAATTTGTTCTGCTCCCACGAAGGTTAGTCTTTTCATCTGGCAACCAAACTCTTATCTAGTTGTCCTGTACTGCCATCTCTCTCTGAATAAATGTTCCTCTAGGATGACTTCAGGATTCTTGAGCTGCAAGTATCTAGCACAAGATGTTTGGTTTAGGTTTGTTCGGTGAGTTTTTTAAGTATCTCTAATAAGGATTAAAGCTGAATGTTTCACACACGGTGCCAATGAACCCCAGGCCCCAGCCCCCAGCACGCATCTTCCAACACTGGGGCAGCCAGCTGACCCTAGGCACTAGCCCTTCTGGCACTGCTGTAAGCACACTGGCCTGTCTGAAAGGTTTACTGACTTCAGAAACACTAGCATGTCAAATATGATGGAGATAAAAACACTCAGCTCCAGGCACACAACACCCTGGAGTCCTGCCTCCCTCACGGAACCATTTTAGCAAGAGGCCTGAGCACAGGTCTCACCACCGCAGTGACATGAACTGACCCACACTGATGAGGTAATTCAGTGAGAAACCACATCAAACACATGTCCCCTGTCACAGTAACCACCTTGGCGGGGCACATGGGCACTGCAGCCCTGCTCAGGCAGTGTGGGGCCCAGCCGGCCGGGAATGCGGAATGGTGGCGCGGACGCTGGGCTGGGGCCCTCAGCCTCATCCCTTGGCCCAGCCATTCTCATGCTTGGGGCAGGCTGACCTCCACTGAGGGACCCACCTCCTCCTCACCAACAGCACAAGGCACTGAACCCTGAAATTGTGTGCTTGGCCCTGTCAGGAAGCCGGTGAAGGAGATGGGTTGTGTTGTCTGTGTATAGTGTGGGTATGGCTGTTGGAATGGCAGAACTTCTTTGCTTCAGCGGGTGAGTCAGATATTAGGATTGTCAGGAAAATCCACAAGCGCCAGAGGTTTATGTCCAAAAAAGAGACAGAGGAGTCCTACAACTATATTTGCATAAAGGGAGAGAGACCACCGGGGCACACACCTGCAGGGTTTTCTCCCTCTGGGTTTTGGAGGACACTGCCTCCTTTTATCCTAAACTCCTGGCCGCATGTTGCCCTCTTCCTTTCCCAACTGGCTGAGGAGTAGGAAGGTACAACCTTCCCAAATCGCCTACCCTATAATAACCCCCCTTGATTCTACTGTTTCACCCCGAAGTTCAGAAGTTTCAGCCTTGTGTAGACTATCTCAGGGCTGTCTGTGTGTCTGTCTCAGGGCTATCTGGGCCCGGTAACAAACCTGCTGCCCAAAGTCAATAGAGACATTAAGACCCATTTCAAAGACGTTAACACCCATACCATCACTTATCACATTATTTGTAAAGACATTGGCACACATCTTTCCTCTCAGTACCCATGAGGAAAAGTGAATCCCAACCTGGAAAATCATTCTTAGTTCAAGGCGATGCTAGCTATATCTTGAAATGTATTGATTTTTTTTTTTTCAGGTGCTGTG
The DNA here is from genome assembly GCA_013397295.1 of Polioptila caerulea. Classification (NCBI taxonomy): domain Eukaryota; kingdom Metazoa; phylum Chordata; class Aves; order Passeriformes; family Certhiidae; genus Polioptila; species Polioptila caerulea. The sequence goes on along the minus strand of VYXF01010441.1, from coordinate 198,987 downwards.
GTTGGCTTTTTGCTTATTAACTATTAAATAATGATGCCTCAATCATTCCAATAACGTATGTTATAGAGGGAAAAGGAATTGGGCTGTTATTGTTAGCCAGGAGTTCGCAAACCTTCAGGGATTAAAGTCTCACTCTGCAAGGATCCTGAGGCAAACGAGTTCCCTGGACTGCCAAGCGGGGCTCAGGACCCGCGGGTGGACAATGCTGAGCTCGCTGCCTGTGGCACAAAGGTTCTGGTCCTTTGGCATTCATAACATCAATCAAAGGGCACATGGATGAAGGCAAATTTGTGATAGTTTCAGGCCACATTCATGTAGCCCAGAGGACTTCTACTTTTCTTCTAGTAATATTGTTCAATGAAATAGCTCAGGCATTTTCTAAAATTAAAAGCTCAGCTGGTACTACTTAGATGCAAATCTAAGAAGGACATTAACTGGGGCTCATGCTATTGCTGGTTTTCCTCTCTGGTTTTGTCACTTGAAATCCAGTTGTATATAAAATTCTCAGATTGGGTTGATTTTGTTGGTTTTGTTTGTTTTGTTTGTTTTCTTTTGTTTTGTTTTTTAAATCCAGTGTTATAAGGCAACACAATTTTTTCCTCATAGGCCTGCTGGTAAAGTTCATAAGATGTGCAGCAAGAGCTCATCTCTGGTCTAAAGCTACCAGAGAAACCACCCAGCACCAGCTAGACTGGTTTTCCTGAGGCTGAAAGCAGAAGGTGGTTTGTTCCTTTCATGGTGGCCAGTAGTGCATCAGCTGTGCACAGAAGTTAAAGTTGCACTCCTTTATTAAAAGAGTTTTGCATTACATTATTTTGTTTTCAAAGTACGAGGGATACTTGTATTAAGTTGCCATGAGTTATGTTTTGTCATCCTTAGGCAGACCAAGGCTTCTCTGTGAATAGTGCTGGTGACATCAATGACATAAGTGAAATATTGACTACCTGGGTTATCAGTATGGGAATCTGACCTTAGGAATTCATTGTTCTACCCTTCATCCTTATGAAGTAGTAAAGCCTTAGTTCTCCTTTCCATGCATTACGTAGCCATGGAAAATTGAAAGTACTATATAACAAGCCATATACAGACTAGGAAAAAGCTTGCTGGGTCATCTGCTCTGTCATCATCTTCCAGAGAAGAATCATTGCTCCTTTAACCAGAAAACATGGAACATGGTCCAGGCTCTGCGAATATCTTCTGCAGTCTGAAGGTGGGTAGCTACCAGAGACAAATCCTCTGAGATGTTTGTGGCATTTCTAGTTAAGAATTCTGCCTGTTTTGCCTCAGTTTACTGTCAAACATACTGTGGCAATCACTTTGTGTTTCTTAAGATTAAAGTATCTTGTGCTATTCTGAGGCAAAGCTGCAAATCCTCTGGCAAGCAGTCACCCACAGGGTGGCTCGGGGAAGTAGAACAAGGAGACTGTAACCAGTGTGAGTGGAGAGATTGCAGGCTGGACATTGTACAAGTTACACAGTTTGACCTGCAGCTTGGGTGGTCTGGCCAGTCTGCCTGACTCTGTCAGTGAGGGGGAGTTATGCATTGCAGGGTTCTGCAAGTGTTTATCCCTGAAACCAAGGGAGTGCATCAGTGGAGCTGCATGCACGATGCTGGCTAATAGTGCTGCTTCTGCTGCTGTGGAGTCAGTGACTCCAAAGGGATTATGTTTGTTGACAGAGAGCACATCTGGCTGCCATATAGCCGTGCACTCCAGAGGTCTAATTCTGGCCTGATTTACCTCCCATCTGGGTCGTGGTTGTAACTCTTCCAGATGTGCCACAGGTTGGTAAATATAATTCTTTTGTCAGTGACTAAATTTGGACTGAACTTGGTCTTCTGTATGTGCCTGTAGATTTAATTTAATATTAGCGACACATTTGGATTTAGGAGGCTAATTATAAGCACTTGGTCTGTGCCTAGACCTGTAACATCAGTGTTTCTTGACCAGAATACACAACTATTGGAATAAGGCTGCCCAAGTCCCTTGCTTTATATAAATTAGTGGGGTTTTTTTCTTAAAACATTCATTTTCTTGTATAGAACAGTTGATATCTATGTGAGTATGTATATGAATGTCTCTATAAAGAAGAATAAAAACAATAAGCTTTTGACCACCTTCATGCTCTTTCCCCGTGTTGAATGTCAGGATCATACACTGTTGCAGCAAGAACAGAACCTGAGTCTGCAACTTTCTCTTTTGTAGACAGGTTTTTTTGGAAGGTTTTCTAGTGTCTCTTCTTGGTTTTAGGAGTGATGCTACCCATTTTAGACTTTCTTGTGCATATGATAGAGTAGCAGCATAAACCATACTTTAAAAAAAAAAAAGTCACAGGTTGGTAGCTTTTGTAAGCATTTGTAAAATCCCTTTTTCCACCTTTAGATGGCTCAGATATGTATGGATAGTTCTGGTACTAAATTTTTAATTAATTACATATTTAATCTGTGTGATCATTAGTTCTAATTTTATTTTTTATGATAACTTAATTGTTTCTTCTTTTTATGGATGCTTCTCCAAGACAAAGAAGGAAATGTGTCTAGCACATATTGTGGGAACTACAATTAAAGTTGCATATCTGTTTTTTACCATACTGTGGCTGATTTCTGTGTACTTCTTTAATCAATTTAGTCTCTTTATTATTGAACAGCTTTTGTTACATTTTGCTCTTCATTTATGAATTCACAGTTTCCATATCATCACCTCCTGACAGGCAAGGAAATCAGGTGAAAATGTGATGGACTTCTTCTAGGACAATGAGAGTGCTTTCAGCTAGGTGCAGAAAATTGCTGTTGAATGCAGCAAAAATATTTTGGTAAATGTATTCTACTTGCTTATATGTTTTCATATTGTATTTTGATAGAATTCCTCTTTATTTCCCTTCGGTACCCCCAGGGTGCATTGTGCAGCAGCTGTACCTTGCAGGCTCACTGCTCTTCTGTGTGTATCCTGAATGTAAAAGAGATTTAATGGAACTGATCTAGTACACATGATCCCAGGGAATGAGAATAAAACTTGGTGACATATAATTCTGAGTTTATATTTAGATGATGACAACGATTAACTTTCTTACTCCTTTTCTGCCTGTAAAATTGATATTTTCATTCATACCTTTCTAACAAAAGATTTGATTGGCTTAATTACTATACTGAAGATGACAGCTGCTAATATGGATGTTGAATCATTAATTCTCTAATTGTAGCTTTCTTTAGAATTTCGTAGGGATCTCACATTTGATAAATACCTTTTTATTTCTTTTGGGGAATATTCCAGTAAGTCTGCAATATTTGCTTTCTGTTTCTTGTATTGTTTGTTTTGTAAAATGTCATCAATTTACAAGTGTTTTGTAACTAATGTCTCCACTGTAATTTCCTTATGCTGAACAGATTCATTCCTCAAATACCAGGCTCATTAAGCTCATGAAGTTTAAAATACATAGTTAGCTACTTTGAAAGTAATAAACACACACTGGAAAATCCAGAGCTTTTGCATTTACTATTCCCTTTTTTCAGCAGCACTTTGGTCCCTTTGCTGGTTTTCTCCCTTTAGCAATCTTTCTGAAGCTGTGTAGAGAGGAAGACAATAGTGACTGAAATGCCTCATCAGCTGATGAGTTCCTAATGCACCAAAGATCTTTCTCCTCAGTTCAGTAAGTTGGAAAGGTACATGTTATAGATAAGGGGTCAGATGACTGTTCAAAATTATGAAGACAGTGGGGCTAGATTTTCTTTCTGCTTCTTGGAATTCAGTTGTTTTAACTGCCCTGACCTCACTGGTGCTAACTGTAATGCAGCAGAGAATCTGGTTTACACAAATGCAGAAGAACTCTAAAGGATGCTTAATTAAATGACAGCATTGGGCTTTCCCAATAAGTGTATGTAATATGGGGTAGTACTACTCATTTTAACTCAAGTAATTGGAAATCTACCCTATCTTGTTTATTTGCAGGATCATAATTCTGGCCATAGTGATTAGAAACTCTTTCTATGGATACTGTGCTGAGCTTATTTCAGCTGCCACCATTTCAAGTTCTGCCTTTGCTTCTCCCTAGCCCAGTCTGATTCCTCCACTCATGCTCCACTTGAAAATTTTTTAACAATCTATCCTCTGACATGAGCCATGGTGCCTTTTACATATTTGTGGGTTCCAGAAAGGATGGAATCTTCTAGCTTTGAGATTCATACCTCCTGAAGAAACAGGACTCTTCCCAGCAGGTACCTGTTGTGATAGGCCAAGCTGTGTCTCTTCAAAGACAGAAAAGGCTAAAGGGGCTCCTGCTCTCTGACCTGCTTGTTTCCTGCCAGTGGTTAACAGTTTCATAGATCTGAGGATTGCTTCATAGTATAAAATTTAATCAGGGAAGTAGTTTTAAAACTTAATTTCTAACATCTTCATCCATCTTAATGGTAAGTGCAGCCTGTCCCAGTATTAACTTTCCAATAAAAATCGTGTGCTTTTTTTGCAAGATGGCAGTTAACTATGCTTATGGTTATCTCTGTATTTATATTACTTATTGTATCCTCCTAAAATATTATAGACAAATATTCCTAACAAAAACTGATTTGTGAAGAATTTGGTTGGTCCCATTCATAACTGCTCAAATGAATGTTTGGACTCAAATGAGAGAGCCCAAATGGGTGCTGTTTTGATCTGATTTTTTAAATCTTTGCAGGCAGCAGAGAACTGTGCTACTTTCTTGTGGGTTAAACTGACTGCCAAATTCTTGCTGCTGGATACTTTCTGTCATTAATGGACAAAGGACCACGCTACTTGGAGAAAGTGCCTAGTCTTTGTAATGTTTTTTTTCCCTAGGAATAATATGTTTTCAAGTACCCTGGGGAATGAAAGTGACAGGTTGCTTTCAACTAAGGCATTTAGTAGGGGCTCATCTGCTCAGGGCAGTGCAGAAGGTGGTTTATTTTCTGCACAGATAACTAGAAAGGGAAATTGAGTGGATGCACTGCAGCACAGATCTTTGTTTCCCTGCATAGAGCAAAGATAAGTTTCTTGGCCTCTGCTGTGCCCAAATGAGCTGACAAACCTGCTGAATGGGAAAGCCTCCTATTTCAGTCACAAAAAGCACAGAGGAGAACCTGGCAAATGTTTTCTTGCAAATGAGCTAGAAGTATCAGCTGTGGGCTAAGAGCAGCTGAGCAAGGGGCTCACCCTTCAGAGTGCTGAATGCCTTCTGACTGAATGCCAGTCTGGAGCCATGGATCTGTCAGCCAGATGGGTCATCTTTCCTTGGCCAGGGGATGTCAGTGGTGGGATGAATTTGGGATACTTTGAGTTTGCATCTACGTTTTGAGCAGGAATGCTGCATGTCTGGCTTTGGCCCTGTTCTTATGTAAAGAGTTAAACAATGATGATTCCCCTCAAAGTAATGATACTTTCCAAAAAAGCAGCCTTGCTTAGTGTTGGTGTTACTGCAAGCATTTGTGTTCTCAGGAGTATCTCTGGCTACTGCTTGTGCAGAAGCAGTAGTTTGGTGGACAGATATTAACAGGGGAGGAACTTGGGTCTGCAAATGCATTCCTCCACTTGCTCCACAGAATACTCCAAGAAGCAGGAGTGGAGAAAAGCTTCTAATGAAGAATCAGAATTATGGCTGATCATCAAAGATACCCAGAACACCCCAAGGTTAAATACCTCTGTGTGTGTAGTTATAACACTGCACACATTAATTACTTTTTTTTTCTGATATAGTAGGGGAAGGAACAACAATAATTCCTGGGCTTTACTGTATGTTTGGGGATGTAACCTGGTGTAACTCAGGATTTTTTCAACATGAAAGTTAAAGCAGCTGGCAAAAGTTGGCCCATTTAATGCCACCATTAAAAAAAAAAAATTAATAGCTGAATTGAATTCCTTCATACCTTTTCTTTCAGGGTCAGTGTCTGGTAAAGCAGTCCAAAGCCTTGAAAGAAGACCTGAAAGAAGGAACTTTACACGAGTTCTGCAATGACTGCAGAAGAGAGGAAAGATGACATACTGCACACACTTGGCTCTGAGGCTCACATCTCTCTTGACAACTGTATTCATGAAAATGGGATATTACATTCAGGTAATATGTTGTCTAGAATATCTTGCCTGCCTGTTTCTTAAGTCTTATCTTCCAAACATGTGAGATACCCTTAAAAATATTTAGTCACCATAGTGTTCCTTTTTTGGCCTTACATCATTTTTCTTATCTTGAGTTTGCTGTATTCCACTTAAATGTTTCCCTGTCAACCACTCAATGAAGTGTAGACTGCATTGTCCTGTTTCACTTCCTTTGCCCAACTTTCTGCCTGTTGCATCTGCATTGTTACTGCAAGCAATTATGATTGTGTGAGGCATTACTCCAAGTGTGCAATGCCTGTAATTCCACACTTCCAAGTGTGGAAGTGGGAGGATTAAGCTGGGAGTTAGAGTTCTGTTTAGTGCTTCTGGTGATGCTGCTAGCTGACAGACTTCAGTGTAATCATTTAACTGGTAGGAGTACTGAAGCAAGGATATGTAGCCTTGCTGCAGACTCTGGAAGGGAGGTGATTTTGTACTTGTTCAGCCTTGTCCTAACAAACTGGAGAAGGCTGAAAGTCAGTTCATTTGAACTGGTTAGAACTCACAGGTGGGAGAAGTCAAGCTGTTCTCTAAGAAGGAGAGAGAAGCTTTTTTTGGCCCTCTTCATTTCAGCTGCATTTGGCAAGAGATGCTGGCAGATAACACAGGTGCCCAAGAGCATGCCTCTCTAAATGAAGTAAATTAAAGCCTATCATCCACAACTGGGCTATGGGGGTAGATGGCCTCTTTTTGTTGATAACAAAAACTTGGTTTTATTATCTTTAATTGCAATGTGCTGTTCCAGGGAAGCAGTATGTCATCAGAGAAATTGGGGAAAGTGAGTTGTGTGTTCTGCCAATGGGTCAGGTGTTTTTTCTCCATTCCTCCTTATGATCTGCTCAAGTTGTTCTATATGCACACACATTAGTCATTGTAGGCAGTCTTTAATTACAGGCAAATTGTCCTCACTGCTTCCCAAATTAATGTCTTTTAAAGTGTGTGCTAGCATAAAATAAAAACTATATGAGCAAAATTTTAAAGCTCTGCTTCTGTTAGAAGCCATCTTCACTGCCTGACAAAGTCTCACATTTTTCCAAGCAAGTAGCCTTCAAAGGAAAGAAAAAACATATTACCAGCACTGTAAAACAAAGAACTGAACAGCCTTTTTTCTCTTTTTGATGGGAGAAGAGCCAAATATATATTCCATATATATAAAAATTATATTAATAAAAATAACATTTATTATATATAAAATAAAATGTATTTCATAATTAACTATACAGTACTTTGGCCAAGTTCCCTTGACAGTGACTGTGTGTCTGTCCAGAGAATCTGTAAATGGAGGTTTGCAAAATGGGGGCTCATGACTCTCAGTCCCACTGCTGTGCTTTAGTTGCCCTGCAGCAGCTGGCTGGTGTCATCTGAACTGCTGTCAGCCTGGCACAGCTCTCCCAGCCATGGCCAAAGCTTCCTGTGCTGGGGGGTGTAGGAAGTTCAAGTTGAATGTGCATGCATTCTGTATGTTTTAACTAGAAAATTACATCTGAACCACCCTGAGGAACTAACTTGTTTGGGCTGAAGCAAAGTCAACAAGCAATGTGTAGGAAAGGTGTTAATTAATATAAGGCCTGCTATTTATAAATGTGGGTAGTGGTGTGTGGGTTTTGGGGAGTGTCACTTGTGATGTTATGGATGCTCTGAGTTCCTATTCTGTGGAAATCCTTTTCCATGAGCTGATAATGATGTTAAAACTCAAGGATGGTTTTCAAAGGTTGGGATGTTTACTTCAGGTGTTTCCTGTGTAAACTGAAGGAGTGTGGGCCTTAACAAATGAAATGCTTGTTCTGAAAGCACAGATACTTTCCAGTCTAGGTTTCCCACGGTGCTGTGTACAGGATGCTCTGCAACATGAAAGTAAGCACAATGATGATTTTGAATATACATCAAAATGTATTACCTCTCATTTTTCACTTAAAAACTGTCAGTTTAATGTGGAAGTTTTTTTTTTTTTGGAAGAAGTGGAAGGAAAATGCCTTTTCAGTATGTATGCCTTTTAAAGTTTGAAAATATGGAAAAGGAATTAAAAGAAGTTATTTAAATTCTGTATTCTTTATTTTAAATGTTGGATGCTTTTTTAAAAATTACTGCTGAGTCAAAACCAGTGAGATATTAAAAAAAAAAAAAAGAGTTGGGGCATAGGTTGGTAGCAAACAAAATAACTCTGTGAGCTAGCTTTAAATTTGTTATTTTTCTTTCAATGATATCAAAAAAGCACTGAATTAATCCTAGTTATTGTCCCATGTTTGAGCTCCATGCAGCATATGGGTGATTTGTACTTAAAATGAGTCTGGTCCTTTGTACTTTGGATGCCAATATATACTGAGAGAAATCACTGGGGAGACCTTGCTTTACCAGGTCAACAGTGCCTGAGCCCTTTATTGTGTTTTCCCTTGCACTGAGGACCTGGATATAGGCAAAGGATTTTGTTCATCTTCTGGTGATCTCAAACAGCATAGCCTCCTGATGATTCTACAGCATTTTCTTGTCCTATACCAGCTTCTCAAAATAATTCTAGTTTACAAGTATAATGTGATGTTGCCTAGATTACCAAGGAGCACAGTGTGTGGGCATAAATGCATAACCTCTTTTCAAAAATTAATTCTCTCTCTGCATTTTTCCTGACCAGCTATTTAAAGCATAGAGTAGCATTTGCATGTGAGGCTTTCTCTCCTCTAAAATACTCAGGCTAGTTGCAAATGGTTAAGTTACATGATAAAATACATCTTTAAGGGAGTGTGTGCACGTGTGTGAATATATGTAAATATCTAAACAAAATGAAAGCATGGGAGGAAGTGCTGCAGTGTTTGACCATGTCATGAGCAAGGTATTAACTGTTGTCTGTGGTGACTGTAACATCCTCCCACTTTGCACTGTACTTGTTTCACATGTGATCAAGGGGTAGAAGACAGAGCTCTACACCTTCCCAAGTCACTGGGTCTGAATGTAGCCCTGAGACTCCACTCATCACTAATCTTCCTTCAGTTAAAGCCACTAAAATGGTTCACCTGGCCAAGCATGTGGCTGTATGGCTGCCATCAAAATGCTGGTAAATAAGCAGTCACAATAACTTGCAGTCATATTTTGCCCCACTGACAGCTGATATGACAGTCTGATGTATTATAAATGTGCATTTTAGAAATGTACGTAATCCTCACATAAAATATGAAGGCTCAGCTCAAGCATTGCAAAGGAGCACGTGTGGATTGAACCAGTAGTGTGTTTTAAGGCAAGTGGTAAGATTTTAGGATGAGTACTCGGAGGCTTTATGAACTTCATGTATATAATGAATTTTGTAAGAGGGGGAAAGGTAGAGAGTTGATTCATTTGTTCTCCCTGTAAGAAACAATAGCTGACTCCACTAACTGGATCCCAGATGCAGACTGATGCAGCTAACTGTAAACATTGGAGGCTTCAGGGAAATCTTTGTCAGCTATAAATGAGAGTCAAATACTTCCTCCAAGTCACTTGTTTAAATCATTTGATGCACAACACAGGGTACTTTGAGTCAGACCTCTGACAACTTGCAACCATATTCTGGACAGTGTTTTAGACCCCAGAACTGCAGGACTTGTCAATGAATAGACTTCTATCTACAACCAAACTTCTCACTGCTCTATAATGCTGTGAAGGAATTGGGATTTCTGCTCAAGCAGTTGTTTACAATCATTTGTTCCTGCTATATTGTGTCTTAGTTCACCATCAGGAATTCATCATTCCTATCAATGTGAAATACATGCCTGCTAATGTAAATCAGCTGACATACCAAACCCAGGCTCAAAACCATGGCCATTATCACTAATGCCAGAAGAGGAAATGCTGCTAATATGATTAATTTTAGAATGAATAGTCTTTTGAATAGTCTCTGATTCTGCATCTCATCCACTACTTGGCTGCTGTGAAGGAAGTATCATGAAGGCTTGTAAGTGGTATATCCAACATTTAGCATGTATCTTACAAATTCTAGGTTGGTGTCATGTGCCTTATTGCATATTTTCAAGAGAATACTATGTTTGTATGTGATGAATGTCCTTTTTAGGTTGCTTACAAAAGATGTCTCTCCCAAAAAAACTGAGCATTAGTCTGCTAGATGTAATGCTTGGGCTATTGCTGTCTTATGAAAATTTGCCTCTAAAAAATACTCATAACAAAAATGTTTGTTATGAGTCCTATAATAAGAAAAATAGCAGTGCATTACAATCACTACCTGAATTTTGCTCCTGGCTGTGAAGCAGAAGTGAATTTCAGGTTTGAAGCCAGACTTCAGCTGCTCTTTGGCATTTGCTTGTATTGTCATAACCTTCTCCTGTGGAAGGTTGTAGGAAAGAGAACAAAAAAAAAGGTGATCAATGGTAGGAAGCCACTCATGAGTGAGACTTGCAATTTAAGTAGAAGAGCTTGATCTCTACAGAGAGAGTTTGCCAGGCTTAGCTCTGGAATGCATGGCAAATATCAGTGCATTATCCTCAGCAGCAAGATCTTCTCCAGGTTTCAGGAAGAAGTGAACAAAAACTTTACAAAACAAATTACTTACAGATTTTTTTCCTCAACAAGAAGTGGGACAAGTCCTGCTCTGAATTAAGGTCTAACTTAATAAACCTTAAAGCAAGCAGCCATAATGTTGAGGAGAGAAAACACACAGATTAGGAAGAAAAAAGTAGTGAGGAAAAAATAATCAAGCGTTATGAAGGCTGGGGAGATAGAGTGGATGAAGTGATGTTTCCCAGGCTGCTGTGGGTGTCAGGGTACCAGATCAGTCATACAGGATTTCAGAAGAGGCATGATAGACAGATCTAGAGCATCTGCTCAGAATATTGTCTGACTTAGAGGGTCTAGCTTTGCCTCAACCTATGCAAACATTTGCATTTCCCTTATTGTTAGGACTTGCCAATATGTTTTATAACTTGGGTAACATCTTGTCTGGGTATTTTATTGTTTTTTTACAATTTTTTCAGAATTTGTTAAGGATAGCCAAAGGAAACTAGCTCTTGGTATCTGCATCAGTAGATCTGCAGTTAGAAATTAAGCTAATTGAAATCTATGTCAATTTAATTCTTTATGAGATGCCCTGTGTGTTTGATTATTTTTAATGGTTACTTTATAATCTTCTGGGAATATTTAATTTCTTAACTACATTTATAGGAAGAGGTTTTCATGCGAACACTAGGAATTTGTAGGATTTGAGTCTGCCAGGGTTTGAGTCTGTCAGGGTTTGACACTGGCCAGAAGCCAGGCACCCACAAAAAAACATTTACTCATTTTCCTCTGCTACCATTGAGCATAAGAAGGGGAAAGAAAAGACCAAAGGGGCTTGTGAGTTGAGGTAAGGATCAGGAAGTAACACATAAAGGGCAAAATAGGCTCAAAATTTTAAAAGTATAAAGAAAAATTTATTAACAGAATTAAAAGAGGATAATGAGAACTAAAGTAAACCACTAGAACACTTTCTCTCCCCTCCTCCCCCCAGCCATTTTTTCCTTCCCACTGACAACACAGGGAGACAAAACATGGGGTTTTTAGTAGTTTGTCACTTCTAAAAATCTTTCTTCAGTTTGCTTAGAGAGAGGAGTCTCTTTTGCTATGCTGTGGGGTCCTTCCCACGGGAGACACTTCTCTGTGAACTTCTCTAACGTGGTTCTAATTTTCAGGGGTAGCAGTCACACCTGCCCTGCTGCAATGCAAATCCCTCTCGAGGGCAAAATATTTTTCCTCGACTATGTGGGTCATTTTCGTTCATGGGGTATAGCCTTTTGAGGATGAACTGCTCTAGTTTGGAAGGAAAAGTCTTCTTCTATCCTTGGAAGAAGGATCTTCTCTGTCTGTTCAAGTTTCTTATTAGATTACAGCTTTTCAGCATCCACATGCTCTAGCGTGAGTATCTTTTCTCACGGGCTGTGGGTACACTTTTACATCCCCCCATGCACTTCATGCCTTACAGGGAAGAACAATTTGTTGCATTATAGCCCTCACCACAGCTTGCAGGAGAATCTCAGCTCCAACATCCAGAGCACTTTCACCTCCCTCTCCTTCCTTCCCACCAACCTTAGTGTCACCATGTTGTTCTCCTCGCATGTCCTCACCTTTTCCTTTTCTCTGACTCGGGAGAGAATCAGTGTCCATAGGTTTGTTTGTTCTCAAGTTCCATCAACTGGAAGGTTCTTACAGAGCTGCACAGCACTGAAAGGTTGATCCCATGCAGGCTCCGCAATCGGGGAATCGCTCGCCGTGCCCCTCGCTGCTGGACACGTGGTCCCCGCCAGCTTGACCCAGCACCTCTCCTTGTGCAGGGCACCAAAAAGGAAACACTTCCCTTCTGTTCACAGCATGGCTGGCTAAAAGCAGTGAAGCAAATAAACTTCATTGCGAGCCATGCCAAGATAGCAGCGGCTGCGTGGCATCGCCCCGGCCGCAGGGCCCCAGCCGCGCCAGTTTCGGCTGCGTGGGTGCTGCAGGCTGCGTGGGTGTTCCCGGCTGTGTGGGTGCTCCTGGCTGCACAGGTGCTGCAGGCTGCGTGGGTGTTCCCAGCTGTGTGGGTGCTGTAGGCTGCATGGGTGTTCCTGGCTGCACGGGTGCTGCAGGCAGTGTGGGTGCTGCAGGCTGCATGGATGCTCCTGGCTGCACGGGTGTTCCCGGCTGTGTGGGTGTTCCCGGCTATGTGGGTGTTCCCGGCTGTGTGTGGGTGCTCCCGGCTGT
>VYXF01010441.1:167336-186009 GCA_013397295.1 Polioptila caerulea | reverse complement strand
GCTGTGTGGATGTTCCCGGCTCTGTGGGTGCTCCCGGCTGTGTGGGTGCTCCCGGCTGTGTGGGTGCTCCCAGCTCTGTGGGTGCTGCAGGCTGTGTGGGTGCTCCCGGCTGTGTGGGTGCTCCGGCACTAGCCCCAGCCTCATGGTCTAGGCCACATGGCTGCTCGAGGCACTGGGGTGCCCCCGGCAGCATGGCCCTGGCAGGCCTCCCCACCCCTCAGAGAAGAGGAAGAAAGAGGAATTACGTGCCTTTTTTTCCTTCTTCAGTCAGTCATCACAGAGGTATTGCTGACTACTCCAATTGGGCCAGCCAGTGTGTCCATCACCAGAGCCTTCAGGGCTCTGCTGCACAGAGTAGAAGTTTCAAACAGCTTCTCTCTCAGAAGCAGCCCCTGTGGCATCCTCTGCCCCCACTAAAAGTCAGGTTGTGTTAAACTAACACAGTCTTAGATCTGAAAATTAATTTTTTAGGCTATAATAATTTCATTATGATGGAAATCTCATAGTTAATATTAATGGTTGTTTTCTGAACCCACAACAGTATTTTTCTAAAATTCTGGGATTGGTCTTACTAAATACTAGTCATTACAAGACCTCTTCTGTTTTTGTTAATGCCAAACAAAATCCAAAATTCAGTTCCTAATCCTAACTGTACATTTCTAAGCTGTACAGACTCACAGAACCACCAGTGCCTGGGCAGAGGGGCAATAGGTTTTTATCTTCTGCTCTATATATTGCTTTAATGTCTGTATAGGTGAATTGGCAAGCTTGGCAAGTGAATTTGCCATGGGCATTTTCATCTGAATTTACCTGAGGATCTCACTGATGTAGAACCACAGTAATGGGAACCAGGTGTTACACCCAGGGGAGAAATGCTAACAAACACACAGCACCCCAATTTAGCAAACAGCTTGATTCAAACAACACTACCAGAAAACAATTTGCCCTCACCCATGAGATTACGCCTGTACTCCACATAAATGGTGTCAGAGATGGCCATGGCAATCTTAATATAAAATCAGATTGGATGCAGAACAACATTCAATGTTTTTTCCACTCAGTTAAGAAGGATCATGGACTAGGTTTGAATAATCTTCAGATCCCTTGAACTCTACCTCAAGAGTTTCATTGATTCAAAAGCAAAGAGATTATTCCATTTAATGCCTGGGAAATGTGTTCTTTCACCCAAGCAGTACATTCCTAGAGAAAGTTCAGAGGTTCTTTTCAAGCTACTTTGCCTGAAAACTGGGAATGGATAAAATTTGCATAGATGTTTAATGAATCATGATTATTTTGTGTGTAAACAGGAGAATAATGGATAATACACATAATCTTTGCATGACCAGAATCTCATTGTCAGGATGGTTGTCAGGACTCTAGGATGCCAATTTGGGATTTCTTCCTGTCTTACCACGGTAATATGGCAGTAATGCACACACTCTTGCATAATTGATTTAGAAACACAGCATACCTGCCTTCTCCAGCCATTCCAGCCAGCCTTGCAGCTTGAGACCACGGGAAACCCACCCTGAACGTGTGGCTGTTAAGCCTGGGGCAGTGGCTGTACTCTTTGTCGAGCTCGTCTCTGCCCATGCTGATTTGTAAGATCTGTCCCCAACTCCAAGGCTTAAGACAGGCTTTAGTGCTTAACAAAGACATAAAAAAAAAATACTTCTTCGATTGGCAAATGTGTAAACATTGGGATAAGCTTCCAATGGAAACTTTGTTCTATGGGGAAGTATGCCTACATCTTTCTTTCATGCAAATTAACAAAAAATATTTGCATCTACAGCAAATGTTTGTGCACTCAAGGCACATGGCTAAGTTAGAGTTTGTCTTCCTGCTGTTATCATGCAGATGGGTAGATCTTGATCTAGACTCCACCTTTCACCATAAAGAAAAGGGTCATTTTCTTAGAGAAATATATCCCTATGAAACTATTCTTTGCACACTCCTGTCTTTCTGCAGAGATGGCTTTCCTACTGTTGTTTTGTCTAATTAGTGATCTGTGAGGTTTTAAAATTAAAAAAAAAAAAATCTAAATTTGGTGCAAAGCTTGAGCAGCCAGCTGTTAAAGAATTTGTCTGTGTTTGTTAGTTGTGGTGACACAGCACCCATTGAGCTTGGACATACAATGTTCCTGATTAAATTAAGAACATGAATGACTGAAAGATGTCTTCAGCTCTTCCATAAAGAAAAAGCCCTTTTTGAGTTGGTATTTGTCAGTGCACTGGCATCCCATAAAAATAAGTATTTTGTGTAACAGATTTCCGGATTTAAAAAAAAAGGAGAAAATAGGTGTTTGGAGTTATTCCTGCAAACTGTTCCTATCCAGGACCATGATATCCCTGTGAAGTTTTCTACATTTTTCTTAAAAATTTGTTTACCTTTTAGAGTTTAAACATGGTTGACTGGGTAGGTTGACCTTGGCTGAAAGCCAGATACCAACAAAAGTCACTCTCTCACTCCCCCCAACAACTGGACAGGGGAGAGAAAATATAACAAACATGAATTGAGGTAGGGACAGGGAGCGATCACTCACTGATCACTGTCATGGACAAAACAGACTTGACTTGAGGAAATTAATTGAAATTTATTACCAATCAAAATCAGAGCAGGCTGATGAGAAGTAAACCATAAAAATAACTTCTCTGCACCCTACCTCCATCCCAGCTCTACCTCCTCCCCCAGCAGCTCAGAGAGATGGGAATGAGAGTTATGGTCAGTTCACCACAGGTTGTTTCTGCTGCTTCTCAGAGTCAGAATCCTTCTCCTGCTCCAGTGCGGGGTCCCTCCCATGGGAGACAGTTCTCCATGAACTCCTCCAAGGTGAGTCCATCCCACAGGCAGCAGTTCTTCACTAACCCCACCGTGGGTTTCCAAGGAGTGCAGTCCTTCAGGCACAGCCTGTTGCAGTGTGGGTCCCTCACAGGGTCACAGGTCCTACCAGGGAACCTCTCTCCATGGATCCACGGCCCCTGCTCCAGCACGGGCTTCCCACGGGCTCTCAGCCTCCTTCAGGCCCCTCCCTGCCCTGCCCTGGGCTCCTCTGGGGGCTGCAGGTGGGTCTGTGCCCCCCGTGCCCTCCCTGCCTGCTGGGGAATCTCAGCTCTGGAGCTGGAGCAGCTCCTGTCCCTCCTCCTGCACTGCCCTGGGGGTGCTGTTCCTCCCACGTGTTCTCACTCCTGTCCTCTCTGGCTGCTTAATCATTTCCTTTTTCCCTTCTCAAATCTGTTATCACAGAGGTGTTACTACTCTCACTGACGGATTTGACCTTGGCCAGTGGCAGGTCCATCTTCAAGACAGATGGCATTGGCTGTTGGACACGGGGAAGCTTCCAGCAGCTTCTCCCAGAAGCCACCCCTGAGGCTCCCCTTCTACCAAAACCCAGCCATGCAAACCCAATACATTGACTTTCTACACATGTTGTTTCTTAGATTTTCGGTGGTCACACATTGAATTGTAATTGAAGTTGCATGTGCAGATTGTGTTTTTTTTTTTCAATTATCACCAGTCTCGGAACCATTTTCCCTTTCTAAGTGATGTGTGAGCTCTTTTTCGACAAGTATGTTCTACAAATTGGAGAAAGGGAAGCACCATCTCAAGGTTGAATATTGTGTAAATTTTTTTTGTAACCTGTCCTTATTAACTGAAAAGGTGTTGTAAGACTGTATTGCCCTTTTTAGAGTGGGAGCTAATCAAGTCTTCTGTAGGTGTGTATTCTGGCAGGAGAACAATTTAAATGTGAAGGTTTAGGTAAGTGTATTCTCATCTGGTTCTTGATTTATTGACCTCATACAAGCAGATGAGGACCTGGAGCTTGTCCTGGCTGAGTTGTGTTTGTACACATCCGTGTTGCTTTTTGCTTTCTGATGCAGCACAAGCAGCAGCTTCCCTATCGTACTCTTGCTGTCTGTAAGCACCTGATAAGGAGGAGGAAGCACTAGCAGATAAGAAAATGGAAGCTGACACAATTTTCAGCTTTGAGCATTTGAAAGGGCAGCTGATTCTTACACTGAAAATGGGATGCTATTTTCTTGTAATACCCCGTTGGAGAAGGAGAGCCTTGGGAATACAATGTTCCTCTCTTTACTCTTCAGTGCAGTGCCTTGCACAAAATACTGAAGTTACAATTTTGAGCTTTATTTGCTGTTCTTAAACTTCAGTTTAGGGACTGCAAACAATTTTCATATCATTTACCAAGAGATTAGGTTGTCTGAGTATTTAGCTTGTTAAAATTATTTTTTTTAGAACAGGAGGTTACTCAGCCAAGTGGAGGGCAAATGGGCATTTTCCCAGTAAAGTTTTGCAGTGCATGATCAGGAATAGCAGATTTGGGCTACAGAACCCTGTGGTCTGCTTTGCTGTTGACTGTTCCTTAAAGAGGGCGTTGGGGCAGCCCCTGGTTAAACAAGGTACAAAGCAAGGGACAGACACACATGACACACTCCTGTGCTTTGAAAGACAAAGAGAAAAGGAAAGTCAATAAGCAATCTGTCCTCTTGCTGTTTGGCATGTTACAGGAGAAATTGTTTGTTTTCCATCATAATTCAGTCTGTTAAGGGATATCCAGCCAAACATGGGTGGTGCTGCAAGCCCCAAGGTCAGCGTAACAAAATATTTTAGTATCACCGAGGCCCATAAACTGTTTCAGAAATGCCTGCTGATCTTGTTATTTGTAAGCTTAGAAACAATTGTTAGGTCAGCAGACACTGGCTATATAGCCTGTTCTTTTTAGTGCCAGGAGTCTCTGTCAGTCTATCAATACAGGGATGATCTACTCACAGAGGTGTGAGAACCTGTACCAGCTCAAGGGTAACTGCTTTCCAGGTGCCCGAAACAAACCACCACACAGCCTGTTATTCTGCACAGCACAAACACAAGAATACAAAATGTTCTTAGTGCTTCCTTCTGTTCCCTCTGTATTGCCTCCAAAGCTCCAGTGGAGGAAGCAGCACTGTAGGCACTTCTCAGCTGCCAGTGTATGACAAGCATTGCAGATGGCAAAAATAGTCTTGAGCTTCTGGAGCTCTGCCTAAGCTCTGAGATGGGTTCACAGGCAGTGATGTGTCTGGTTGATAATTCTGGGATAGTCCCTGAATAAACTTCTTTACTCTAATCCTGAAGAGAACATCTATCTGAGAATCTACTACAGTTTGCATAAATTAGAACAAACTCCAGCTTTCTGTTTTAAACTAAATAAAAACAAACTGGGGACAAGCCCACCAGAGAATATGGCTATGCTATTTGTGTCTAGAAGCTGAGATAGCAGTGTTCCATCACTTTAGTACATTTAGGTATGAGAACAGAATTCCTTTCACAGATTCCAAAGAGGAAACAGTTTCTGCATCTTTAAAAATATGTTAATCAGTTTATTGGAGAATATGTTGATGAAACTGCCTCTAAAGCAGTTAACTGCCATGAAGGAGATCTCATCACCTATTTTGAGACTTCAATATGTATTTCTATTGCATGTTGGGGAAGGAATCAAAACCAAAATGTATGCCTGAGTACCAATTAAGATGTGCCATTAATCCTCTTTGCAAAGCAGTGAGAATGCCGTAATCACATTTTAAAACAAGAAGTCAAAACTGTGATGAAGCATGAAATCTAAAAATACTTTGTATTAGATACCAGAAAATATTCTTTAAATTCTACAAACCATTTTGCCATATTTCCTTCACTGCACATACACCCTGATTTCTAATGAAATATGAATCCCAGTAAATCCTGGCTTTATGGTGCATTTACAGTGACCCCAAGCATCCTATTTTTGAGGGGGTTATGTTAAGCCTTCTGGAAAATACTTGTCTTTCATCATGGCCACCTTCTAAAATAGCTCTTCAGTTTCTGGAGGCTGCAGTTCACCTGACCACTTTAGGCAGGTGCTTCAATTTGTGTGTTTGGCAGTCTCCAAGCACATGCTAAGTCCCTCTAATATCGGGAATGTTTTAAGAATAGTGCTTAAACACTCTTGTAGAGGAAAGCAGACGACTATTTACTGCCACAGTTTTGGATATCACCTCTCTTAGTTGTATGTACCCACTTCTTGGCCAGAAGCTTCTGCTAATCCTTTGGAATGGCAGGAGAGCCACCTTTGTGTGGAGTCCAGAGCTATAGCTGGAAACCCAGCAGTTTGTAATGCCAGCTCAAGCTCAGGTGCTGAGAGGTGATGTGCATCTGCTCTGGGGCCAGCACAGGGATGATACCCCTGGCAGAATTCAAGGGAGGACAGTGAGGACAGTCACATTGTCCTTGGGCTGAGAGATAGGGCTCAACTTGCTTCTTGGTTTCTGCTCTGATGCCTCCTTCCTTTGATTCATGTGGTATTGGTTTTGTTAATTTTGAGGAAGCTCATCCTACATGGAAAAAAACTGTTTGTGTAAAAGGGTCTGTAATGAAAGATGACTGCAATCATTGCAGGCTGTTACATTTGCACATTTGAAGGTTAATTCATGTACTGCACTCAGACACAGCCAAATATCCATGAGAGATGATTCTGATTTTAAAAATAGACTGATTACAAAGCAAACAACTGAATAGAGGTGAAAGAGCGAAAGTCCACCTGATTCCAGTACTATGAAATTGTCAATGACATAGGGAATCTCATGCCAACTTAACTATTGCTTTTCTTATAGAAAATTACAGAAACAAGTCATTGCAGCATCAGATATAGGCATTAACAGTGTGCTGACAACTAAAACAGGAGTCCAAATCAGTTCCCTACGTCTTAGCCCCCTTTGGGTTTTTTCTGAAAGTGAAAGTTGTGAGTCAAAGCTTAAAAAAGTAGAATATGGACAAGTCAAACAATTTCATGTGTGTCCAGGGAGCGTGTTCCAATGGTACTTCCTTAAGGCATGCCATCAGATAACAGAGGGCTGTATGTACAAAACAACATGTAGCACACCAGGGAGGGAACAAACTCCTTACAAGTGCATAACACGTGTAGAACATACCTGTGGGACACTGACCATCTCTGGCAGTACTGCTGCTGCCTTTCCTCTTTTGCTGCTGGCTGTGGGAGCTTGCAGCAGTGTGGCCTGGCTGCAACTTTGTGGTTTGTGCTCTGGAAGCTAAATACTGGTCCCAGGATTACAACTTGGCCTTGAGAGAGCTCAGTAGATTTAGCCAGCATCATAAATACAATGCCAGAGTTCTGTATTTCCTTCTAAACCTAGCTTTCATGAGGTTGGTGGGACATGTATTTTGTTTTTACATTTGTAGATTATATGATCTCAACAGAGGGATTTTTTAAACCAGATATTGCATTTGCCCAGATCTTGTGTCCATCAGTCACAGAGATAACATTACCCTTTTTAATCAGGTGAAATGGACTGCAGGGGTAGGGATGGAACCTGTCTGGCTGTGTCTGGAGCAAAGCATTTCTCTGGGAACACTGGCTTTGGTCAAGGTTGGTTTTTTGTTGATGTGTGGGATATATGCTTTCTGCAGGAAGAGAAAGGAAGGATATTTGTTTTTCAGCTTTCCAGTTAGCTGTGTTTCTTTGTGTGTGATGTTTTTACTCATATGGTCTTTTCAGCAATAGAATTCACTCCCTTCTTCTTGATCTAGATTATTGCCTTTCAATATTTGATGAAATAAGCCTGAGGCCCCAGGCAAATGGGAGGAGAGGCAAGATTGGAAGCAATGGAATGAGTGATTGGTAAGTGCTCTTGGATTTATTGGGCTCCAGTCCTGCCTTATCTTTTTGTTAACTACTTGAGTATCCAGCAGATCCAGCTGGGCTGGAAGAAAACCCACCATGACCTTCTGCAGGCAAATGCTGACATCTGTTTTGAAAGAAAGATTTGTGAATAAATATTAATGCCAAAAGGACACCAAACCTGTGGCTCTAAGTCTNGCTGGAAGAAAACCCACCATGACCTTCTGCAGGCAAATGCTGACATCTGTTTTGAAAGAAAGGTGTTTGTGCATAAATATTAATGCCAAAAGGACACCAAACCTGTGGCTCTAAGTCTCACTGAAGCCTTCCTCTGCTGCTAGAACAAGGCTGAGTGTTTGCCTTGCACAGTGTTTCTGCTGATCCATCCACATCTCTACTCACACCTTTCAAAACAGACACACTTCAGAGAAGGGTACGTTTGACCCACAGCAGTCGTTTGCTTTAGCTTGGTAGAAAAAGATTGCAGTTACCCAGGAAAACACAGGCTTTTAACTTTAGCAGTATCTTGTTAATTTGTTGCAGAAATCACTACAAGTTGGTTTTTGTTCTGTTTTTTGGGGCTGTTTTTTTGCTCAGTAAAAGAGTGGGGAGAATCTGACCCAGTCCAATTCGAGTGGTGTTAGAAACAGTAATTTGTTTTACTGTGGTTGAAGAAATTAAACAACTGATCTACCATTGCTCCTTTATAGAAATTATAGTCTTTGAGGCCTGTCCTTAAGAAATGCTAAACTTAATTATTCAATAGGAGTGGGCACATAGCATTTCCTTCAGAGTACTCCTAACAAGGTTTCTAAGGCAAAGCTTAGCAGATCATGGAAGTAACTGTATTCCTGCTGTTGTCTGTGGCCTTGTGTGTCTGATCTGTTCATTTCATGGAGTCATGAATGCTTTTCTTCCCTTCCCTTTTTCATGAACAGCAGAGTATAATATGTAGACCTCTTCAGTTCTGAGCTGCAGAGCTGAAAGGAGCCTTGTTTATAGCTGTGTAAGAAAGTTACCCCTTCACAGAGGAATGGAAGCGATAAAGTCTGAAAGGTAAGCTGGATGATATTTTTTACTTAATTACAGAGATGAACTTTTAAAATATTTTCATCTGACCATGCAAAACTCTTGTTGGGGCTTAGAATTTCTCCTTTTGTTTCTTTTTCTCAGAGAATCTTCTCCCAGTTGCTAAAAAGACAATAACAATTTGCTAAATGACAATAACAACCCGTGCTGAAGATAGACAATAGATATATATGCTGGCTGCACCTGGAACTGCACCAAGGGGAAAGTGCCTGCAGCCTTGTTGCACACACCACTAAGGAACTGTTATTCCTTTTTCCTTATCTTGGCCTGAAAGCCCCTTTATTTCAAAGTTCTGATAATTCTGAGGAAAGGGGGTCGTATCTTCCATTCCAAGGGAGGCTCCTTCCTTCCTTGACAGAGAGCTGTCTTTCAAACCAAGAGAGATCTGTTTGAGAATGGACTGTAAAAGTGACCCTTTGGAGCCTATATCATTGTTCATCCTGCAAAGTTCTGGAATTTCATAATCTTAGTTGTTACCAGTGTGGGTTTTCTCTCTTCTCTACTCTTTTACTGATGGCTTTTAAAAGTCTTTTCAACATCATTTGCTACTCTCTGAGAAATTATAAAAGTCCACCACCCTGTACTGAGAGACAAGGCTTAANTTGGTGGCAGGGCCATTCCATGGTGGCTGCAGCCCTCCTGCAGTGGCAGATGTGGCTCTGCTGGAGCAGGGATCCTGGAGAAAGGTGCAGCACCCCTCTGAAGGCCCAGTGGTGATAGATGGGCCTGGTCTTACCCTGAGAATCCAGTGGCAAAGGCTGCTTGATGCTCTAATATCTCAGGTTTTTATCCAGGTAGGAATCCTTGGCTCCTCCCCCTGGATGGAGCATTTCCCAGTGGGATGATGGAATTTTATCAGTGAGACTCAGTGGCCCATGAGCAGAAGATCTGTCCCTGGAGGGAGGATGGGTTGTGGAAGAGATAAAGAAAACTGCCCCAGCTGGTTTTTAACAGCTGGGCCATGAACAGAGGGTTCCCCCATCCCACCCCTGGCCCAGTTCCAACAGCTGGTGATGGAATACACACTGCTGGCAGAGCTGGCACTGCAAACCACGACAGCCACGTAGAGGGACTTTTATCCACCTGCTTGGAGAACAAACATATAAGTGCAGGAGAGAATAATGAGTCTTACATTTGGGCACTGGTTGTGGATTTGAAATTTGCAGGGATAAGGAAGGAAGAAACTAAAACATAAGGCTGGCACTTGGACATTGCAATTAGGTCTGGCTTATTCTCTTACACAGAAGTTTACAATGTTACAATTTTCCAAGTCATTGGCATAAGCATAGAAAATAGTATAATGCATTATTGAATCAGTTTGAGTGGAAACTTCTCATCATGAAAATGTAATTAAGCTATTATTTTTGTGGCAGCTTAGTGCTGTAATGGCAGCATACTCCATTGATGAGTAGAATCTCAAGATTCAGAACGTGATTCCTGCTCACATTCTTGGAGAACACAGCTACATATCCAGGCATGCTCTAAAGAAAGAATTTAACTCACCCACATGTATCATCACAGGATAATGTGGAATGGGGAAAGCCACTTAATGCACTCTTCTTGTCTTCCTTGTTGGAGAGCATGCTAAAGGATATTGGAGTGACAAGTGAAAATGAAGCAGCCTTCTTTGTTCTGACCTGATTTGTCAAGGGCATGAGGGTTGCATTCTTCTATTGTCATCTGGAGAGGAAACTCTCGCTGCTTCCTCTGAGGTTTCCAGAGTGAGTTGTGAAGGAGAAGTACCCAGGTGCCTTTGAGTGCATACCTGTCTCCTGTCTCTAGCACTCTTCAGCACACTTGCACAGTAATTCAAGCTTACAGATAGTGAAAGGATTTTCCTTCTTGAGTGGTTATTGAAAGGAATTAATCACAAATTTCTTATTGAAATGTCTATGTTGTAAAATGATAATTCATTCAAATCTAACCTTTTTTGCAAGAGAAGACTTGTTCTGAGCCTATCCTATCACATTTTTTCTTTTACAATGATTTTTACAGGAAAGGTTTTGACATTCATATATCTGCTTTGAACAATTCTTTTATAATTTGTAGTATTTGAAACACAAATGGGAGCTTAAACTGAAAAAAAAAGAGATAAATAGTTGCAATGAAACAATGAAGTTGATATTTTTGTTCTAATTTACATGGGGAAAATATTTTTGAAATATCACATTTGTATAGGCTTGGAAAAGTGTTTCTCATTATGTTCTAAAATAATAAAGGGATTGAGAAATATCTAGTTGAAAATAAACCGAACAAAATAAGAGTTAATTTCTGCTCTTTGTAGAAGGATCTTAATTCCTGATATCCTTGCATTAGCGTACAATGTTACATTTTACATTTCTCAGGACTATGAGAGTTCCTACTCATGTTTGTCCTCACCATGTTTCTGTTCATGCATGAACTTTAAAGGTGAATTCTGCACACCTCAACCAAAATTCCATGGGAATTCCAACTTGGTAAAGATTGCAGGGTCAATACTAAGGATTGCTTGCTGCTACTCTGCAGTGAGTCTGTTTTTGGCATCCAATTGCAGATGCAGCTTTTGCACACAGTGGTAGATCAGCAGAGCAGGAAACAGCACCTTGATTATTTGTGATACCATAAGGGCAAAGTGGGCTAATAAGCAAGTCATCTGTAAATTGGAAAAGCACAGTACAAGAAAACAAGAAATTACTTCAGAAAATCTTTGGTCTTTTTTTAAAATCTCTTACCATTTTTTCCACACAGCATACTGGTAGTTAGAGGACAAGCCTGAAAATCAGAGCTGGTGTAAACTGGTGCTATCCAGTGAAGTCTGGTGGAGTTGTACTATTTCATATGTACCTGCTTTCAAAGAAGGACTTGGTCAAAAGTGACCATACCATGGAAGTGACAGTGATATTATCCTGGCTGCCTGAACCTTTTCCTCTTGCTACTGGAGCAGATAAAAGCAGATGTAATATACAGACTATGGGAGGCAGCCTGCATTCTGTTTTTTCAGCACTTTATCAATGGGAGAAACAAAAAAAACCCCCAAAACAACCAACCAACAAATCAAGCAACAAACAACCAACAAACAAAAAACAACCAAAACAAAACTAACGAAAAATTCCTTGTAATAATTTCTTATAACTTAAAGCAAAGACACTCGACTTGAAGTTCCTTGTTTTCTCTTTTGAGTGATAAAAAGAAAAAAACCCCACACTCTAGCTTTCCAATAGTGGCCTAAAATGTTATTTCTCCTCAGCATCAAGCCATTTATGTTCACAGAATTTGAGTTTCTGGCAAGCCCACACTGCTAGCAACATATCTTTCTCATAAAGAATCTTTGCTTCTGGATTCATCAACAACAGTGTAATAGGAATATTCCTCTTGCCTACCAGATTAAGTGTTCTGTGATCAGCTAGTCGATGCATGTATTTTAATTTGTTGTGGATATTTCTGTGTATCCAAGGAAATGTTTAGACTGAAAGTTGGGAAGAAACAGATTTAAAAGGCTGTAAATCTGTGTATCTGTGTCAAAGTGTCTAAATACAAAGATGACAAGTGTGCCAAAATCTAATTCAGAAGTCTGACTGAGACAAGTCTTACAAGATTATATTATGGATCTTTTTCCTACCATTAGTCAAAAGCTATAACCAAGCCATAACTTCCTACAAAGTGTATACATATTTAGACTGGATTATCTAAGCAATTGGAACACTTAGCATTTGCATGAAAAAATCTTGTGAAGCAATTAAAAAAAAATAAAAAATCAGTGATTGGCATCAAACTGACATTCAGCATCTATATTTTAGGGAAATAATCTCTTTATGGTATTTGAGGTGCTAAGTTTGCTATTCCCTCCCTACATACACCTTTTTACATCTATGACAGTACCAGACAGGGTGTGTACACATTGCTGATGGGATCGTGGTCACCCTGTCAGTCAGCAGAGGTCATGTGGATTCTGGAAGTCTCTGCTAGCAGACACTGTGACATGGAGGCAGTTCCTGTATCACTTACTCCTTTAGTCACAGCAGATTTCCATTGACCCATGCTTTGGCAAAGAGCCCCTTCCTCTCACCAAGTGGCTCTTGAGGTTTTTTTATCTTTTCTAGCCCTTGAGGTTTACAGCTCAAAAACCACATGGGAAACACTGCTAGGGACCAAGTGTCTCTGCCAACCTTTCTTTTTCTAATTGCTGAGAAGATTGGTGGCACAGCAGCATACTCTAACTCTTCTCAATGCTCTCTGTATGGCTAATGCACAGCTCATTGCTGCTTTCTTCCTGGGCAATTGCCTCTGGAGTGGCTCATACATCAGCAAACTCTGAAGTACAAGACATTATCACTTGTTGCCACAACCGTCATTGCCACAACGGAAAATGAGGTACATAAAAATGTCAGTCACAAAATACCAATCCACAATTAACCTTATTTTGGACCAGCAGAAGGACTTAAGGTGAGATAATGTCATGGTGTTTGAAATTGCTGTGGTTCAGCTCTTAATCCTAACTGCACACTTGGGTCAAGGTGGCTGTGAGCTCACAGTCAGTTTGTGGACAGGCCTTCCTTGTTGCTTGGAATCTCAATTAATTTACACTCAGCTGTATTGCAGCAAGAAGTGTCTGTAAGACTTTGTCTATATCCTGTTTCCATGGGCTTGTATTTCCAAAAAGAGAAGTCAAAAATATTTTTATGTTGCATGTTCTTTGGTAGCATACATATATATATGTATATTATATCCAAAAGGTAATTCTTTCATTTGTTTTTTGTCTAAGTTTGACAGGGACTTGAAGCTAGATGAGGATGCTGCCTTGGAAATACAGAATCAGGGGGAAGCACAGTTCTTTTCCAACTCAGGACAACTACAGTGAAACATGATTTACCTGCTTTGGCCAGAGGCACCACAGTGCAGGACACTGAGCTCCTCAGCCCTGGGCCCCAACAGCAACAGCTCCCATGCAGCCAGGAGCATGGGCAAGCACACACCCAGGCTGAGCTCACCAAGAATTTGCCAAGCAGCTGATCTGTGTTTTAAAAGGCCTTGGCATATACAGGATCTGAGATCTTTGGGAAAGGATTTAAACAATGCAGTTGCTTGTGATAGCATAGAAAGATTCGAGAGCCAGAAAGAGCCTTTCTGTCTTCCCTCTGAGCTTAAAAGGAAAAATTTCCTGCAGTTATATTATTGGAACTAAAATCTTAGTCTAGCCACATCATTTAAAAGGAGTATCTGGCACTTTTAGACAGACTTTTAGGGCTCTTAAACATCATCAGAAAACACTGTTTCCATAGTCAGGAAGCCCAGCTTGCACCTTGTTCCCCTGATTTGTTGAAATGGTGCTGACAGTGAAGTGTGGCATGCAAGGAGATCCAGTCTCAGGCTGGGGGGGCAGACAGCAATGGAGGGTTTCTTTCATTTTAAGTCTTATGCTCAATCTTTCTAAATGCAGTGCTATCACAAGGCTTACAAGGTTTTGTCCTTGTTTAGTTTTCTTTAGCCAAAATAATTATCAATCTCTAGTGTGAGTGCAATGATATCATTTGTGTTAAAACCAGAAAGTGGAAACAGAGGGCTGTTTGATGAAAAGTTGGATGATTTTGTCTTTTTGTTTGTTCTCTTCTTGGAAAAGAAGAACGAATTGCCTAAGCCTACCTTCTGGAGAAGGAGGCTGAGATAGGACCCAATTCCCTTCCTGTGTAGCAGTAGTCCAGTGGGAAGGGCCAGCTTCAAACCCTTCTTCTAGATCTGGTCTTCTGCACTGAATAGGCTGCCCTTTGTGTGTTGTGCTTGTCTATCTGCCTGTCTGTGTGGCTGGTGCAGAAGGAGCCCAGAAGGGATGCTGGATCTGCCTGGTCTTGCCAAGCAATTGCACTGTGAGCAGAGGATCATCTTCCAGCTAATATTTTGTTGAAGATGACAGTTTTCCAGAGAAAGCTTTGTTTTCAACAAATCAGCACTTTCCAACAGAGAAGTCTTTTGCCAGAGAAACTCCCCAAGTATTTAGTTGTGGTTGTGATGGCTCCTCAGTAGGGGGAGTTCTGGTATGCTTAGTTAGAGGTTCATGTCCAAGAATTTGGAGAACAAGATTAAGTGCTTCCATGACTGTGGTTGGTTACAAGGAAGGGATAAGAACCTCTTGGACTTCAGCTCTTCCTTAGGCTTCATCATCATCTGCTCTTCTTTCTCTCTGCAAGTTCCTGAGTTAAACAAATACTGTGTAGTATTTATTCCATTATCATTTCCCCTTGGGACAACTTACTCCAGTGCAGACATCTGTGTTATTTAACCTAGGCAGTGAAATATTCTTGTGACTATATTGCCTTCCCTTCAATTCATCTATTTGTTCTGCAAACATGGAAACAAATTCTGTGTTATTTCTGCCTGAGAAGTTTATCCATTTCTAGCTCTGTCCAAGAAGCACATCATAAAATCACTGCCTACTCTCTCCACTTAAAGAGTAAGAAATTAATATGAGTTTTATGGGGAGAGAGGTAAAGAAGACTCTAGTTAATGCAAAGAACTGAGAAGGCTTAGTCTTCAGGTAACAAGCAGATTAGGAAGCAGGTAGCTGTCTGGAGGCTCTCTCCTTGATGTAACTCTACTTTTTCCCCCCCTTTCTGCTTTCTGCAAATCATGAACAGCAATACAAAAAGAAAAAAAAAAGAAAAGAACAATTTCTTGCAGAGGTGTTTCTCTAGAATTATGTTTGCCCCCTTGTGAAAACAAGCCACTAGAAAAAAAATCAGTTGTCAATGCAGCAAATGGCTTTCACTGTCCATGCACCTGTTTGCTAGACCCTCTTCTCCCTTTTCAGCCAGAGCTGTCCTGTTTATTTGCCAGGCCTCATGTATAGTAAGAAGCATGGGTTTTCTTCACACAGTATTTATTGCATCTCACTTCTCCCCACCCATCCCCCTCTGCACTTTCTCCCTTCCCTCCTTGTTAGACATGATTACATGTTGTTTGGCCTCATTCCATTTAGGTTACTTTGCTGTATCATCCTGTATTTGTGTGTAGCATAACAGCTCCAAAGATCTCCTAGTTTGAACCAAATGATAGAGTAGGCAGAGTTCATTAAAATAAATAACAGCATAGCATGAAACACAGCCTTGAAGTAATCAAAACTGAGATTTGAAAAGTGAATCTGAGTGTAAAGAATTGTGTTACATGCTGGCTGATACAGGCAGCAATGGGACCTTGAGAACAGCCAGCTTTATAAACACTAGTCAAGGCTCTAAGGTCTCAAGACAAAGATGTGGGTAGTTATAACAGGAGATTATTTGCCAGGCCTCATGTATTTACCCCATATCCCATATAATATGGTGTGACCATATTACCCAACAGTGAAAAGCCAGAATTTCTCCTTTGATCCCTAAAGGTGAAATTCTTCATATTGTTGCTGTTGTTGCTGTTATTGTGGGCAGTGGCAGAGGAAAGCCATGATTTAACCTAGCATGGACTGTTTTTTCTAAAGCAAACTTTCTATACAGATAAATGTAGTTGACTCTGCCTCCTTCTACTTGCTCCCCTGTGTGTCTCGCTGTCCCATTTCTTTAGACTGTTTTCAGTGTTTGTAATGTTCCATTTTAAAATATTTCAGTGTTTTTTCCCCTGCTGTCTAACAGACTCTGTTCTTCAATTCAGCTTTAGTTCTTCAGGGCACTCAGATTATTACTACTAAAATTTTGCTCTTGAAATAAAGACTGGGTGGTTTAGAAGAATGTGAGCTTTTCTATGTGTTAGAGTCTAGACTGGGTGCAGCAGGAGGGGCTACAAAAATGTTCTATTCTTACCTTCTGCCATGAGTTACTGTGTGAAACAGGATTCAAGGCAAGATGGTCCAGTTCTACAGCTCATTATACTCATGCTGAATTTGTTTCAACTCCTCCCTTCATCATCTATGAACCTACAAATAGGCTGTATTATCCAAGTATAAAGAATTCCTATGTCATCATGGTGGAACACACAATCTGAAGATGTGGAAACACATTTCTTTCTCTGCAGAGATATCCTGTTATAGATATGACATTTCTAAGATTCTTGCATTTGCAAATTGGAACCTGAAACTATCACACATGATTGCCAAGTGTTACAGAAGTGGGTCTTGTGTGGGCAAATACGTACATTTCCTAATTATTTAGTTGCTTTAATGTCATTTTTGTATGCTCTTAATTTTGGTCTTGGTCTGTGTCTACTATTAAACTTCATGATGTGCATGAGAATGTGCACACTGCTGTAGCCTGTTTTCAAGGGATTACAATGGGTTAAAAACTTTATACTGGTATGAGAGGTAAGAGGAGGAGAGTATTTTCAAGTATTTGCTGAAATTTGTTGTCTGGGATCAAAAGAGTTGAGATATTTAAAGGAAGAGCCCATATTAGGAACTATGAGAACAACTGGGTTTTATCTTCTAAATCACTAGAGGAGGGCTCATTTGTATCAATGCAATTATCTAAAAAAGACCCTGCTGAAGAAGACAAACCGGGGGGAATGGACCTTGACAAAGTGTTGGAGGAAATGGAGGTGGTTAGACAGACTAGGCTGCTTCCCTGTTAGAACTTCTGCCAAGAGAGACCTGGACATGCTGGCTCAGGCTTGCTGTCTTTTACAGACAAATGACCCACAGACCCTACTTTGTCCAAGCAAAGCCACCTTGCCTAGCTGTGATTCCTGCCTGCTTGTCTCAGCCTCTCCTAAAGAGGACAGGCCATAGAGTGGATTTAAAATACTCAGTTTCCTCCTCTTTGTTGAACTTCTACCACAGGAGCTCCCTGTCTGTCCTGTGGCCAGACAAAAGCTTTGGCTACCACAGCAAATGTGTAGGAATTGTCTCTTAGGGTAGGCTGCAAATTCTAAAGCCAGCTTCAACAGCAGTAAATGCACTGCCCCAGCCAAAAACTCTCTAGCGAGGAAAGAGCATGGTGTTCCAGGCCCACAAGGCCAAAAGTCCACAGGATTTATCCAGAGATTATATTGACTGACAGATTCAGGGGATCTTCAAGTAGAAATGACAAGACCCTGTGAGCTCAACTTAGCTACTCCAGTTGTAAAAGACGTGTAGTCTTGCCAGAAGTGTGCTTCCTTCTGTGTACATAAGGTTACTCTATAAATATATGGGCAAAGGAGGCGGTCTCACCACTGAGATATGGGATGTAGTTTATTGGGAATGCAAGAGGCAAGGGGATTTTTCCATGTACAGGGGATTTTTCCATTTGGCGTTTCATGCAGAAATAAATCTTGTGAATCCCATGATCCAGCAGAGCATAAAGGATTCTGTCCTGTATAATCAGATCTTTCCAGTGTGTATAAACCTGTTTCTGGAAGATTCAAATGGTTTATAGCTTGGACTGGTCTTTAGGAGTCCTTAGGCCAACCTGGTGGCAGGCAGTAGATGGTGTGATATGCACTATGTTCCTCAGTGGGAGGTACAACTAAGGACATTGAACTAGATACTGATCGATGCTTTCTCATGAAATCTTATGCCTACCAGCAGATGCCTTCTTGCAGAAAATGCACTGTCCACTGCCTCCTGGACTCTGGCCTCCCTTACAGCACTGGGTTTCTATAGAGCAGTGACAGTGTTTATTTGATTTGGTGCAAAATGGTGCAGTTAAGAAGGGAGCTGTAGATAAATTTCAAATCCTTAATTTGTGGATCATTAACTCTGCACTGTAACCCTTGGGAGACAAGGTCACCTGCTTCATGGGCTGGGAAGGTGCTTTTGCAAATAAGGGTGTTTGTTCAACAGTGCTGATCCCTGCTGATCTGTTATAAAAGCCATGTTAGTTATTGTATTCATATGTTATGTACAGTCATGTGATGCTTGAGGCCTGAAATACATTCAGCCAGTCAGAAGAGATAAGGCAGGCTGCAATCTGGCTTTCTTCCCTGAGGTTTGCAGAATGTATTTGCAGATGTGTTGATCTTCAGGAGGCTGGCAGTCTGGGGCTGGGG
>VYXF01010441.1:108841-159782 GCA_013397295.1 Polioptila caerulea | reverse complement strand
TTTTTTTTTTCCCCTGGATTGTTGTTCCTTGCAGCACTTACAAAAAGAGCGGGTCCTCCACACGCGGGTTTGTTTAAAAGGTGCTTTTCCAGTGCTGCCAAATTGGGGGAGGACGAGGGGCAGTGCATGCCTTGCACTTAAAATTTGTGGTATTGAGTAATTTGGATTGTGATAGCTTTTGGGGAAAAGAAGAATGTAGTGGAAGGCACTGAAGGCGCTGTGAGAACTATTATTTTTATTTTTTTTATTTAGGGGGAGGAAAGAAAATAATGTGGCCAGTTTATTGGATGTATGTGAGGTGCTAGGCCTTTTGCACAAAACAATTTGAATTGCAATTGCAGATTCTTCTGTCTTCACTTACTTTGTTGACTTCACGCTATTCACAGAAAGAGGAATAGGAATGTAAATAACACAATTCAAACTCTTCTTGTTTTTCCTGCCCGATAATTATTAGTATTTCAGTTTTCTCCCCACATTCATTCTTGTGTTAAGGTGGGAAATTTTTTTTGGCAGTAGGAAAATAATGAATAGATATTTAAGAAACAGAAAGCAAA
This sequence comes from Polioptila caerulea, assembly GCA_013397295.1. NCBI lineage: Eukaryota > Metazoa > Chordata > Aves > Passeriformes > Certhiidae > Polioptila > Polioptila caerulea. The sequence continues at coordinate 159,228 of VYXF01010441.1, read as the reverse complement.
TTAATTTGTTTTATTTCAAACTGTAATTCAATGCTCTCTGTTAAAATGCTTGCAGATGAATGGACCCATTTGTGGTGTAATTTGATTACAGCCCTTTATCTTAAACTTCATGCCTTGAAATTTCACTCTGATTTGGGGCTCATCCCATTTGGCTTGCCACTAACATTGTTTGCAGTGTAAAGTATATCAGCACCTTGTTTACTGCTGTCTCTGAATACTCCACAGGGCATTAAAGGGTCCTCAGCCTTAAGCTTCTATTTTTATGTGTTGCTTCATTGTAATTGAAAGTTGCTGCTGATTTTTTGAAGGTCTTGTTGCTTCCTCTCCCATGCTTAAAATGTCACTCTTACTGTCAACAATGAAGTCTTTAATCTGTCACTCTTAATGCATAGAGTTTCATGGGGCTTTTCCTATTTGTTTGGCATTATTAATTTTTATTATTTATTTATTTATTTTTATTTTTTAATCTTCAGGGATGGTCCTGTTGTCTTTTTGTTTCACATTACATCGCACATTTTCGATGTTGGAGAGCTGTGAAAGGGTCAGGGCAGTAAGATAATCTCTCTGGGGTTTGATACCTGGTCCAGCATTTGGGTGCAGCACCTGACTGTTTCACGTTGTCTCTGCTTGCTGTGTTGGCTTTTAACATATACACCCTGAGTATCAATCTTTCCTTACCTTCCACGGAATCTCACTGATCAGGAACAACAGATGTTTGTGGAACGTTTTGTTGGCATGGGAAACTTCTCTGTATTTCCCTTTTGTTCATTTTGTTATTTTTGCAGAGAGCAGAGATGCAGGGGAAGCTTGTTTGTGTCATTCTTGAGACAACTGACAGCCCTGAACCGCTGTCTCCTTTTGCATGCCCTGCGGCAAACAAGGTCTCTGCCCCACAGATCTTTGATGAACACCACGTGTCTGAGAAGGATGAGGGTCTCTGGGAGATGTAACTCGGTAAATTTATGTCCCCACTGTTTCTCTTTCCTCCTCCTTTAAAAAGTGAATATGCCCAAAAGTCAACAACTTTTTATAGGGGTGCAAGACAGATCTCCTCTCCCACACAGCCCATCTGCAAAGAGCCCCTCAGGGGAATGAAAGAGGGAGGTGGTCCACATCCCTGCTAGTCTTTTCTGATGAGATAGCAAAGATAACAGTTACTACATCACCTATATTTTTCCTGGTGAGGCCTTAAACAGTTTTACAAGGCTGCCAGTAAAAAATAATGATTGTATGACGGATGTGATCCAAAGGGGTGACAATGACATCATCAGTATTCTTATGTTAGTCATGCAAGGAACCAGGATTTTTACATATCCTCCTGTGAGAAGTGATTTTGAGGGTCTCTTTCATGTTGTCATACATTAGGGATAAGGGCTGAAACAGTTTTTTTTCAATCTTGCACATTTTTCTTAATCCTCTTGGGAAGGAAAAGTAACAAATCTCCCTTTTTATTTGGCCTTTTGCCACTCTCTCACACTCTTGCCTTTGTTCATGACACAAGTGTTTTAATTTAGCTTCCGTTACAATAGCAAGATTTTCTTGTATAGAGCACAGCAGTTTTGAGACTATTCTGATGGCCAGAGGCAAGACAGCAGCTAACATGGTGAAGAGGTGAGACCAGCAGTGAATGAAATAGTGGGCTCAGCTGAGCTGAAAGAAAAATACTATTAATCCTAACTTTAAATTAGGCATGAGCTATTTTATGCAAAGTTGCATTAAGAGAGGTCGTCCAGGAGTAAATAATAATGGAACTGCTGAGCAGTTACCCTGAGGACTGTGCTCTTGGTGTTCTGCTTTTGTCAGTGCAGGCCTACTGATTTCAGCAGGCTCTGCCAGGCACCCCGGTGGAGGAGTGATCCGTGTCTTTTTTAGTTGCATGCTGAAGATTTGCATGTGTCTAATGGTTTGGCTCTTGCTGTCATCACCATTCTGGTGTTTTATTGGTTGTGTTGGTTAGGGCAAGGTGCTAATAGCACCAGGGTTGGGGATTCAGTCCTTGTACTAGCCATTCACCTCAGAGTTGGACTCTAATCCTTGTGAGTCCATTCCAGCTCAGCTTGTTGTGTCTCTGTGTCTGACTTGAATGTTCCTTGGTGCCAAGGATTCTCACCTATTCAGAAGCTGTGCCTATGTTTATGCATGTAGAAATAACAACTGTGTGTGGCTTCACCAATGGATTATTTTTCTTTTGTATGTGCCTCTGTAAATGTTAGTTTGCTGGGGCAGAGAACTGTGCTCCTCTGAAAACTCCCTCCTGCATCTTCCTGTGTGCTGCAAAATGAGCAGCTTCCCTCACACAAAACTGTCTCTGCTTCCTTGGTTAAACTGTCTCATGCTACTAGGAGAGGTGCCACAAGTAACCTGCTTGAGGACTTGATACAAATTCTGTTTTGTTACATTTCTGTCTTGATTTTTTTTTTTTTTTTCCTAATTGCAGAATACTTTATAACTGCATCCAACAAGGAAAAGTGCTGGATCCTGCCCCTGGGTTGGGACAGCCCTGGGTGTGTGTACAGACTGGGGAAGGAGATGCTGGAAAGCAGCACCACACAAAGGGACCTGGGGGTCCTGGTTGGTGGCCAGTGGGGTCTGAGCCAGCAGTGCCCTGGAGCCAGGAGGGACATCCCTGTCCTGGGGCACCAGGCCCAGAATTGCCAGTGGGGCCGGGCAGGGATTGTCCTGCTCTGCTCTGGGGCGGCCTCACCTCGAGGGTTGTGTGCAGATTTGGGCAGGGCAGTGTAAGAAAGAGATGAAACTACAGAGAGTGTCCAAAGGAGGCCGTGGGACAGTGAAGGGCCTTGAGGGGAAGCCGTGTGAGGAGGGTGAGGGTGTTTGGTCTGGTGAGCTGGAGAAGAGGAGGCTGAGGGGAGACTCCTTGCAGCCTGCAGCTCCCTGGGGAGGGGAAGAGGAGGGGCAGACACCGATCTGTGCTCTGTGTGACCAGAGATGGGACCGCAGGGAACGGCCTGAGGCTGTGCCAGGGAAGGTCAAGGGTGGGTGTTGGAAAAGGTTCATCCCCCACAGGGTGGTTGGACACTGAACAGGCTGCCCAGGGCAGTGGTCACAGCACCAAGGCTGGCAGAGCTCCAGGAGCACCTGGCCAATGCTCGGGCACAGGGTGTGACTCTTGGGGATGGTGCTGTGCAGGGCCAGGAGTTGGACTCAATGATCCTGGTGGGTCCCTTCCAGCTCAGCGTGTTCTGTGGTTCCTTTTAGTGCACAGGTGTTAAATCTGAATGGAGGACAGTTTGGGATAATGCATGCAGTTGAGCCACCAGTGCATGCAGTGGTAGTAGGAAGGTGATCCTACCCCTGTCTTTTGAGAATATATAAAAATATATGGAGAGTCCAGGAGAATTAAGTGGGGTCAGGGTTCTTCCAAGCACTGGGTCTATGTTATGTAGCTAGCCTGATTTCTGGGTAATGCTTTAGTAGACCCCTGAACATCTGGAGTCAGTGCTAACAAGTAATCTTTTCTGTCTATTCCAGTACCTAATATAAAGATTTGGCAGTAAGCAGTGAAGTAGTTGAGGGAGAAAGGTGTTATTTAGATTGTAAAGCTATTAAATTATAACTAGAATAAAATTGAGCAGTTAGATTGCTCACAGGGCTGGGTGGTTAAAGTAATTGTAAGTCATGTGTCTAGCATCACAAATTTTAAAATCTCTGAGGGTTTCTTGGTACTCTTTGGTTTGAGATGATTGTTATTTCTGAATGCTGAAGAGAAAGAAAAAGTTCTGCAAGTGTAAAGGATGAGACCTTGGTCACCTGAGATGTTTAAGGCAGCCATTCCAGAAGCACCTGTCGCTCTGATTTCTTTTTCAAGATGCTCCAGTTTATGTTTATTGGTGACTTGGCACAGAATCACAGCTAGAAGAAGCTAGATGGGATGGTGTAGCCATGCTGGGCTCTGCTTTGGGTTTTTTTCTGCTTGTCACACAGCCACTACAATGGGCTGCTTGGAGGCAGAAGGTATGATTAGAGTGGAAAGGTCCTTAAAAATATTCATTCCTATAAAAATGTAGGAAGAAGTGAATGGTGATAAAATGTACAGAATAAGTTGGATTTTCTTTGAGTTTTGAGCAAAAAATAAAACTAGGTTTGTTGTCTTTAAGTTTCTGGTGGTATTTTTGGTAATATGTCCATTTTGTTTGGTAATAATTGACACCTCTACTTATGAGCAGTGTGCTGTTGCTATTAATAGAAGTGTTTCTCATTCCCTGATCACTTGTTTACTGTGTACGTGTCCTGAAATTGGAGATACTGTAATAAAAGGTCTATTTTGGACTTCAGAATATAATAGGACAAACAAGTGCTTAAAATGTATCCGTGCATCATTTGAGGACATTGAGATCAGCAGTCTGTTTCCTTTGGTATGAACTCAGACAAACACATGTTGTTTATGCCCTTATATGAGAAACAGATCGGCCTGCAACACTGGATGATTATCTGGCAAAGGCAAGTTACTCCTATCGTTACAACCTTTTTTTTTTGTCTCTCATGGCTTCTGCCATCCTGTGCATCCTAGGAAGACCACTGAGGAAAGGCTTTTGCCAGTTCTAAGATCGTATCTACTCCTCTAAAACGTGTTGCTTTTGTTTTGTTTTGTTGCGTTGTGGCAAAGACGCCCAAAAGCCTTGAATATTTTATTTTGTTTTCTGGGTGTGTGTGTATATGTGTGTAATATCTGAGGTTTGGGGACTTCTTTTTCAGTCTGATTTGGTGACCATCTGTTACAGAAGAACTGAGTGCTGATGTCCAGACACCACAGGAGGCTGGAGTGATGGGAAGCCTCATGACTAAAGCTGCCTGCCTGCCTTTCCCCTGAACACTCTGCTGCCCTGTTTGTGTCACCATGGGCATTTATGGTGCAGAGCTTGCTGGTGGATGTTCAGGATGAGTAGAGCTAGTGAGAATCAGCTGAGTAGGTGGAGAGAACAGAATTTACTTGTTTGGGCTGAGGAAGTATATAAGCTCTTTAATTGTGGATGTCATCAGATTGCATTCAAGGCTGCTGCTGGGCTATGAGAGCATTCTGCAGTGTTTTAACATGTTAAACCTTGGAAGGAACAGTTTTCCTTCACGATGGTCTCTTACTGTTTATCTACAAATGTTATTTTTCCCCTTTATTTTCCGCTTCTGGCACATGGCTTAGCAGTGGGGCACTGCCTGATTTTCTCTTTCTTTGCCTGGCAGTTCTGTCATGCAGTCAGTCCTCAACCTACCATGTGGTCCCATCAGGCTGAGGCTGATGCCAAGTCAGAAACTGACAGGAGTGCTTAGAAACTAAATGAGATTCAAAAGGTGGAATGGAAGTACAAGCTAAAACCCAGATTGTAATGCTGAGCAGCACTATGTGCCGTAGAAATGTTGATTTGGATATTGTGCTTTTAAAATAAATAGCTATTTGCCTGTAGTTTGTAGTGGGATAGTTGTTTATCCTTATTTCCCATGTTTCAGTTCATTAGGAAAGCTGTCACATAGATGAGATGCATCACCTGTGGCTAAGGTACAACATCAGTTATGGAGAAGAAACATCAATGGTGCCTGCTTATGTTGAGCTGAGAAACAGAGGAAAAAATATTCATCTTTTGCCATGTAACTCATTAAAGATCCCCTCAGATGAAGATTTTTTTTATTACTTTGAGGTGAAAGTCAGTATTTAAATTAAAAATGTGGCTTTTATCAGTGAGGTGGCTCTCCCTGGAAGCTGGTATACTTCAGCAGTAGAGCCAGTGCAAGTCTGTTCAGGGGAAGTGTGAATACTGTGCATTCATCATCTAGAAGTAACAGCTGAATTGTTCATTAACACAACAGTTTGAAACCACAGTCTACCCCTCTACTGAATTATAACTTAAATTAGGCTCTGTTAGATGGCTGAATTTGTGACAATGCCTTCGTCATTCTCTATAAACATGTAAGTCGATCCATTCATTTTTTTTTTTTTTTTAATTCTGTTTAGCACACCACCTAATTTATCCAACACACATCTTCTTAGTCATCCTGCATGTTGGAGTTTTAATATATTTGGACAAGGGCTACAATTTCTTTTCTCAGCAGAAACAGTACGGATTTGTTCTTTTGTTTACTGCCAACTCAAGAGTAAACTCCAGCTCTGATCTGCTGGCAACTAAAGGCTGGTAAAGGAAGAATTATCCAACAGGAATGTGAGGAAATACCTCCATTCATTATAGTTCAGATTTAGCACAGCAAAGCCTCTAAGTTGCTGTTATCATTTCAAAGTAAAAAGATCTTTTCCCCCCACCCTCAGCTCAGCTTAATTTTGTGCAATTAAGATATATTTGTTAAGAAAGAAAACAAAAGGCAAAGATGTTCTCTTATGGCACAAATGAAATGAAGGTTGGTTAAGCCAGTCTCATGACTATACAAGCCCTTGTTAGTCCCAGATGTGCTACATGAAGTTTTACTGTGCTGACCATTGAAATGGAGAACCTGATCTCATTTTTGTGGTCTGCTGTATAATAAACATTATGTACTGGTTATTAATGTTTTATTTTCACATCCAAAGAAATGCCATGAATGCCTAAACTTTCTCACCAACCAAACAACCTTACTTTGGTCTGTTAAATGTGGCTTACTAGAGATTAAAATAAAAAGCCTACTTCTGATCTGCAGCCTGCTTTAGGAAGCTCCCAGCAGTAATAGCAGAGATACCAGATCTCCCAGCAGATACCAGAGCTGCTGTTCAGCACAGGGTGGGCACAGAGAAGAGAGAAGTGGCAAGTTTGTTTGGTGGCAGAAAACCACTCCCTGATCCTTCTGGGACCTCTGAGATATGCTTTTGTGGGGATGCCTGGGTAGGCAAAGTGATTTTTTTGAAATTCTGTGGTCCAGTTAATGTTTGGTAATGTGATGGAATAAATGTTTTTACAATACTTGTGCTACTTATTGGCCAGTAATTGTAGAGAGATGTAGGCTGTTATTGATGGTAAGCTGTCCTTGACCCACATTTGTCAATACAAAATGTTTATAAAGTAGGAACCAAACTGTCTCAGGAGTGTGAATGTATGACTGAGCTGTTACTGTAAAGGAGAAGTTCATCTTCTTTTCCTGTCAAGTGTTAGTGTTCTTATTATAGAGGATACTAGAGATGGCACAAGGTGTGCCTGTTTAGGAGTAAAATGCAACCTTTAAGTCTTATGCAAAGTATTCGAATTGATGAATTTAAAAAGTTGATACTGGGGGAATTTCTGAACCTGAGAGGGGAAAATTTACCAGTTTTGACATGGGTGGAACAGTTAACAGTTAAAAATGTGTGTGTGACTCTCCCTGTCTTTTTCTGTTCAGACTTTTTAAGAATGTTACATGAAGAGAATCTGGGTAATGATATGCACTGGTTTTAGCAATATCTGGATATTTATCCTATTTCTGGTTACAAGATCGATATTCAGCCCTTTCTTATGCCATGCATGTTTTTCAGCATGAGTTGGTAGAATTTGATAAGTCTGAGACCTTGACTGAAATGGTCCATGTTAATCTTGCTTAACATTTGTAGCTTTTATTTCTTTTCCTAAAGAAAGATTGACTCTTTTCCCTTGATAACCTCTAAGGCATTCACTTGCAAATAAATGTAGTCTTGGCAGGAAGAAAAAAGGTAGCTCTTAATATTGAGAAGGATATACTCTGCATGCATCTAAGCAACTGTATACATTTACATAGATTTACTTAGTCTTTATTTTTGTGCTTTTTTGAAAATGATGGATGACTTATCATGTGATTAGTCTTTCAGTTGTGAACTTTTTCAGGCTGCTGTCGGGTGGAAATCAGAGTTTGTAGCATGGAAAGCAAACATTTTATTTGCTCTTTTTAAACTACTAGACAGTATTAAATGTGCTAAGTATTTAGGAAAAAAAAAATCTCAGCTTATTTTGTGTTTATAACTAAGCACTGTAACATGACCTGTACTAAACTGAAGCCAATGGTGACTTGAGACTGTGCTTGGCAAGACATTGGAGCTGGGAGGTCTCAGCTTTCCACACCTACTTCTTCTTTGCAGACTGGAAAAAGAAAACCAAGTTTACTTGCCTCTTCAGTTCCTAACTTGTTTCCCAACCTGGAATTAACTGATTATTTTGAACTAAACTGAGTAATTTGAAATGAGGAAAGTATTCACCTATCTTGTGGAAGATAATGTGCTGTCAAAATCTGGTGTATTGCATTAGTGGACAGGTTACAGTGGCTTTGTCAGTGATTTCTCCTCAGCTGATTTGTTCAATTTGCTTTGCAGTTTGGAGCAGCAAACATAGTTTGATAAATGTTGTTTAAATTATCTCACACCTAAGACAATATTGTCACTGCAAAAATTTTTTGGATTTCAGGGATCTTTATATCAGATCAGCTAATGTTGAAATAAAATTGTGCTCTTAATTGTTTTCATATTCAAACTACTTGGTTGCAGAAGGGTGGTGTTAGAATTGGCCTTTCACTGCTGAGGGGATGGATTCCAGACAATTTATGATACACTTAGACAGTGTGTTGTGAGTTGCATGTTATTACTCATTTGGCATTTTTGTAAAGCCAGCAGAGTTTTATTGTGTGTAGTTTGTTTGCATCTGCTGAGCCAGCGAGGTGTGAAACCACACACTTGTGGCTCAGTCTCTCTTGAGTTTACTGCAGGTAGGTCTGGGTAGTGAATGGTGTTCTGCTGGGAGTGGTGGGACCATGTGCTTTGCAATGGTTCCATCTCACAAATTAGGCAGTCACAAATGGACATAGATTATGTTCGTTAAGAGATTTTTCTTCAAGTAAAATGCCAGCAACATAGAGTGGTTATAGCAATTTTTTTTTGCCAATGAAATCAATACTTCATTATGGAAAATAAAATGGATGTGGTTACCTGCATTGCAGACAAGGTAGTGGTAGGTACACATGTGCAGAGTGACTGGATTCCTAAGGAACAGAGCATCATTTTCAACACAGATTTTGTTTTTCAATGATTGTTTTCTTGTCAGTATTCCTGGCATACGGTATAAAAATATTTTGATGACTGCCAGAAACTACTTTGCTACACCAGTGTGATGTTGGCTAAACACAGAAAAGTAAGCAAGAATTTGGCTTGACCAGAGCAGGCTTTATGGTTTAATGGGGAGAAAGATGAAGGGAAGTGATAAAGGCCAGAGCTGGCCCTGTGAATGAGCATGGATGGCTCATGACAGCCCAGGAGCCTCAGGTGGGACTAAGGGTTGATGCAACAGTGGAGCCTCAAGCTTTTTGTGCAGTTTTCAGTCCAAACCTGGTACATTGCCACAAACTTAGAAAACAAATCATCACTGAATGCATGAGGTCAAGAAGGATCTCTGAAGATCATGTAGCCCAACCCCCCAGCTCAAGGCAGAGGCTGCTCAAGCAGCTTGCTCAGGATTTTGTCCATTGGGATCTTGTGCTTAAAGCCATGCATGGGGCTTTGCTCTCTGCTGTGTTGACATGTTGTTGACCTTGTTGACATTTGCTCCACATAGCATTATAATGTGTGAGTTAATGTCTCATCTCAGCACGACAAAGTGTTTTCTAAACTTTGAAGTGAAACTGTGCAACCTCTTGGTTATGGAGAGAACTGTTGGTGTGGATGAGAGGCTGTTTATTTCAGGTGAAAACTGCTTATTGCCTTTAAACTGTGACAAACTAGATGCAACGAGCTAGACACCAAAAAATTCCAGAGCTTGGTAAGAGCAAAGCTTGCCTTGGGAAAGGGCATGTACTCACTTCTGTGCTGGTGCAACTTAATTACAATTTGTAATGATGTTGGGTAGATGCACAAGGCTAATGAAGCTACTTCTACCCAAGCCCTCTACACAGAGGTTTTATTCACGTCCTTGACCTAAGTAAGGAAAAGTATTAGAATGACATGAAGTCCAAATGTGACTTGGTTTGACTTGAATGTGCAGTATTGTGTGCTGCATGCCCTGCAGTAAATGTTGTGCTTTGGTTGTTGTGCAGTTTCTGAAATTCCACTGTAAAAGTGGTCATGTGATGGAGCCTCCCTGTAGGGAGGTGTTTTCTCTGTGCTCTTCCTGTTGGTATCAAGTTACTCCAAGCATTTCTGAGTGGTTCTTATAATTCCTGTACATACAGTCATGCTGTTGACTTTATGCCTTATCACATTACCCTTCCCTCATTTCTGAGGAGGGGTAAGTTTATAAGACAAGGCTTTGCATGGAATCGCTGAGCTGTCCTCTGGTAGCTCTTCTGCTGTGAAATACTTGTTGTTTGCACAGGAGTGTGAAAGCAGGCTGGAATGATTAATGTAAATGTAAATGAGTGTGTTCTGTACCCATTTGAATGGCTTTGTTCATTCAGATGGTGATTGAATTGTAATTTTAGACAATGATTTAAATATGAAGTAGTCCTGAAACAATATAGTTACCTATTGGCTTTTAATGATCTTGTGAAGCAGTGTATTTTGAATGGATATCTCATTTTAAAGGTGATAATGACCTAACTATTGATGGAGGGGAAAAAAAAGAGGAACTAAGTCAGAAATGCTGAATAATATGTGCATGTATAAGTTATATACTTCAGGTTCTGAGATGTACATGAGCATACGTTTGAAATTAATTTTCTTCTGTGTTTATAGTCTAGCATTAAGGCTTTAAAACTGGTACATAATTGGCTTTTAATCCATTTTTGATAGCCTTCCATGGCTAGTTATTGCTGTTTATCTCTTTTTGAGATTTCCTACCACCCTTAACCATGTGCTTTTGTTAGAGATGTGTGGATGGCCACACTACATAGAAGGGATCTATCTTTAGGTGCAGTCTCCATAGACTGGGTAACTTAGGGTGTACTTGCAGCATCATAGCAAAGCAGTTGATGAAATTCCTGTCCTGATTCAGCAGTTTCCATCTCCAGTGCTTTGGAAGTTGCTTTTAACTTGTTGAGTGTGCCAAGTTCAGGAGAGAAAAAAACAAACATCAGATCCCCTTCACTTTGAAGCCACCTCATTTTGTTTATGTTCATGGTACAGACTCACAGTTGGAGTAGTGTGGCTATGGGCTGGTTAATTCAGAGTTGGAGTGGAAATGATTGACTTGTTAACCTTCCTTTACTCAGGAGAATGAATGGTCAGATGATCAGATCTTGTTGTAGGGAGAAAAACTATTTATTTTTATAGGTATAAGGTGTGTGACTAGTGATGGTGTTAACCTTTCTTCAAAACTATAGGGGAGGCTTTTTCTGTATGTGTTACTAGTATCCCACTTTGAATATTATATTTTCTCACTTTGTGTTCTTACAGTAATCATTTTTGCCTTTCACTTGGGTTTGAAAAAATTCAGTGACAGGAACAGTTCCTGGATTCAAAATAGACTGGTATTTGTACTTTTTCCTTGGCCTGTTAAAACATACTCCTGGTTATGTATTCCTTGCAGGATCAGCATAGCAAAAAAGGACAATGAAAGAATTTCGTGTGCTCCTTAAATGAGCCTTACATAAAACATAGTTTAAAATTAATTAGGATCTACCTTTTAAGCACTTGTCAAATCTTCTCAGTGTCAGGTTTTCTTCCCACTTAATGTTCACTTTATATCAAATCAGTGTGAGGTACATGATAATACTTTTGGAATCACCTAAGTCTCATTAAAAAAAACAAGCACTTGGGTATCCCAAGGCTCATTGGAAGCCAACAGGGCTTGGACTCCAAAATGGCTGTTGCTTTTGGAGGAGGAGATGCTTAAGGGCTTTAAAAATTTTGCCTCCTGCTCAGACTTGCTGGTAACATTCAGGACAGGAGTGAAGTAAAAATGCACCAAAGGGAAGGAAAGGCTTGGTGTGGCTGCTCGTGTGGGCAAGAGTGAAGATATATTTCTGATAATGAATACAGGGGAACAAAAATGGGGATCTCTGTTCTTCTCTCTTCTCATAGCCAGCTGGGCTACGGGCTGGCTTCAGTCCATGTCTCCAGCAGCACCTGGGCTCTGTGTATTTAGGGCGAGTGGCCTGCAGTCCCAGCCCCGGTGCTCCAGGCTCAGCCCGTGCAGTGTGTGCTGGCTGTGCCTCTGGGGCTGGGCTGAGGCTGCTGACCTGCTTTGCAGAGGGAGGGACACACTGAGGCCCAGGGGAGGTGAGTGCCTTGCCCATCTCACTCAGCAGGTCTGCAGGGGGACCTCGCTCTTGTTTTCCAGACCCTGCACAGTCTTCACCCCTAGGACTTCCACTTTTTAGCAGGACAGATGAAGGCCACGTTTTTAGTCCATGTGTGTTTTAGCCACTTTGAAGTGCTTGTCATCCAGCTGCTGCTTTGTGTTTTTTCTTCCTAGTTTTGGTAGGCTTATTAATGGAGGTGTTCTCTCTTGTACCTTGACAGAGCAGTGTGAGTTGGAAGGTGTCCATATGTGCTTCCAGTAGTAGCAGCAATCTTCCTGAAACTCACAAAGAAAACCACCAGGAATGTACTCATATGGATGTGTGGCTTTTAAATACATCTAAACACACACATATATGAACATGTGTACAATATGTCTGTAGCTGTACACGTGTCATTCCAAAGTCAGAGTTCTGTTGAAATGGGAATTGCCTCAGCTAGAAAGTAGAGGTAGCTCCTGCTGACAAATAAAACCACATGTTTTTAGGAGCTCTAATAGTTGTGCTTCAGGTCAGAGAATGTCTCTCTTCCACTGTCCTTCAGACAGCTGCCACAATGAAGGCTGAACATGAAGCATACATTTTTCTGTGACTGTACCCTGGGTGCTGGGGAGGCTCTATGGTTCAGAACAATAGCAGAATATGGAGCTGCCAGCAGGCAGTCTGAGTGGACAAGTATAATCATGCACCACTCAGCTTTCAAGGAAATTACAGTTAGTGCACTGACTTGCTCATAATAGCAATCCATTGTTTAGCTTAATAACTTATCAGCTCTCCAGGAACCAGCTAGTGATCACTGTCATCATACACTGCTAATCATTCTGTTCTTAAATTATCCCAAGATGAACTAAGGACCCATCACATCACCTATTAAACCAGCAAACTGAGTGCACTATAATTTTTTTTAAGCTAGAAGGAACAATATTGCCTACCTTTTTTCTTCTCTTGTTTTGTCATTATCTTTGTCACATGTAATTGTGCCTGTAGGTTTTTTTAAGTGTCTGGTTGAAAGGACATTGTCAGATTGTGTTGGGATATTTTTAGATAGATAGAGTTTATGTTAAATTGTGTGGTTTTTTTGTGGTAACTACTAGGGAACTGAATCTGAAACTTGCTTTTTAAGGACCATTTGTTTTTCATAAAGCATTTGTGCCAGAGGGATGATTTTTTTTTTTATGGTGCTTGTCTTTAGTACCTGGGTTCCAGTCAGTCACTAGTAAGTGTAGCCTGAGAATATCCCTCTCTAGTAGTGAAGAGTGATTATCTCTCTTAGACAAATGTAGAATTTAGGCACAGAAGGATGGCATGATTTACCCAGAGCCATGGAGGGAGCTGTAGAACAGGAAGGAGAAGCAGGCTGGATTGAGTCCCCATCCCAGCAGGCCTTACATTGTGCTGAATGCATTCTGCCTCCTTACCAAAGGGTTGGTTTTGAGTTCTGAGCTGCCAGCACTGAAGGAGCCTTGGAGTGTTTCTTCTGAAGGAAGAGGGGCCACAGCTTCATTTGCAGACATTGATATGAAAGATCCCAGAATGGTGCAAAGTACCAAACCTGCTGGGACACCTTGCTGGTCAGGGGTGCAGAGACACACACATCTCCAGCCTGTTCCATGCTCAGCACTAAAATGGTGAGTCTGTTAAAAGGGCAGGGGAGAGCAGATGCATGTGCCCAGCTGAAACAGGCCTGGCTGTGCTGAATAGTGCAGGCAGCTGTGGCATAGTCTCTCCTGACCTCAGGAATTGTGCAGACTGTGGGGTCAGCTGTTTTTATTAGACCAGAACAAGTACACCAGGACTTAAATGAAACCCTGAGCATTTTGTGGTTTTCTTTAATTGTTTGCTTTATTTTCATCTGTCCTGTGTCTGTCCTGGAAAGGCAATTATATCTCTGGATCAGTCATGACTAGAGTTAAAATAAGGCCCCTTCTGCTCCAGGATTTACTGCCTGGCACATCTATGTGTGATGAAGAGTCATCTTCCATGTTTTGAGAAGATGCTGTCTAACTGTGATATCTCTGAACCATATGAGAAAACACACCTATTCTTGTCAATTATAGTAATAGTCTGGCTCAAATTACATACATCTTTGTATATTGCATTGAAAAATGTAGATCCAGCCTTTGTTAATAAACAGAAAAGATCAGGGTGTTACAAAATGATGTTGTCTACAGAGACTAACCTTTGCATGTACTTCAAATACATCACCTGCTTTTGGCAGCAAGAAGTGAAAAAAATGCTGAGTAGGTATGTCATGTCCCCAAGGTAAGTTCTGTAATAAGGAAATACCTGAAGCTTACAGGTGTGGCTTTCTCTTTTCCATGGGAATATTTCCCACTTCTCCAGGAGTTTACCATCTTTCTTTGAAAACAATTGTTCAGGTTGCAGGTCAGTCCTGTTTTATTGCCTTCATTTGCTGAAGGGACAACAAATGGCATTCAGCCCAAGCTCCAAGGTTGTACCAGTTCACTGTATTTTGCACTGTACAAAGTTGAAAAGCATTGCCAGATGAAAAAGTAGAATTGAATAGAATTGAATTAGAAAGCCTAAAACCTCCTCTTAAACAATGCCAACCTGTTCTTTGATACAACACAATGGCTGTGCAATGATTTATGTTACTGTGTCTTTTGAAATGTGTCTGATGGTAGTTATGCTTGACCAGAGCTTTCTCTTGTAAGAAGTATTTCTTTTTTTGCCCTGTCTACAGATACAAGAGTGGAAATGTCAATATTCAAGGCAATGATTTTGTTACAAACCTGCTTGGGATGCCCTGATAACCCATTTCTCTGCATAGCAAAGTTAACAAGTCTCTCTGTGTTGACATTGGTGATTTAAAGCCCAGGCTGAAATATTCACATTAGAGGGAATGTTTCTGCAAAACCCTGTTCATGCCAACTGGACATCAGTATGCTTGAGGTTTCTGGGAAAATACCCTTTTTTGCTTGGTGTACCATGCATTGGGATCCTTGGATAATTCATATTATATTAAAGCCAGGTCTTGATCATCTGTGGTGAAATGTGTGAATACTGAAAGTCCTGTACTAAGAGGACCAAACATCCTGTTTGGATCTAGATGAGGAGACTGGAAGCAACATGGGATTTTGTGGTTGTTTTCTCAGCCTGGGAAAATCAGCAAGTGGCAGGATTACTGATGATTCTTTCCCCAGCATCACATTCCAGACTCATATGTATGGTTTCTGCTACTCTAACTTTTATTTTATCAAGGCTGTCCCATTCCTTTGTTCTCCTGGCTAACTGATGTTTACAGTGCTCCCATCTTTTTGCAGGGCAGCTGCACCGTGCTTTGAAGCCATTGTTTGTTGTGAAGTGTGAGTGTGAAGATGCTGGTACTTGGTTTGATGGTTGCCTAAGCCTTCCTCTTTTATTGCTGCCTTTGTGACTGTGAGATTCTGTTCAATGCTGATTTGTTGAAGAGAAAAATCCATGGTGGTTCAGTGCCATCGTTTCAAAGATCAGCTATTCACCAGGCTCTTGATGGAGAGGTTTAAGAAGAAATTATTTTGTTCCTTGGGCATGAAAATGCTGGTTAAGAGTGTAACTGGCACAGGAACTCCTTTGCCCTGGGAGTCTGGCCAGAGAGAAATTTTTACTCCATTTAAGCCATGAGTCTGCACATTCAATAGGTTTTTTCATTGATAATTTGTTTACTGCTGTCTGTGCTGCTCAGGAGGAAGCTGTGATGCCTCAGAACAGCTCTCAGACTGCTCAGCAATAGTGGACTGCCTTGCTGGGAGGGTGAGGATGCAGGGCAGAAGGGTGTAAGGGTCTAAGAAAACCTGCATGTAAATTTTGGGTTTGGGCTGAGTATTTTTTTTTTTTGTTTTTTTTTTAAATTGAAGGAAACATCTGTTGTTTAAGCCCAGGTGAAGAGATTGATTCCTTCAGTACAGCTGACAGTAGGTGTGACATCTTCATGCTGCCATTGGTTAGAGCAGGAAAGACTGAACTTTGCTACTGCTCAAATAAGTGTGGTAAAATCATCCAGTAATTTTATCTTCACCAAATGTGTGCCTCATTTTGGAGGCAAGAATTTGATAAAGATTAAATGATTGGATTTCAGCTTGTTTTAGAGCCTCATTTTGTCCTTTTTTCAGGTACCTATGTGGTTGTATTGCAGCTGGCAGTGATTCAGGCTCATTGCAATCCAAGCAATATCCTCAGCTGAGGAAGAAGTTAACAGGAGCAATAGTAAATGGTTTTTTGTAGACAGTGAGCAAGCTAAGCCCATGTAACAGGAGAAATCTTTAGTCAGTCACAAGCAGTGGCCACATTGACATTAATGTATTTGGAAATGACAGACTTTGTACCTGCATGTTGGTTGATTCAAGTGTTATTTGCTTTTTCCAGTACACTTATGTTCAGTTCTTCAAGTAGAAGATGCTGCCTAGTGTTCACACAGCTCTAGAATGAAGCCTCACACACCAACTTAAATTCCATAGCAGATGTAGCTTTGCTTTTTTGCAGCTTCAGTCAAAAATTAATCTTATTTTACAGAAATCCAGTAAATTATGCTTCAGCTTCTCTTTGGAGAGGTCAGCAGTGATTTGCTTGGAAACTTTGGCATACTGTTGAATTTCTGCTGTGGTGAAAGCTTGCCTATGATTTAATCTAAAAGACTCCCTTCCCCTCCCTCCCCTGCCATTTATTCACCTCAGTACCTTATTGCTTTGACACTGTGTGAGTTGATTCCCANTTGATTCAAGTGTTATTTGCTTTTTCCAGTACACTTATGTTCAGTTCTTCAAGTAGAAGATGCTGCCTAGTGTTCACACAGCTCTAGAATGAAGCCTCACACACCAACTTAAATTCCATAGCAGATGTAGCTTTGCTTTTTTGCAGCTTCAGTCAAAAATTAATCTTATTTTACAGAAATCCAGTAAATTATGCTTCAGCTTCTCTTTGGAGAGGTCAGCAGTGATTTGCTTGGAAACTTTGGCATACTGTTGAATTTCTGCTGTGGTGAAAGCTTGCCTATGATTTAATCTAAAAGATTCCCTCCCCTGCCATTTATTCACCTCAGTACCTTATTGCTTTGACACTGTGTGAGTTGATTCCCATGAAGGTAACGCCCTTCCTCACAGAGTGAGTGCCCTGGCACTGGAGCTTCCCAGAAAATCTGTCAAAACTGCTTCACCTTGGCCTTCCTACCTTCACTGTGTCTAACATTGCTATTAAACCAGTTGTAAACTTCAGTCCAGGCTTGCACACTGACAGAATTTAAGCAACAAGCTCCATAATGTTATTTTGGGTATTTTTACCCATGTGTTCATATGCCCACATGGAGCCTCCCCTCCTGAAAGGTTTCTAGCCTCCCAAAATTGCTGCCTGGGAGCATGTTTCCTTCTTGATGTATTATAGAAAATCAGTGTCATATAGTTACATGGCACCAAACTAGTGAATTGAATGTAAGGCCTGCATCCAAAATTGGGAAGTGTCTTTGTGGGAGACTGGCTTCAGTGGAATTATCTGATATTCTGGTTAACTGGTTCATTGCTGGCTGTCTCAGGACCCCATAATGTCCCTTGGTCATTTTCTTTCAAAATTAACCTGGTTTTCTTGGTCTGAGTAGTTGGTCCTTAAATAAATTAAGTGCCTGGGGTTTTAGGATTGTATTTACTTACTTTGAGATTACAATTTTGGTTCCTTCACTGTCTGTCTCTAGCCTTTTGAAAAGAGTCTGCAGATTCTGTACTGATGGTTCCTCAATCTGTTGCCACTCCTTCCTTGTCTTGTACTTGTTTCAACATACCAGAACTGTTCTACTGGCTCCCTCAAACCCTGTAGAGCCTTGTTATTTCAGGGTGTGTGGGAGATGGCTGTATATATTTTTGTTGTTGAGGGAATCTCATTTTGAGTCCTTTATCTTTTATATCTCAGGCCTTGGAGGTATTTGGTTCTTCCCAAAACGTGGTGTTTTGAAGTGCTCTGCTGGCTAAAGCCTTTGCTGCTGAAGCACTGAGGTTGTTGGATGTAGCTGAGCAGCTTCTTGGGGCAGAGACTGTGCAAGGGGCTGGAATGCAGCCTGGGGACTTGCAATATAGGTGGTGGGACTGTGGGCAAGATCAATGCCACGATAAAACTTACACTGAAGTCACAGTCTTGATACAGGATTACTGAATCTGTTTTCAGAAGGTTAAACTATGTAATGACAAAGCCATTAATCTCTCCTTCTTTCTCCCTCCTGTTTTTTCACACACACAGACACACAATCATCTTTTTCATTCTTCTTTCTCTTTAGCCTGCAGAAGGCAAATTCCTGCAGCATTCCTGGCATAAGGAAGGAAGCTGATAACACTGGTGTGTAATGCTGAAGCAGGAGCTGAAGCTACAGCTGTTTAATAGTTTCCAGCACAGGGCTCTTGCATTTTAGCTGGGGGAAGATTCCTGAGTGAAGCCTTGCAAGGGCACTGTGTCCTCTTGCTTACATCCCAGTCCAGTTGTGTGCCAGAGTGCCCTCTTTGGGAGAAGGCAGGGGCTGTGTAGTGACTGCAGCACCAGGAACCAGCATTCCTCGCTTCTATTCTTAGCTCAGCAACCAATTTGTTGTAAAGCCTTTGGCAAATCATTCAGGCCTAATCCTGCACGTACAGCAGCCCCCAACAAAGTCCTTTCTGTTTTTCACTGGAGACAGGGGATCAGTTCCTTCACTTCTCCTTTTCTTGCACTCCAAAGGACCAGTGAATTGAAAAATATGCAAGTGTGGTGATTTGTTCATGTTTATGAAGCAATGACGTGGGCATTGCTGTGTGATGTGTGTGATCCTGCATCCACAAAGGGAGATTGATTGATTGCTGTTATCAGCTGGATCTCTGGAGCACAGGATTTTTGGCCTCTCTCATCAGAATACAATTTTACATGATTATACAGGATAATGCTGGAAATGCCTCTGCACTGTCCAGATGGCAGGGTCAGTGTAGCGTGGACCTTGCTCAATTGCTTTGTGTGCCAGGATAAGTGCTGCTGCTTTTCTCTCTTTATGCCACTGTCACAACTAGATATTGAGGAATTCTATGACTGTTGATAAATTCTGCGAGATGGAAATTAATACCTACAGAGACCTCTGCTTTTATTGACCTTAAAATAATTTCCCACCCTTTTGCAAAGGTGAATGGCACTGCTCATTTTTCTGTGGTAATTTGGCTTCAAAATAATCTGAGGTGCAATCTGAAAATGAAATGGTGTAAAAAACATTCTGGGCTAGAGTTAATTGCCGGAGTACCTTGTAAGATAAAAGGGCATTACAAAAAGGTACTTTAACGTGCAACCTCCTTGCCTTTACATTTGGCTGTGCTGTATTTTGTAGCATGTGTGGTTCTGGTATCTGCTGAGTGCAGCATCTTGCTCTGCTGATTTGTGTGAGGCTTTATTTGCCTGCTGCAGGGACAGAGGTGGATTAATCTATAGAGCTGTCGGCAGAAATCCGTTAGGAGGCTTTTGAGGGGAGATCAGCTTGAAGAAAACACAACTTGATTTTTGTGTCAGTTGAATTTTTGATAATATTGCAGAAAGTCTTGTCTCTTTGTAAACTTAGTTCTGAAAACACAGAGCCTGGTAGGGGACTTTTTGGGTAGGTAATGTTTTAGTGTCGTGCTCTTGCCTGTGAAGGGACAGGGCTGTCCCAGAGCTCACAGATACTTGACAAATAGGGTTTAGAAGTAGGAATGCCTTGCTGAATAAATTATTCAGTTAAAATAAGAGAAGAGCAGAACTATTACCTTCCGTGCCACTCAGGCTGTGACAACATTCTCCTTTCCTCAGTGAATGAAAATATTATCCTGTCTCCCATTGCAAGTAATTTCTGAGAGCTGGGGGGGCAATGGTGCAAAGAGCACAGGTCACCCACAGAAGCTTCTGGTTTGTTGGGAGCCACATGCCTGTACCTTTAAATATGCACATCAATTTGTTGGTCTCTCTCCAGCTTTTTTCTGTTGTCTCTGTCTACATTTGAGGCAATGGACTGGAGCTGCCACTGGTGCTGGTGACTCCTGGTCCTCATGGAACTTCCCCAAGGGATGTACCTGCTAGTGCCCATGTCCCACCCCAGTGCTGAGTTTTCTGAGATTGATGCACTGGGGCTGGGTCTGTCCCCCCCAAATGATGATGATGATGGTAACAACACCATCTATCATTCTGTTCTTGGCAGTCACTGCGTGGTTCTGATTGGGAGAGAGCTTTCAGCAGTCTCCTGTTCTTTAAAGATACTCTTCTCATACTGTTCTAGTGCTAATCCAAATGTATTTTCTCTTCCTGAAAGCACAGGAGTCTCTTGCTTTCCTTTCTGCTCTCAGTTGTTAGAGCCCTCCTGCCTTGAAGGGGGAGGCTGTCTGAAGGAACAGCACCCCTGTGGGCAAGGCATGGGATAAGTTTTGGGTTTTGGGGTAAGTTGGCTGGTTTGCTTGTCTTGGGAGGACTTGGAACGAATTTTTCTTCCCACCTCCTCCTGGAGAAGGTGGCAGCCCTGTGTACTGCTCACCACAAAAGAGCAGGAAGGCTCATCCCCAACAAAACTGGCCCCAGGAAAGGGGCCAGAAAAAACCTTTGCTCTGCTTCTCCAAGTACTGCACTGGACTCACATCTCAAGATGAGCTTAAATGGAGCCCAGTGTTGACTGACTTTAGTGTTTTTATTAAAGCCAGCCCAAAAACAAATGGAGATTCTTTGACTCCTTTCTACACTGCTCGTTTTTTTCCATTAGTTTTTCTAAGGTTCTAGCCATAAAGCAGTTTCTTGGTCATTTTGTGTTAATCTCCTTCTGTTGACACTAGAGCATTGTGTGATTTAGGGCTTTGTTTTCAGCTATGACACGAAGGCTAATTACTTCCTACTGGCATCCTCTCAGTAAGAAAGCATGCGACTTAATCTTGCAAAAAGAGAAAAACAAAGAAAAAATTTTAAATGCCTGGAAGTGTTTGGTAAGTCCCTAGATCTGAATTTATTCTTCATAGTGTAATGACAACAAAACATTAGGAGCCAAGCTCTAAAATCCATAGCTCTGTCTGTGTGGACACAATTTTCTGTTTGGTTGGTTGTCCTCATTGGATATAATTTTGCAGTTACAATTCACCCTATGCCTCAGGATGTTCTGTAATTAGGGGTATGATATGGATATTTATTGTTTATATAAAACTAAGTATTGGTCTTGTTTCAGCCTTGTGACTTGCTTTGATTATCTATTATCTTCTAGATAATTAAACTGTATATTTTCCCCCTATCTCTTTGTTCATATTTCCTCTTGCCTTAATTCAATAAGAGAGGGAGAAACTACTTCAGAAACTATCAGGAAACTTTGGAGCACTAGTAGATTTTTTCAGTGGAGAAGTGTGTGGTGGTGTTTCACAGAGATGCCCACCTGAAGGCAGGATGCTGTGCAGTCTGGGAAGGAAAAGGTTACTGCCCTTCATCAAGTGCCACTTTAATACACCAGGGGAACTTGGGTTCACTCTGTAACAGAAGACTGACAAAGCTGAAAGGAATCACATTTCACCTCTGATTAAAGCAGTTGTCATTAAACTTTTATATAAAATTTCTACAAGGCCTAGGCAGTGAGGGTTGGAGACCTGCATTAGAAAATGCAGTATTCCACAATGCAGTGTAAATCCCAGATAGTTTGGGAATGTCTGTCTGTAAACAACAGTCTTGATAGGAAAGTTTGCCTTTATAAAAGCTTGATTTTTGTGAGATGGTTGGTTTTGCTCAAGGGTCAGCACAGTGTTCCCAACATCACCAGTTCATCAGGCTGCCCTAGGCCATGCAAAGCCTCCAGCACGTGAGTCACTCCATTTAGATGTTATTGGCTGGGAATTTGGTGAAGTCACTTGGTAAATTGGGAATGCAAGTTGGGGACTGGGGAAGTGTTCCCCAAGTCTCTCATCTGGGCCATGACCCCTTTGGCAGAAGAAAAGTCAGGTGATTCTTTTGAAGATGGGGGTATGGGATTCAAAGGCAACAAAGCCAGCAAATTTACTTTATAAGCAACTAAGCTCTGTAGAGCATCACAAAGAATAGCTTTTTGTCCCTGGGATCACAACAAAGCTGCCTCAGGCCAACAAGAAGTTTGTATGGTGCAGGATGTGGGAATGAAGTACAATTTGCCTTATATGCTCACAAATAATATAACAGAAATGCAAATTAATTTTAAATCTCTCCTACAGAGTGTGAAATCACAGCTATCTGAACCATTTTAAATTCTTGAAATAGAGGGATTACAATTCCATAAATGTTTTACAGAGATCTTAACTTTTTGAAAGTGCTTATTAGATTTCTCAAGACCTTTTCGACAAAATACATAAAGAATATATTAAAAAACAATAATGCTGTGTGCCTACAAGCTTTGTACCAAGGGAGATTTTACAGCCTGCACACACCTGTGACTATTTACAAATAGTGTGACTAATTACAAAATAAGCATTTTTCACTCAGATCAAGTATAAATACATTGTCCAAAAAATGCAAATAATTTTGAAATCTTGATATAGACTTTATTTTTTTTTTTAATAGAGCTATTCTTATTTGTGTTCCAATGTAAGCTTCTTCAGTTACACAGGCATTATGTTTATTTTACTTTTTCTGTTCAAGTGCATAACATACATGTCCCTGGACATCATATGATATGGTTCTTCTGTAAGCTTTAAGAAAGGCTCATATCACAGGATCAGTGACTGCTAAACAAATCATCAATCCTGAATTTTACTGCAAGTGGAATCACAAAGTGTCATACATACCTTGACCGTCGTAAGTTGGAAATTTAAAGAAAAGTTACAGAAATTACTAATTTTTAAAGCTTGATGAGTGTCTGACTGTATCTTCAGCTGAACAATGGGATGAGATCTGACGTAGTGATTGAGCCTGTTTAGGGTTTCTCAGGTTTCCTCAGGTGACTCTCAGCCAAGGTTTTGGTTTTGGTGGCACTTTTGAAGAGCGAATCTGCCCTCACTCTGGGAGGGGCTGCTTTGCTCAGCATTGCCCCTGAGCCCTGCTGCCTGACTGCACCCTGTGATTGCACAGTGTCACTTGTGTTGGAGACAGCTCTGAAATGCAGGATTCTGCTAAGGGAGCTGCGTGGGAAACTGCTCTGCTCTGAAGTTTTTCTGTATTTGGCCATTCGGGTTGTAAAAGCTGGTTTGTACTTTTAAGAAGAAAGGTGTGATAAGAAGGAAAAACAGCACAACGTGGACAAGCAGTGATGGCATCTGCTCAACAGTCAGGGACTGGCCAGGGGCCAGGTGGGAACAGTGTGGTGTGGTGGGCTGGTTGGAGTTACCTGTCCAGGTGTGTAAGGTCGGTGCTGCACAATAGCCAGGCACAGTCAGAGCAAACTGCTCAGAGCCCTCTCAGAGCTGTTTGAGCAGTGGAGTTGCCACAACCTCTGAATAGAAACAGTTGTCAAAGGAACAGCAGCATTTCATCAAGAGTGGTTGAACACCTGCATGAGGTAGGTGCTGCCTGGATGTTCCATTTCCAGCACCAACATACCCAAATAGCCAAAATCCCCATGAGGCTGGGCCCTAAGAAACAGGAAGACTGGTTTTAAAAAGCAAGTTTCTTTCTGTGCTTTGTATCCAGACTTTCAGTTTAGATTTTTCTACAAACAAGCCTAAGCCCATTTATTTATTTATTTGATTAGTTTTGTCTTGTGTAATCATGTTATTTGAGGTAGAGATGAGGAGAAAATACAATTGCTTTGTTTTCCATGTTGCAGTGAGTGATAGTTCAGGATCATGCAGAAGGATAAATAAGGGGAGAAGTTTGCCTCAAAGCTGCAGTACCTTACAGTTCCTGACTTCTCCAGCTTTATGGAAATCACTCATCTGAATGTGATTCCATGCCTTTGCAGAAAAGAAATGTCTCCTTTTTCTCAAACTGCTTCCCATTGCTTTCTCCACTGCCCAAAAGATTTTGATTAAAACTCTAGGTGTAAGTATGGTTTTGAAGAAAACTGGTATGGGGACTTTGGATACCAGAGAAGCATTGTTAGATTGACTTTGAGATAGATATAATCATATAATAGAGATTTAAATTAAATATGCATGGCTGTATAAATAGTGGCCACAAGGCTTATGTGACATCTGAATATCAAGAGCTTTTACTTCTTGTCTCAAGCCAATTTTTGACAAAGTTTGGAATTTCCTGCATGGAAGACTGAAGGTATGTAGCTGTGTGGTATAGGATTAACGTGGTGAGCAATGCTTTGATTCAGTAACAAAGGGCATGTGTTGGAACCTCTTTGTGGAAGAACAATGGCAGACCCTGGTTAACAAGCAGAAGAAACTGAAACAGCAAGTAAATAAATGATGGAGAAAGGAACCTCCTTTTCTGTCTTTGAAAAAGCCATTTTTGCAAGTTTTGAGCCTGTGCAGTTGAAGGATTATAACTGCTCCTATCATTTTGGCTGGTGCTTGAATGGATAAATGGCTGCAAACCTTTATATAACTAAAGATCTACAGTGCCATCAACAAGTAACTTCCATGAAATCCCTGTTTGAAGAGCTCCCAGGTTGAGCCCTTCAGAAAACCTTTCAGCATGGTGGACAGGGTTGCCCAGTGGCCACCTTCTGTGCGTGCCATGTGCTGGGCTCCCTCTGTGGTCTTTTGACCAGCACCAGGATCCTCCCCAGCCAGTGGACACATGCATGTGTGATACATGTGCAGGTTTTATTCAGGGGCTGCTTGAGGGAACCACCTCACTTCTGCAACACTGAATTTCTTTTTCCTGACCTTGATCTTTGCATTTCTGTCTTCCAGGAGGTTTTGTCTGACAGTCACAGGAGGCTTGCTGTGCCTCAGCAGAAGGCAGGCCATGGTTTGCATCCCTCTGTAGCAGTGTCACTGCTCTTGCCCTCGTGTCGTGCTCCTCTGAGCTGTGGTGTTACAGCACTGCAAAGCTGGAGTGTGAGCAGGGGGGAAACAGAACCCGGGAGTCAGGGCGGTACTGAGGCCACCTAAGGCTCATTATCTATCTTTGTACCTCATTATCTACCTTTGTACTTGGGGCTGGGAGCAAGTTAGGGGCCATTGCTGTGTGCCAGTAGTGTTTGGGCGTTCTTGAGGCTTCACTCCTGGCCAAGGGTCACTGTGCTCAGCAGAGGTTCAGCATTGCTCAGTGCCTGAGCACAGGCAGGAGGGTTGGCTGAGGAAGGCATTTTGTTTTGCAGTTGTTTTCCTTGTGACAGGCATTTATTTTAAATCCTTAAATTTATATTTAAATCCTTCTGGCAGCTTCTGCATCACATCCCTGATTTGGTGGCTGGCCAGCACATATGACATGAATCCTCTGCCTTGCACTTTGGGCTTTGGTTCCTGTTGTAGGTGGGAGGCACAAGACCCTGGCCTAGTATGAGTATAGGTGCCTTGTTTTCCCTTGTGAGAGGCCAGGCTGACCTCAGTTCCCACATCAGAAAGGCTCCCTGCCATGATTGCACACTCTGTAGGAGAGATTGAAAATTCATTTGTCTGTTATTTGTGAACATATAAGCCAAATTTTACTTCTTTCCTACATCTTGCAATATACAGACTTCTTGTTGGCCTGAGGCAGCTTTGTTGTGATCCCAGGGACTAAAAGTCCTTGTTTTTTGACATGAGATATTTTAAAAATAGGTACAGAGAGCAGCTCCCTTTTCTCAAAAATGAACAGTTGTCTACTTGCTCTTTCAGCAGTCAGATCCTATGCAATGAGCTGGGAGCCCTGTGACAAAGAACTGGGCTGCTTATTTAATTACTGCAGTATATAATCAACTTCCTGTTTTGAGGAGTATCTCATTGGCTTGTAAGAGATCTTTCCAGATCACTTGCACTTGTGGGGGTCTGGGAGGTTGTTATGGGTTTGTTTGTTTATTGGTTTGTTTGGTTTTGGTTTGTTTGGTGGGGGTTTTGTGTGTCTTTCTGATTTTGGTCTTTGTTGGTGTACCACATTGAAGTGTGATAAGAAACTTCAGGTCTGGTTTGAGATGGCCCCAGCCCTGAAGTGCTTGTGCAGATCACTAGGACCTGTCTTAGCATGCAGTTTTGATGAGGAGATGAATACAGTTTGGAAAGGTAGTTTCCATGAACATTGCATTTCCTAAAAAGTATATTTGGAATGTTTTTATGATGTGTTGTGCTGGTCTTGACTGGGGTACAATTAATTTTCTTCACAGTAGCCAGTATAGGATCACATTTTGGATTTCTGCTGAAAACAATGATGATAACTCGGGGATGTTTTCATTATCTCTGAGCAGTGTTTGCACAGAGCCAAGGCCTTTTCTGCTCCTCACCCCACCAGTGAGGAGGCTGGGGGTGCACAAGGAGCTGGGGGGACCCAACAGGGACAGCTGACCCCAGCTGACCCCAGGGCCATCCCAGACACTATGGTGTCATGCTCAGCATACAGAGCAGGGGGAAGAAGGGAGGGCTGGACCTGCAGAGTGGTGGCATTTGTTTTTCCAAGTCACCTTTACAAGGGATGGAACCCTGCTGTCCTGAGGATGCCCAAACATTTGCATGTCATGGGAAGTGGAAATGAATTCCTTGGTTTGCTTTGCTTTTCTTGTCCATGTGGCTTTAGCTTTCACTGTTAAACTGTCTTTATCTCTGCCCAGGAGTTTTGTCCTTTACCCTTCCAGTTCCCTTTCCCATCCCACTGTAGGGGGAGGAAGCAAGCAGCTGTGTGGGGCTGAGTTGCTGTCCAGGGTTAAACCATGAAACATGGGTGGATTTTGATGAAAAATTGTTAATCCTCAAGCTTGTTTTGAATTTTCACTTGTTAGCTTATGCAAGCAGGCCACTTCAGACAGAGTAAAATCATCGTGTCCCTTTACCTTGCTGAACTGAGATACAAAAACCAGCTTAAAGAGCCTTTTCATGTGCAATAATTTCCTTACTGTTAGAATCTCAAGTAAGTTAAGTCCCCAATTCCTGACACAAGAGTTTTGACACCTCCAAATCTTTCACAAAAAGATAGTTTTTAACCCATAAATTAAATCAACTCTCGAAAATATTTCTCGCCAAGGAATTTGCTGCCTACTACAGTGAATCCAGTGAATCCAGTTTCATTGATGGGATTTTCAAAGGACTGAGACTAATGTGAGCCCTTACTGGTCAAGTCTGCAGTCAGGCAGCCTGTCCTCCTTGTCCTCTGAAACTGGAAAACCTGGTGGGAAAATCTCAAGTTACCAAGTAGGGCTAATCATTAATTAGCAGGGGATGAAGTACACCAAACAATCTGCTATGCCAGATGGATGCTTCAATGTTAATTTATGTTCTCAAAATAACTGGACATAGATATGCTCTGCACCATGGCCTAAATCTTACTTTTGTTGAGTTCAGTGGTAAAAATGATGTTGGCTTTAGTGATCCAAGTGCATATTTCTTTGAGAAAAATGTATTTTGGCATCAAACTGTAACAGTAAAAATGAAATTAATAAAAGCTGTCCAGAGCAGTGGACTTTACCTTCTTACACAGGAGCACATTGGTGGAAAAATGAAGTTTTGTTTTTATCTCCCTAGAGCATTTCTATTTTCTGGTTTGGTTTTGGTTTTTCTGTTTTGTTCCTTTCAATAACTTCTTATGTGTCTTCCTAAGAGAGTTGGAACTAAAGCCTAGTCTTGGAAAAATTAAGCTGTATGTTGCTTTCTCTTTGAAAGGCTTGTGAGGGAGACCAAAAGAAAAAAGCAGTTCAGTTAAAAAAAGTTGTGGTGATGGTTTATTCTACCACACTTAATTTTAAATGAAGAAGGCTTACTACAAATTCCTTTCCATATTTTTCTTCCATTCTTTTCTTTTCATTGGGGTTTTTCTCTTTTCCATTCAGCTTCTCATAGCCAGCAGTTGATGTGAAGTTATGAACTCCCTGTTGGAGAACAACAGAGCTCCCTGACAGTCTGCACTCAGTGGGATCCTGAAAGCTATTCCTGCTGGCTGGAGGGAGAATATTGCCCATCATCTTTGGGAGAGCTTGCAAATGAGAGTTTGGGGGAGCTCCTCATTGTGTCAATAGTTCATCCACATTTTGTAAAAGGCAGTGGATTTGTTCTGTCATGCTCATGAAAGGAGCCAGGTATTTACTGAAGGTATTGTTTGTAAAGCTGGAGAAGAGACAGGCCCTGGAGAACTGAAGAAATTTGAATTTTTCTGCTTTTGTCTTTTTCATTGAAATTCAAAATATTGATAATACGTCTTACCAGTTTTTAACAATGAAAATAAGCTTTCTGTACTGACCTTTAGCTGTGTCCAGATGAATTTTATAGTTATTTATAGGATAAATTGTGTAATCAAAAAGCCAATTCAAATCTCCATTAGCATCCTTTAAAAATAAAGCACTATGTGGTATGCACAGACTGACTTCACAAACTTCAACTCTGTTTCCAGGGTTTAACCAAAACCTTGAATTACTTTTACCTTTGTGATGCTGTGAGGATTGTTTTCAATTAAATGAAGTGTTTTAACATGCTCTAAATGTGTCTGACCCTTGATAGAGAGGGGCTGGATATGGGAACAAGGCAATGCTGTCTTGCCTCATTTATCTGAGAGCTGGGTAAATATTCCTTGAGGATCAGGGAGGGAGAGGTTATTGATGACTTCCCTCTTATTACAGCCGTGTGCAAATCCCAGAATACTTGTGTGAGAAGTGCAGGGAGGAGATGATGTGTTTGGGTTAAATTGTCTGATCCTCACTTGTGCTGTAGGAGCAGCTTATTCCCACAGCAAACAGTGCAGAAAGCAGAGGCTGAATCTGAGCAAGTGTGGTGGGTTGACCTTGGCTGACACGAAGTACCCATGTAGCTGCTCCATTGCTCACCTTCCCAGCTGCACAGAGGAGAGAAAATAAGGTGCAAAACAACTCGTGGGTTGAGATAAGGCAGTTTCTTAAAGCAAAAGTTTGCATGTGCTCAAGCAAAGAGTAAAATCAGTTTTATTCCCTACTTTGCATCAGCAAGTGCTTTCTGGCCCCTTCTGGGGAAGCAGGGCTTCAGCATACACGGTGGTAGCTTGGAAAGACAAACATCTTAAATAATGAATGCCCCCCCCTTCCTCCTCCTTTTCTTAGCTGTTATATCTGAGCTAATGTCGTATGGTGTGGCATATCCCTTTGGTTGATTTGGGACAGCTGGCCTGGGTGTGTCACCCCCAGGATCTTGCCCAGCCACAGCCCTGGTGTGTCATCAGCACCTGCCCACCTCCCAGTGCAAAGCACAGCACTGCCAGGGCTGCTGGGGGAAAATGAGCTCCAGCTCAGCAGACCTAATACAGCAAGTCATTCCTTCAACTCATTCTTACTCCCTGATGTGCTCTCAGCCCACTTTTAAGGTTATACTGAAGCCTAAATATACATTTCCCTGAAAAAACATGCCATAAATAATAAACTATTTCTTCACCAAAACAGCACAAGGAGTTCTGTGCTTTTTAAAACAGGGCAATGGATGAACTTAAGGGGGGGTCAAAGCTACTGCAGAACAACCTGTGCTGACTATACAACCTGTGCAGTCTGGCAGGGCCCAGAAGGTGGGCATGGGCCCTACAGTGACTGAGCCCCTTTCAAGGGGTGTGTTCCAATGGAAGGGAGTCAGACCAGGGAACAGTGCTTTACCTTTCCTCACCAAAATACATGTGATCCAGAGCGTGGTGAGGAAACCTGGGTTTTCTTAGCATGGTGCAGCTTTTAGGAGACTTGAAAGGAGGATCCTTGGCTCTTCCAGTGGGGTTGGTGTTAGTGTAGAAGATGGGGTAAAACTGTCATGTTTTAGGCTTAGGAATGGTATTTCCCAATTTAATGCTCCCACTGAGACTGTTCAAACCACGCTCCCCCTGGCTAGCTCACCCCTTCCCTTTCATGTAATGGAGATGAGAATTGGAACCATGAAAGGTAAAGATCACAGGTTAAGATAAGAACAATTTACTGGAAACAGCAATGAGATAAGAAAATGAGCAGTAACAGCAACAGTAGTAATGACCGAGGGTACAACAGAGGCAAATGATTTACATGGAAAACCCCCCCAGACAGGTTCCTCTGCCACAAGACTCCCTTCCCCCCAGCCCCTGGCAATGGCATGGCATGGTATAGAATAATCTCTAGAATAACCTGGAGCCCAGGCCATGCCCCTCCTGGCTACTGCAAAAATTGACCCTACCCTAGCCAGAGCCAGGACAAACTGTCTGAGGAGAAGCATAATCCAAGGAGATTTGAAGGGACTGAACAAGGAAGCTACACAGCAGTAGACAAAAGTGTGACAAAATCTGGGAAAATGAAACATGTTCACTTAATCTTGCAGTTGTAATGGGATTTCCTTCCCCTTCAGAGTAAACATTAAGATTTGGAGAGAGCATGAAGGTCTGGGTCAGAGCTGAGCCATAGCCAGGCACTTTGGTACCAAAATAGACTCTTTCCTCATTACTTCCAAAAATCAGAGTTAGCTTTAGGTTAATCCTACCCCTTATCTCTTGCTTGCTGCAAGATTTTCCTTTTCTTCTGTCCTGGTTCCTATTCCTTTTGATGTCTCCCAGTCCAATTGGCAGTAAGGTGTAGGGCTGAGATGCACTGTTCTTGCATCCCATGCATCTCAACAGCCTGAGGGAGGACTGCTGAAATATAGAAGGAGGTTTCCAAAAGGGATGCCTTCAATTATCTGATTTACAAGCACCATTTCAGAGAAGGAGAAGGGGATAAGGATCTGTTTGTGATCAAGAATTTTCCATGTTGGCCTGCTCCTGTTTTGTTTGCAAGTGGGAAGTCTACCCTTATTTGATGGTGCTGCATTGAGGGGCTGCTGAATGCAATCCCTCTCCCTCCATGGGAGCCAAAGACATTAAAGCAGAATATATAACTGGGTGGTGTCTTAAATTTATGGTTAGTAGCTCCCAAAAACTCCAAAGAAGCTAAAGAAAGCTTGTTCATGATTTGTTTTGCAGGGCAGGCTGAAGGATAGGTGAGTGTCCTGGTTTAAAGCAAATTTGGGAGGAAACTTCCAAAGGGGTCCCTGTAGAAAGCAAATTCAAACGGCCCCTCACCCTACTGGTTTGGGGAAAGATTTCCTTGGAGAAAAGTGGAAAAAAAACCTGTTTATTTCACAAGCATAAAAAAATGAATAATATTAAACAATAAAACCTTTTGCTGTTCTGAAGAGATGGCAAATTCAGATAGTCCTTGTTGAGGGGTGTAACTGGGTTTGCTCAGTCTCTTGTCAGTCCCTCTGGCACTGGGAAATGCCACATCCCAGGCTCCAGTGGGCCACAGGTGTGAGCTCCTGGTGTTCTGGGTTTTCAGTCCAGAGCAGGGCCAAGCAGTTCCAAGAAAAAGAAAAGCCACAGCCTAGGGAACTTCTCTGGCTCAGCTAGCTGAAAAAAAGCCTGACTAAAAGGAAAGGAGAGCTCTCTCCCACTGTCCATGCTGCAGACATCACAGTCCATGGGAAGGAATGTGGGGAAGCAAGTGCAGTTACTGAAAACAAACTGAGCACTTCTTTTCCCTCCCTTCACTCTTGGAACCACTCCTGAAGGTGCAGAACTTAATATCCACCATAAACAGAACAGATGTTTGGGGATACAAGCATCATAAAGTCACCCCAGGACAGTGAGAGATGTTGGCATTAATATTTTGAGAAGTATGGTTAGAACGGGTGTTTATAGCTACCTAGTGCTGACTTGCTTGATAAAAACTGTGTGAGATTTCCAAGGGTATCAGGAAACCCAGGGTAATGTCGGGAGAGGGAAAGGCAGCCAGCTGCTTTTTTAGAGATCAAATTGCAAGAAAACTCGAGTTACTGTGCTGTTGTATTTATTACTGGGGACAGTGGGGTGGTGTGAAGTGTAAGCAGACAGATGCATCACAGATGACAGCTGGGAGTCTTTACTGACTGAGTGGCACCTGGGTAATGTTAAGAAGTGATCCCTTCCCTTTGCTGTGGTGTTACCTGTTTCCCAGACCAAGCAGTCTATAGCAGTTATGTTTGATGCCCCATCCTTCCAAGCAGCGTGCAGTGCTGTGATCTGCTGCCCTGCAGGGCCTGCAGGCTGTGTGAGGGGGGAACAGGCTGTGTGCATGGAATCACAGAGTGCTTTGTGCTGTTCCCATCAGAGTGCATTACAGTGCAGCTTTTAGAAGTGCCCCAGTAAAAACAAATACTCTATTTGAGACATAATCACTGACTGTAGCAACATTGCTTAAATATGTAACAACATATCTATGGGGGGAGAGTGAGAATTACGCGGTTCAGTCACTACACAGGTAGGAAAAATTGCTTTCTTTGTGTGTCTTCTCTGTGGCTCAGCTGGGATTTATTGTCATAACTAAATAATTTTGTACCAAAAAGTAGCCATTTTCTCCCACTGTAGCTTTAAATACTGATTTGGAGGTGGAAAGGCATCACTGAGATGCCTGTGGCTCTGTCATACCCGTGATTTCTCTCAGCACAGGAGGCAGAGTCCCTGGCATAGTCTGGAGTGCAGCATTCCCTCTGCTCCCAGCAGCAGCCTGGGGGTGGTGCCAGGCTCTGCTGCTGCTCTCTGTCCACCAGCAAAAAGTGAGACACTTCTAGCATCCTCTGGGATGGGAACTTGGACTCCTGTTTTCTCTCTTTGAATTTTTACATCCACAGTAGCAGATGTACTTAGTGGAAACAAACCTGTGAGAGAGATTGGAGGTGTCTGTGTAGCCTTCCTGGTGGGAGCAGCCACCTTGGCACGAGGAACTTGTCTGGACTGAAGGGAGAAATGGTGGTGGCAACAGCTGGGCTCTGTCTTTGGGCTATAAACAAGGACTCACAAGTAGGTTGTAAAGGGAGGGCTTGGGTTCATCTTTGAGCTGAGGATTGGTTTCTGCAGTGTAGTTTCAGTATTGCCACAGCTGCTTCACAACAGCCCTTCTTTAGGCAGTGAAAATCTTCTTGAAGACAAATAGTGGTATTTTTTGCCTTAATTTCTCTGACTCCTTTTCCTATCTGCAGGATAAATGTGCTTCTATCTTTGCCCTTTCCTGCTGAGTCTGTCTAGATTAGAAGAGTGCTAGTGGTACAGTCATGGCTTTGTACACATGTGGGGCACTTCTCCCAATTTGCCAGGATGTAGTCCTCTAGTCTTGGAGCATCAACAGAAGCCAAGAAGGCAGCTGCCTTTGGGACAGAGTTCTTGCAGTGTTGCTGACGTTCCTGGTCAGTTATATTTACTTGTGTGTTTCCCCCTTTTTTCTAATTATGCTGATATTTACTGCTCAGCAGCTGTAGTCTGAGAAGGAGAGTGGTAAGTGCTGGCTCTGCGGCTGACACCCGCCTGCTGCCTTGGCTATGTGTCAGCAAAGGCCTCTTGCCAGCTGGGGTAGAGCTGTGTGGCCTTGGCCTTCAGTTGGCCAAAAGGTTGTGGGTTGTTTGGAGTTACCCACTAGATAACAGCCTGAAAGTGCACACACAAAAAATACAGTTACCTGATTAGGTGATACTGTCCTGATTGCTGGTCCTAAATTGCCTGTTGTGTGTCAATATGAGTTTCATAGGTTTCCCACATCTGTTTCTGAGGAATTCTGGTTGTGCTGGTTTCACACAGGTTTTAGGAACCTGCTAGGTGCCCAGTGGGGAGAGCATCAGAAAATGGTCTTGAGAAATTTTCTTGTTGAGAGTCCTTCATCCTCCATCTCCTGAGACCCAGCTCCAGTGATACTGGCAATAAAAGAGATTAAATGGTCTTTTGGGCCTTAGACTATAAATTTCAGAATTCTTTTAACAATTTATCACTTCCAATTCTGCAGTAAAGCCTGCTTTGTTTTTTAAATGAACAAAAAAGTAAAGTCTCATGACTCTGTTTCCACAGGTCACTGTCCATTCAGGAGCTCTTGAATTTACTTGGTAGCTGCTTCCCATTTCCATTTCCAGTGGCAGGAGTGCAGCATCATGGTTAGGAGCATTGCACTCTGTGGAACAGATGTGCAGTGGAGGGGTGGGATGTCTGAGTCGAGCTCAGATGTGGCATCTGGAATAATGTTAAACCTGGCTCTGATCTGGTCTCTGGAAGTAGGTTTTACACCTGTTTTCATGGGGGAAGATGAAAGTGATGAAGTTAAGGACAATTTACACCTATTTGCTTCAGGGGGATGTGAAGATCTATTTGTAAAATCCGTTTGCAGACAGTGCATGTCCTGAATTGCTGAGTGTCAGGAAGTGATGGGAAGCAGGCTTCATGACTGCCTGGTGCATGATGCTGCATGAAGCTGCATGATGGTGCATTGCTGCTGGGAAGGGGGCGGGAGGCCGAGGTGTCTGTGTTTGGAGCCCCGTTTTTCCCTGGCAACAACAGACACAAATGATTCCCTGCTCTGGTGATTGCAGGGTATTTGCCAGCATAGAGCTTTAGTACTGAAATCTTTGGGCTGGCATGCAGTAATTGGTCGGTTTTTAATTTCTTCCCTTTTTTAAAACAGTACTTAAAATGGGGCAGCTTTGCCATGGGGCTATAGTTACATAAGCCACAGAAATGTACTTCAATGACCAGTCAAATTACTTTTCCCCAGTAGTTTAAGCTTGCTGTTGACTGAATCGTTGAAGGAATAGAATTGAAATTCATTGGGGAGTTTAATTTCATCGAGTCCTCTATAGCTTCATGCTTTTGCTGTGTCTCTGTGCATTTGGGTTGCCTGTAAATGGCTCACTCACTTTCATAAAGGAATTAGCACAACTGTGCAGCTGTGTAAGGTGCCAGCCCTCAATCCCCACCCCAATGCTGCTTTTTTTTTTATTGACATAAACATGTGCAGTAGTGGCCTCTAAGTATTTCAGTTGGTAGAAAGGTTTTATATTTTTATTAATTTTCCTGCAGTCCTTTATTGTACTTTTGAGCATAAATTGACACCTAAGGTGTAATGCAGCACAGAAGGTTTTACTGACTGTTGCTGGGACATGGCTGCTGCCTTGCAGCCCTGTCATGCTTTATGGTCAGTAAGAAACTCGCTTGCTTTTTTTTCCTTCAGGACATTTCAGCTCTCTAGGCTTGCCTGCTGGTGCTGTAGGTGTCAGCTTGATCTGGGGTCTGCCCCCAGCTTAATGTGGAGGGCTCAGCCAACAAACAGTGCTTTGCAAGGCAGAGTCCTCTGCAAAGAGCACTTCGTGCTCTGCTCCATCCCCCTTTCCTGCACAGCCCGGGGCTCTCCTCCATGTGTGCCACAAGACCCTGCACTGTGTCCCCCTGCCAGCCCCTGAGATTTACCTTCCCTCCTGACACGTAACTTGTGAGGCCCAGTGATGCTTCCTGGCACTCCGAAACTGAGAGGGAGGAGTCAGGGGACTTGTGCTTCTTCGATGTGGCAGGCCTCCTCCACTGGGATTTCTATAACCAGCAAATCCGGGGAGGAGTTAAAGCGTTGCTTGTGTGATCTGAAGACATGAACGAGCAGGAGCCTTCTCCACCAGCTCCTGCTCTGCGGAAAACACTGTCTCGACATTGCAGCCTGGCTGGAGATCTGCCGCCTGTCCCTGTGTGGCCGTCCCGGATTTTGGGGGTGGTGGCTGTGGTGCTGCCCAGGACGCTCCCTGTGCGCGCTGCCCGCTCTGCCGCCGCTCAGCGTGCGCTCACCGCCATCCCCATGGAAACGCAGCCACTCTCTTTCCTGGGCATGGTAGTGCCTAACCTGGATTCTCATGCTTTTGGCAGTCTTGTTCCTTAAACCAGGGACTTTAGCTGTGAAAGGTGAGCATGTGGGGAAGGACCTGGTTACAGAGATCTGGGCTCTTGCTTTAATTCTTTCACTAAGGGGCTTGAGGTGCTCAGTTTTCATTCTGGCCCCTTGCAGGTGGGGAGGGCAGAAGGATGAACACTGGCGATGGGTTCAGTTCTGCTCCACAGTCTGAGTTGCAGGCTTGGGGGAAGGGTTGCTGTGTTACCATGTGAGGTTTTTTGCATAAGTTGGACTTTTGAGTGGTTATAAGAATTATTCTCTGGTTTGACTGGTCATCGTTGCTTTCCTCGTTGTCTGGCGTGTCTGCAATTCCTCACTTTAAAAGAACAGGCTGTTAGCATGGGCTGAGCCCAGCAGGACATACATGCTTCTCTGCAGTGTGGGCTCTCTGCCTTTTCTTTTAATTAAACTTCAGCGTCTTCTGATTGTTTCCTAGTGATTGTGCTCCACTTTGTTGAACCCATCCTTGACAAGGTTCAGCCTGTTCAGTTTGCACCAGAGCTTCTGTGCTTTTTGGCAGTGTCATAATTCCTGTCCTTCTCAGACTTTTTTTTCTGAGGCAGATGTGAAAGGGAGCTCACAGAGCAGAGATTGGCCTAAGATCACACAAGAAAACCTAGCATAATACTGCAGGCAGCTTTGAATTCTCAATTTTGATCTATAAAACATGAAGTCTCTTCCTTGAGTCTTGTAAGGGTAAGGGCATCGAGGGCAGTTCAGAGAATAAGGTATTTCAGTTCTGATGGCCATATTAACACATTGTATTTCAGGCTTGGGGATGCTACAGACTCCACAGATTCTTGTCACTTCAAAAGGTCCAACTGTTGTGTGTCTGCTGTAGCTGCAATGACAGTGAGGTGGATTTTAGGAATGTGTTTTGTTTGAGGCTACTGCTTTTAGCACACTAGCAAAACTGTCTTCTGGGTCTGTGCAGAGCAGAGGAATTTTTGAGGGGAGTATGAAATACCTTGAAGTTTTCTGCTTACTTAACAACTTAGGCTTGATTTCCACATATGAGATATAGGAAAAAAATGAATTAAATACTCGGAGATGATTGGAGGTGGAGGGAAGGGCTTGTTAAGCAGCCTTTTCCTCCGTAAAGGAAGATCTCCCTGTCAGTTACAGGGAGATCTGTTGCACCATTTGGAATAATGCTGCAGTTAAATCATGTCTATGATGAGCCCTGGGAGGCCAAAAACATGAACATGGTGAAGCTGCTCCTCTGTTCCATTCTATGCACGGGATTATCTGGGAACATTGATAACCAGGGGGATACCTGGCCACCCATGGCTGGGTTGCAGTAGCTTTGTGCTGTGTAGCTTTATCTGCTGGAATGTTTGAAATCAGGAATAAAATTCTAACGTGTGAACGTTCAAATTACCACTGAGTTAGCATTGAAACACTGAGTAGGTTGTCCTCTACAGAGGTGCTGAGCCATTGCAGCTCCAGCTGCTTGCAACAGGAATTGCCAGTAGCTCAGCAGTTTGGAAGCTGCTGAAGGACTTGCAAGCAGATGTAGATGACTGTCTCTCGGCAGTGAAGCTGAAAATACTGGCCTGAATTTCCATGGCAAAGGAATATAAATAAATAGCAACAAATTAAGCAGGATGGAGAGAGGAAGAAGTTCATGATAGCCATAAATGTTATGGGAAATTACCTCTTTCTTCATAGCTGTTCTCAGGGTAGCAAATCAGCCAGTGTAAACTCACAGTGGTGTTAAATCACTCGTGGTGATTTGATGCTTGGGAGTCGAGTGCAGCTGGCTGGTAGCTTGGTGTTGCATTGATCTTATTTGATGGGATTGTTCCAGCCCAGTGAATCACAAACTTTTGCTGCTGATTTACCCCCATATCCCAGTTCTGGCCAGGACAGGGTTAGTTTTTGCAGTGGGGAGGAGGGGGCATGGTGAGCACCTGAGGTTATTCTAATACCCCCTCACCATTTCTGGGGAGGTGGAAGGGGTGCTCTGGGGTCTGGCAGCAGTCAGGTATTGCTGGGCTCTGTGTGCTGGCCAAATTGCAGGTGAAGAGTTCACCTCCCTTGTACCCTGTTATTAATATTGTTGCTGTTATTGTTCATTTACTTCACTGCTGTTTTAGTCAATTTTTCTTTTCTTAGCCCTTGATCTTTACCTTTGTTTCTCCAGTTTTTCTCTACAGCCCCCTGCACGATCGGGGGGAGGTGTGAGCAAGCAGTGCATGGTTTGGAGTGTTTCAGTGGGAACACTAAATTGGGGAATACCATTCCTAAAATACAACACCCCACCTCCACAATGGCCTAATCCTCTTCTCATTTGTAACAAAATTCTTGTTCTCCATGTGCACAGTAAAGTTACTAAGAATGGATTCTTTCTTTTCTGTTCTTCTGCAAGAACTGTTCTGATGGAGTTTGCAGTAGGGAACAGGGAGTGACTCCAGTTTTTGGTCCCTTGAGCCAGACAGGACTTTCCCCATTGAATTCACCCAGAGCACAGATCTGCAGAAAACATGTTGTCATCTGGGTGTGGGGCAGTTCTGATCACGCAGGGCAGGGAATCTTTCTCACTGTAAAAAGTAATGGCTTTTTTACCTGGAGACTGCCTTGGTACTGCCCTGCTGGGACAGTGTCAAATATGGGCAAGATGGGGTTAGGAGGAGACCTGGAGTTTTAGAGAGCACTGCCTGCTCCTGGCATATCTGAGGGAGAAAGTGTAGAGGTGAGCACTTGATCCAATCATAGATGTTGTTCTGAAGCAGCAGTATCTTTAGAAATGCCATAATATAGGCCTTAATTTCCTCTTCTTTTGAAAGCTGAGTGGTGGACAATTGGATGTATTGGGAGGACAAGACAAAGATTCTCAGTGTGGAGGCTAAGTCTGGCACTACACTGAGCTACAATAGAGCATGATAATTTCTCTTAAAAAATGCAATAGTTAAATTTAAAAGCCATAACTGAATATACTTGTAAATGCTTACTGCACCTACTGCCATAATCTCTTCTACCCTTCCTGTTGGTTTTTTTGCCCATTGCTCTGCTTTTTGCATGCAAGTGCATAATTCTCTGTGCAGGCTTTTTTTCAGCACATACAGCTGTGACTCGTCCTGCACATCAATCTTCCCTTACCTAAGGAAATACTTCAGTTCTTGTAGATCTGTTCCTTCCATCAAGGGAGTCATCCTCTTCATAGACCTCCTTCAGGTCATTTAAAAGAAAAAAATATCTTCACGTACTTTTCCAGAATCTTCACTGCTAATTGAATACTCCCTCTGGGAATTATTTGGTGAATGATAAAAGCAGAGTTGTAAATGTGGAGATGTTCATGGGTGTTCAAGCACAGGAATGGGTTAATTGTTCCATAGGGACATATTAGCATTTGCTCTCTCCCCTCCTTGCTCTTTCAGTAAACTTTTCTTTTCTGGTATGAGGTAAGAATTAGGGCTGTTGAACCAGACTTGATTCTAGTTGAATACAAACAAGAAGCAATTTTCTCCACATACACACAGAAATTGGCATCCTGATTTTGAGTTGTGGAGTAATGCTTTAGGACCCTTCTCCACACCTGTGAAGTCTAGCTGAGCTGCTTCATTTAAACAGGGCTTTTTTCTTTTTGTAAATGGCATGTGATTGCATAAAAACTTCATCTGTTTTTAGATACATCAGCATCAAGGCAGTCATTTGATAATCAGAAAACCATACAAATCTGATGGCATGGCACAACAGCAAATTGCTGCCGTTTCGTGGAAGTGTGGTGGGGAGCATTGCTTTCACTGCTGCTTCCTCACTTCTGTGCCAGCAATTTCTGAGTTGTTGGGACAGGATGGAAGCTGTCTGAATGCACCAGGGAATGTGAATGGAATGCTAGCAGTCTCTGTGATTAACTTATATCTTTGTACTTGGTTCTTGTTTAATAATACACCAAGGCTATGCTTCTCTTGCTTCTTCTCTGTGTGTTGAAATTATCTGATGCCCAAAATATGACCCTTTATATGTAATCTTGCCTTTGTGTTTGTAACAGGAGTTAAGTTGGTGACAGTATTTGGTCCAAACTGTGGGTTTCTGACCTATGTCTCACCTTTTATTTCTTTTTCTAGCTGCTGAGACAATTGATATTATTTAAGCTGGTAATAATATTTGAAGCATGGCTGGAAATATCTGATAAGTGGCTTCATTCTTTTGATAAAAGAATGAGGCAGAGAAAAGCAGAGCTTAGTGCAAAGTTTATTAAATGGCAGAGCATGTTTAATCTTCCCACCCCACAAGTTGAAGCCAGAATCCTGCATTTGTAATCACCAGTGTCCCTGCAACATCACTAAGAACTGATTTGTCTTTGCCACAGCAGATTGTTTTTTTTCTCAGATGGACATAATGGGTTGTTTGTTCTTTCTCCTTGGACAGCTGAATAATATGTGCACAAACCCACCTACCTCTGTGCTCCAAAATCATGGAAGTCAGCAAGTTGCACAGCTGCCCTTTGTGACAGTGTTGTAGCATGCTGTGAGTGCTAATAGTCATTAATATGCACTGACAATTGCTTGTGTTTTAAATTAAGTATTCTACTGCTTCCAGTTAAATGGCAGATGAACATAAAGAAGGTGCATCTTGAGGGACAGGTATGTGAATATTTAGAGCATGTACATCTGCAGCTCTGATATGCCACTGTTGAACACTTCTCTCCTTATCGCTTTCCCCATGTCTTGCCTTCAGTGCACTTCATTTTATTGAACTTTAAGGATGACTGAAACTTCATGAGAACTAAATTAAAGTCTCAAATAGATAGGTTGTCACAAACTACTACCCAAGTTGTAGCAGTAGCAGCAGAACCAATAATGTGTTACCACAAATTGCATGTATTTTATGTTTTCTGGCTTTTCACCATGATTTTAGTGCTTTTTTTTATTCATCAATTATCATCTTGAAAATAAAATAATTTGCCTCATTTACTGATGCTGCATGAAAGACTTGCCTGTGAGTTTACAGTGCTTCCCCACAGCTGGTAAGTTCAGAGGTATCTAAGATGTTGATGTGTTTTTTTTGTACTTGGATTTTCCACTGGAAAAAAATGGATGGCAGACAGCAAACAGTTCAAAATACTGCATTGAATGCATGCTGAAGCCATGAGCTGCATCTCAGAGTCCCAAGTCCCAGTGCTGCCATTTCCATTAGATTTCTTCCATTACTTGCAGGTAAAGATCCAGGCTTGTGATGGCAGTTTGATGACCATGGGCACCTACATACACACTTCTACTCCTGTGGCTGTTTTCATTTTCACTCTAGCTTTCTCAGACATGCTGTTTTTATCTTGGCAGAAATTGAACACAGTAATTTACCTGTTCCTGTGCTTGAGAGACAAAAGCCTTTCCAGTCATAGACATAAAACCAGGGAGAAATGCAGGAGCAAGCACTGCACTCTCATTTTGTGGGGTGTTTTCTTAGAGTGGAGGAGCTGACCTTTTCCCAAGGGAACAAGGATGTTCTTCACGTTTACCTCTTGAGAACTAGAGCTCTCTCACACACTAAAGCATCTTAAAATGGAAGAATACCTTTTTTGACCTTTCCTTCCTTGCTACAGCCACAGAACTTTGTTCCAGAGAACTCAGCACCTGTATGTGCAGTTGCTTTCCCATACTTGAGATTCTGCTTCATATGTAAGTTTTGGGCTTGGTGTCAAAATCTGAGGGTGTGTAGGACAGAGATCAGTCAGGACAATGTCTTCTTTTAGCCCTCAGAACTCGTCTTTGGAGGACTAGTGTTGGTGAAACTGCTGTGAGATTATTTTTCTCTGAGGTACACAGTTCTAAAGATAAAGGTGCTCTAAGTGAAACCTGAAATAAATGTGCATTGTTGCATTGGGTAGGAAAAGGGAAAGCTGGCCTCTGTTGACAAAGCAGATTGGTCTTACAGCACCTGTGATCCAAGGGGTAACATGTGTCCCTTACTAAGCAAAAACATTTTCTCTTCTTCGAGGTTCATTGTCTCTGGTGTCTTCTTTTATTGTGGGGTTTTTCTACACAAATACCTTAGAAAAAAAGTCTTTGTATGCTGTAAGCTGTGGAAGTTCTGTCCTCTCCAAAGCCAGCAGAGTAACAGGATAAAGCAGTGAGACTGATTTGGCTGATTCCTTGTGATCAATTGTACGTGTAATTCCTCAAGGCTTGACTTTACAGTACTGCCTTCCTTGGGAATCTGGGTTTTACTAAATGGCTGATTGCATACAAAGGTTGCAAGACTAGTAAAAGCAGAAAAATTCTATGTCTTGCATTAGTTTTATCTTTTTAGTGGTGCGGATGTGCATTTACATAGAAGGTTGTAAATAGTGTTTATCTAAGACTGAAGTAAATTCTTTTCTTAGGAAGATGAGTGAAATTTTCCTTACCTGTCTTACCTACTCTGGAGTGGAATTGCTCACGATGAACGTGAGTGCTGAGGGAAAACTAACAGCACTAGATTCAGTCATGTCTTTAAATAAATTAGGAAAAAACTGTTAGTCAGCTTCATAACTTGTATTTAGCATGTCCATTTAGTCCATCTTGAATATATCAGAAACCAATACAGAAGGATTAAGAAGGAACCATAGCACAAATTAGTGCAGGATGACATTATTCCATGTGTAACATCAAAGTGTTTAACACCATGAGCTCATTTTGATCTCACTTGTTGTGTCTTCTGCCTCCTACCAGCTTAGAAAAGAGCTGTGTCTTCATGAGATTAACTCAACATAAATGATCTGTGGTGTACTCAGAGTTTATCTAATGTAT
This sequence comes from Polioptila caerulea, assembly GCA_013397295.1. Classification (NCBI taxonomy): domain Eukaryota; kingdom Metazoa; phylum Chordata; class Aves; order Passeriformes; family Certhiidae; genus Polioptila; species Polioptila caerulea. Next base: position 116,751 of record VYXF01010441.1, on the reverse strand, counting down.
TTAACTTTCATGAAAGCAAGGATTGCTTAGATGAAGTTTCCCTCACCTATTGCCTCTGCTCAGTGATTCACTGGGTCTAGAAATTATAACAGCTCCAGTAAAGTCCCTTCTCATCTGACTGAGGAAGAGCTCTCATGGTACAGGAGCATCTTGATGGAAAGCAGGAGTTCCCTTCACTTCCAGGGTGACACTTGGCACCCAGGTGTGAAAGAGCTCAGTTCATTTTGGTTACCCTAAGGGTTTTGAGAGGCACTGAAGTGCCTGACTCCTTTTCCACTTCTCTTGAAGCAAGGGAAACCTGACAGTAATCAACCTTGCCTGCCTTTGAAAGTTGGGCTACTGAATTTTATTGTGGAAGTTGTCTGGCTGCCAAGTCATGGTGAAAAGTCCTGCCATCAGTGAGGCAGAAGCAGTAGCTCTATGTTGATTTTCCCCTTACATCAGAGACTAAGATGTACCATCCCCCAGTCTGATTTCTGGGAGGTTCTCCTCAAGCCTTGTTTGCTTGGTGCCTTACAGCTAATCCACAGTGCTGAAACCTGAAATTAGTTCAGCTGTGTCAGGGCTAACAGATGGCCATTTCCTAGGAGAAGATACTGAGCATTCTGTACAGGTTTTGCAGTGTGGTGAAAATCCAGGTTAACAGAAACATCCAAAAGTGAAGGCTGAATTATATCAGATTCCTGAGTCATCAGCTATTGATGCAGAAGATCCTGCTACGCTTTTGTTGTGATGCTGCTAAGTAGCATTTCCAGCCCTCTGGGCAAAGACATCAAAGGATAGTGAAGATAAAAACAGACCACTGTTGACTTTGAGAAAAATGTTCTATTTATACAGGCAGATGTTGAAGTAACTGAAAGCTTTAGGACTGCTTTATGAAAGTTGGGCAGTCCTCAGCCTTCAAAAACTCATAGCCAGGCTTGCTTTCTTTCCTCTAAAATCACAGAGCTGGCTTTGAGTGTCTCTGGTTCTGAGCAGAGCAAAGTTTTTTCCAGAATGAATGAGGAGCTCTGGGAGCAAAGCAAGGCCTGCTGGGGCCAAAGGTTGGCTGAGCCATGACTGAGATGCCCCTCAGTCAAGCCAGTCTCTTTCTCACATGGACATCTGGGCTCCTGATACGTGGGCTGCTGTGTTTGGGTCAGGTCTGATTCCCTTCTAGGGTGGTCCCCGACTCGTGCTCTGTAACAGCTCTCTCCCACCAGTACAGCCATCCATGTGCTCTTCCCTTGGCTGGTGACACTCACTGTGGGGTTTTCCAGCCTCTTCAGACAATTAATATAAAGAAACACCACAGCTTTATGTGGGATTTCTAAACCAGGCAGGATTCTGGCTCACAAAGCCTGCCCAGGCTGTACTTCTCTGTTGAAAATGAGCAGCCAAACTAGTAAAGCTGGTTTGTTCTTCCTTTCTCTTGTAGTGAGATTCTCTGGAGTCTAACATGGCAGGAGCTCTGAGGTTTCCTGTGGTTGGGACATGCCTCTTGTGGATTCTTGGCAGGCTGGGTGGGCTTAGTCCAACAACATGAAGTTTAACAAGTCTGAGTTCCGAGTCCTTCACTTTGGCCACAGCAACCCCTGCAGTGCCACAGGCTGGGGATGGTGTGGCTGGACAGTGCCAGGCAGGAAGGGACCCAGGGGTGCTGGTCAACATCTGGCTGAACATGAGCCAGCAGTGTGCCCTGGTGGCCAAGAAGGCCAATGGCCCCTGGCCTGGATCAGGAATGGGGTGGCAGCAGGAGCAGGGGGGTCATTCTTGCCCTGGACTGGGCACTGGTGAGGTCACACCTCGAGTGCTGTGTCCAGTTCTGGCCCCTCAGTTTGGGAAGGACATTGAGGGGCTGGAGAGTGTCCAGAGGAGGCAACGAGGCTGGGGAGGGGCTGGGAACACAAACCCTGTGGAGAATGGCTGAGGGAGCTGGGGGTGTTCAGCCTGGAGAAAAGGAGACTCAGGGGTGACCTTGTCAGTCTCTGCAGCTCCCTGAAAGGTGGCTGTGGTCAGGTGGGGTTGGTCTCTTCTCCCAACCAACCACTGACAGAACAAGAGGACACAGTCTTAAGCTGTGCCAGGGAAAGCTTAGGTTAGACATCTGGAAAAACTTCTTCACTGAAAGAGTGACTGGGTGCTGGAATGGTCTGCCCAGGGAGGTGGTGGAGTCACCGTCCCTGGATGAGTTTTTGAAAAGCCTGGACGTGGCACTCGGTGCCAGGGTTTAATTGATGAGGAGGTGTTAGGCCGTGGGTTGGACTTGGCGATCTCAAAGGTCATTTCCAACCTAGTTCATCCTGTGATTCTTTGCTATTTAGTAAGGTTTGTGCTCACATAATGGCCTTTTCCCCGCAGCTTTTGCAGACAGGCTTTCCTCTTCTATCTAGCACCTACTTTAGTGAACCTTGTTTGAATTTAGTACCTTTGAAATCTGCAACTCTGACATTTAACAGAAATTAGGCAGTAGGTCGAAAACTTACATGACAAGAACAGCACAGTGTGTTTGCATTAAAACTGCCTTCCACTTTAAAACTAGGCCCAAAATAGGGGCTCTGTTAGCACTTCTTTCTTAAATCTTCCTTGCCCTGCCTTTGCAAGAGAGTGTTCATCTCTTTCCTGCCTCACTTCTTGCTGAGCAGTTGAACAGCAAAAAAATCCAAGCAGTCTTCTCATCTTAATAACACCTTAGTTCCTTCAGGTAGGTCACTGCTCCTCTCCCTTTCCAGGCAGCTTCAGTGGCATGGCCTGGCCCCCCGGCCTGCAGGCAGCTCCCCAGCTCAGAACCAGTTCACCACTCTCAGCAGTTGCCTCATCACTGCAGGAACACCTTGGGGTGTGACCCTGGGTCATGCTGCAGCTGCTGGAGTACCCTGACAATTTCTACAAGTGCCTCCTGGACATCTGAATCCTCTGTTGAGGTTAACCAGGGGAATATAGTTACAGGGAAGACAGAAATTAAATATTCACATTCCCAAAACATTGACATCATTGTGCCAGATCAGCAGGAGACAGCAGTGCACACACATTCCTATCACTCTGCTCCATCATGGACCAGGCTTGAGACTACACACTCACAGGGAACAGCACCTAAATCCATGGGGAAAAATTGCAGTTTATGGTGCAAAATGCTCTCTGGGCAATTTGATGTGATAGGATTTGACTGCTTTGTACGTCAGAGGATCATTCTGCAATTCATGGAACTGCTGCTTTTAGCAGTGGAGCAAAAAAGGCAAAGAACTTGCTGGCAAACAAATGCATGGTAACTTCCCTCTCTTGAATTTATTCAGTCCTTTGAAGTATAAATGTATTCTTGATGGCCAGAGAAATCAGTGATTCTGCATTAGGAAGCTTGGTTGATGTCTTCAGCAGGCTCTGTGATGTCTTCAGCAGGCTCTTTTATGAAGCTCTGTGTAAGTGGTTTTAGAAACAACTTAGAGGGAAAAATAGGATGTGGTTTAACACAGAAGCACTTAATTATGTTTTTGTGTTACTACTTAAGGAAATTTTAATTGTAGATATGTGAAAATAAATTACTTCATCCCTCTAAAACACCCCTGGTGTGACATTCTTCACGGCCATACTACTGGGACTTGTACCACACCTGAATCTTAATCATCATATGGTTATGTTCCAATTTGATATCTCTCTTACTGTCACAAGATCAGATGTGTGTAATTATGGAACAGGATCCTGCTGAGGTTTACAGAGAGTGTGTGCCCCAAGGATGCTGTATCTGAACTGTGTGTCAGCTCACCTTCCTTAGCAGCCTCCATCATCTGTGCAAGTTCCCTTCCCCACAGGGAATGTGGTGAGGGAGGAAGGGCTGTTCAGCAGAGCTTAAGCAGTGGGAGAAGGTGCAGCAGTGGGGCCAGACAGATTAGGATTGTGTCTTGAGATATTCTGCATCAAGAATAATAGCAAAGACTTGAGATTTGGACTAAGATGGACAATACTGGAGTCTGAGGTCTTGTCTGTGATAATGCACTGGAATAACAAAGGAGACTCTCAGCCTGGCAACTGGGCACGCTGTCATAGCCCAGTGGAGAAGGCTTTTTAGCTTCTGACCTTCCAGTGAGATTTGAATCTTGGCACTGAGTGAAGGAAACCTTGTGCTGTGACTACTGGATTTCCTAATACCTTGTCAGTTGCCCCCCCTCTTGATTCCCAAGACCTTTGAAGACCAGAGGGTAATTTATGATTGTTTTGTGTTCTTTGAGCAGCTTTTACCCCCTCACTCTTTGTTCAAAACCCCCCATGTTGTTTATTTACTGATATATGTCAGCAGGAAAAAGATGGTAATGTAGCAATTTTTTTTCTGCCAGAACAAAGCCTGCAGACTGTATCTCCAAGCATAAGCTTGACAATAAAGCCTTGGACTCAGCAAAACAGAAGTTGTCTTTGTTGAAAGGAGAGATCCTGTCTTTCCCAGAGTGTCCTGCATTCTCTGTTGCCCCCGACAGTCAAGTCCTGGTTTCAGACAGTTTTCTTACAAATCTTCCAAGTGCTCTCTGGGACAGAAGCTCAAGCAGCAGTTGTTTGCAGAAACCTCCTGGAACTGCTGCTGGAGACTCTGGTTACTGGAAGTGAGATCCTGCTGGAGACCTGTGCGCCGTGTCAGACCAAATTAGGTGTAAATCCATAGTTACACTACAGAAGTCTTATTCATATTCATCCTCTCTACAGGACTGAATCTTATTATTCAGGTCATTATTTCCTTTGCCAGCTTTTCTGCTATTACTTGAATTGATCTGTGGATGAAACTGGCAGGGTACTGTGATCCTGCTGTCCTGTGGGCCTGTGCTTTTCTCTCCTCGCTGCTCTCTCACTGCAATGAGTGTGCAGGCAATACCTGGGGGGTTTGTTTCTATTGTTTTGTGCTGTGAAAAAAGCCAAATGTTTGCTGGAAAGCAAAGTCTCATATATTGCTGAAGGCTGTGCTCCCTTTGTCCTCAGCACAGTTTAAAAATATTCTTTAACTGTTACAAACTGTTTATTCTACCAGAGAACTTACAGGAAGAGCAGTCAATGTTAAGACCTGCCTGGGCTGTGTGAGGTCAGAGTGGATATCTACTTTTGTGCTCTGTCCTGTAAAGATGAGATGCAACAAAACCTGATATTGATACTAACTTTTTTTAGAAAGTGCTTTGAGGTCTTGTGAAAAGCAGCAAACAGAAGCCAGGTGGAATTGTGCCAAAGAGTCTTTACCTCCCTGTTGGTCCACTCACAGCCTAGCTAAAGAATTTGTGTTCTTTAGTCCTTACTTCATCTGTTATTGTCTTAGTCCAACATTTTACTTAGTTTTGTATGTTTTTCTAAGGTATTCAAGTGTTTTCTGTGACCTAAATACATTTTTAAGGCAGAGCTTTCTGACGGTGAGACAGGGAGAACTCACTGAGAGAAGCCCTGTGGCGAAGGACTTGGGGTGGATGAAAAGCCAACAATATGCAGATGCAGCCCAGAAAGCCACAACCATATCCTGGGCTGAATCAAGAGAAGAGTGGCCAGCAGGTGAAGGATTCTCCCCCTCTCATGTGAGTACCTGGAGTTCTGTGTCCAGGTCTGGGCATGTGGAGTTGTTGGAGGGAGTCCAGAGGAGGTCATGGAGATGCTCTGAGGGCTGGAGCCCCTCTGCTCTGGCTGGGAGAGCTGGGGGTGCTCAGCTGCACAAGAGAAGGCTCCAGGGAGAGCTCAGAGCCCCTGGCAGGCCTAAAGGAACTTATAAAAAAGAGGTATTTTTTTACATGGGCCGATAGGGATAGGACAAGAGGTTTTAAACGAAAAGAGGAGAGATTTGAAGGTCTCTTCCAAGCCAAACCATATTGTCATTCTGTGCTGCTAATCACTGGTATTTGCTGGCTCTGGAGATGGGGGAACTGTACTAGGTAAGTCAGGCTGTGAGTTTGCACTTTGCATTGTGTCTTACATTACCCAAAGTCCAGGATTGCATCTCACCTGAAACTGTGTAATTTATTCTGATTGTGGTTTGTCAGTAAAACGAACTTCTCACTGGAGTCTTTATGAAGCATTAAACAAAATTTAGGGTATTCACCCAGGTGAATCAATAAATAAGCTTTTTTCCTATGATCATGCTTTGATGGGTTTTGAAATGACAGAAAGGACTCATACAGGCAATGAATGAGAACCCTGGTCTGTAGCTGTAAAGAGTGTTTCAAATAAAAACTTCAGTGGAAACATTGTGAACATACTTCAACCATATTCCTCAGTTCACAGGGCAGTGTTTTCCCTTAGATATATTAGATCCTTACATTTTACACAGGTCTGTTATCCTGGAATTCTATATTGCCAAAGTAATTCAGTTAAAAAGTACAGAACTGAGGTGGCAGAGGAATCTTTTACATTATAGACTCAGCTTACTGAAGTTTTGACTTGTTTTCTTTCCAAGCTGGACACTGTTGATGTTGAATGCTTGAGCCCTTGGATGCCTGAGCTGGTTGCATTTTTCCACAGCAGGGGAACATCCCCTTCAGAGCTTTTCAGCCCAGGCAGTGTGGCATGAGCACGCAGGTGTCACAGTGCCAGACATGTCTGGGAGTATTTTATCTTCCCTCTTTTCAGTCAGCTGATAATTTCAGCTTCTTTATTGATGAAAATAAAAAGCAACATCTGACAGCATGTTTTCTGTTGTGTCCACTTGCCCCCTTGCTGGTTGGAAGGAAAAATGAAGTCAGAGCATTTCCAGGCATGGAAGGATGGGGCGTTGGCAGTGCCCAGCCTTAGCCTTGTTTGGTTTTGGTGGCCTCAACACAGCTGCACACAGAGGAGGATCCGAGACCATTACTCATTAAGTTCTCATACTTTGGAGGTGTCTTTTGATGATACAGCCTTATATTTTTCCCCAGACCTTTACAAGAGGAAGATTGTGTAGTTTTGTTGTAGTTTTTTAAATCTTAGCTATTGATTTCACAATTTTAATTTTCTGTAAATCTTTGACAGCTGTTATTTTGTTGCTTTAATTTTCTCAGTCTATTTTAATACTTGGCCTGCACAGCACTTGATGAGGACAGGACATAAGAACATGATAACAGGCTGCTGGGCCTTCATAAGGCCTGGTCATTTTGCAGTCTTTGGTTATTTCCAGAGAATATGTTTAGGGACTCCGTTGGTTACTAAAGCATCTCTTCTTCCCTTTTCTCATTCTCCCCTTCTCTGTGGTGATGCAGGTAATGCAGTAAGACATAAAATTAAATGGGGATTAGTATTTCACAAGAAGTGGTATTTTAAATGGAGCTGTGCTTGATTAATTTATGCTTTAAAGGGAAGAGCATAAGCAAGGGAAAATCTGCTAGCTAAAGTATTAAAATCTGCCAGGGCCATGGCATTTCCTTTGACTTCCAAAATACCTATCCAGTAGAAGAGGAGTGGAAATAGATGTTGTTTGTTCCCTCAGGGTCTCAAACTCTTAGTTTCATGCTACCTCTGCTTGTGGGAAGGTTGTCTGAGCATTATAAAGGCACTGGATTGGTTCCCATAGACTTGAAATGCCTCCTTACAACATAAGCAGACTGCTGCCATTTAGGTGCTTTTTAGTTTGACTAAGATGGCAGCTAGTACTGATTTCTGGTAGTTGGAACCATAAACTGTTACTGAAATGCTGACTTCTTTCCTGATGCAGTTCTGTGCCCCCCTTCCCCAGCAAAATTCATCTTGTGTCTTGGTTTGAAAGATGGGTGTCTGCTAAGGAAGGCAGGAACTTCCCTTGGAATGGAGAATATGACCCACTTCCCTCCAAATTGTTATAACTTTGAAATTAAGAGGCTTTCAGGCACAGATACAGGAAAAGGAATAACAGTTCTTTACTAGTATATATGTGTATAACAAGGCAAACAACAATGGCAGCGACAACAAACAGACAAAAAACTCCAACAAGCAAACAAAAAGAAAAACACACACTAAAAAAAAAAAAA
>VYXF01010441.1:56003-99558 GCA_013397295.1 Polioptila caerulea | reverse complement strand
GGATCCACGGCACATCAGACCCAGAGCACATAAGGCTTTAGTTGACACTGCTGCCCAATGTACCCTGATTCCATCAAGATCTGTAGGGGCAGAATCCAGCTCCATTTCTGCAGTGACAGGAGGATCCCAACAGCTGAATCGAGCCTGACTGGAAAGGAAGGGCAAAACCAGCCCATTGTGACTGACCCAGAGCCCCTGTGTATCCTTGGCATAGGAGACCTCAGGAGAGGGCATTTCAAGGACCCTAAAGGGCATTGTTGGGCTTTTGGGAGAGCTGCTGTGGAAATTAGACAGCTGAATTCCTTGCCTGGTCTCTCAGAGGACCCTTCTGCAATGGAACTGCTGAGGGAGGAAGAGCGACCGGGAGCGATCGCTACCACAGCACTGCCCTGAGAACAACCCTGCACCAGCCAGGGCTGTGGGACCCCATCCATGGGATGGGTGGAGAACTGGAGAGCNTTGGGCTTTTGGGAGAGCTGCTGTGGAAATTAGACAGCTGAATTCCTTGCCTGGTCTCTCAGAGGACCCTTCTGCAATGGAACTGCTGAGGGAGGAAGAGCGACCGGGAGCGATCGCTACCACAGCACTGCCCTGAGAACAACCCTGCACCAGCCAGGGCTGTGGGACCCCATCCATGGGATGGGTGGAGAACTGGAGAGCCAGGGAGTGCTCAGCAGGCTTTGCTCACCCTTCAATAGTCCTGTATGGCCTCTATGTCATTAACAGCACAGGTGTTCTTTACTGCTTTCCAAATATGTCTCACAGGATGTTGCAATGAATCTTCCTCTTGTCATTATTTATAAACTGCAAAAAAGATCACCAAGAATTAAATGATTAGCATGAGTCTTATTCTGTAAAAAGAATATATATTGTCATGATAACATACAGAGTGAAGCATACAAATCCCTCCTCATCTAAAATGAGAAGACAGCCTGGGATAAATCCCAACAAATTACATCTTTCATATTCACACAGATGAACTTGCTGCTGCTGCTTCTAAATTTCTGTTCAGTTCAACTGCTTCTTTGCAAACTTCTGTGTTACTTCCTGACTTTGCATTTGACTGCCTTGAATGACATTTGACCATGGTTTCCTACGTGTGGGGAGGCCAGCTGCCCATGTGCTTCTGGGATGAATCTTTTCCATCGAGCAAACAGTTTTGCAACACTTCACCCGGCTGAGGTAACAATTGAGCAGTTTCTTTATCAATAAGAAGGCAGGACTTTTGGTCTTCCTTAAAGACCATAATCTGTACTGGACTTTCAAATGACCCACATCAGTGTTCCCAGAAACTTGTGCTCTGTGTGCGACCCAGAACAGAGAGAAGTCACATCCATCCCAGTACTACCACTCTTGTGATCTCAGCCCAAATGTCTGGAGGAGCCCAAATGTCTGGAGGAGACACTTCTGGTGTGGGCCTGCAAGCGCAGCCAACCACTCCACTTTCCTGCTCACTTGTCCCACAGAGACTGGAGTACTGTGTGCAAACTGAAATGATGCTGTTGCTGCATCCCATAGGCACTTCCCTGCTCTGGGCAAATTTGAGTAATTCTTCCATACACAGTGTAAGCTTTGCAGTTGCAAAGATCTAATCTAATAATAGATTGGTTTACATTTGTGGCATTGCCAGAAAAAGGCATATGTTGTCAGGCAGTCAAAGTCAGCAACAGTGCTTAAGTGGAAATGTGCTTAAACATTGAGAAGGCAGAAATCCAAAATAATCCATCCAAAGTTTGGCTATTAGGAAACTAAAAATACTGTCTTCCTACATATAGGGTTTCCACATGTACTTGGAGAAATACTGTTTGCCTGATGTCTCAGAATTATTAAAGGGCAATTCTTTTCCTTTCTTGGCTTTGGTGTGATAATAGAAAATGCTGTTGGCATTCAGCTTATCAAAGACTGGTTTAAGAGGAAATAGAAATTATTGAAATAACTTGAATGGAAGAGGCATGTGTAGTGTAATGTGGGAGAGGGAGATGACATTGAGTTCCTTTTTCCTTGTCACACAAGGTTTGCAATTCTAGTTTTTCATGTTTAGATTTCCTCTGGGAAAAGAATTCATTATTGGCTTGAACTAAGTAAATGTATACCATGAGAACCACTGGTCTCCTCTGAGCTGCTGAAAGACTTTGCTTTTAAATTCAGATGGTTCTATGGTCCTGACCTTTTACAGAACTGCACTGAGTTGGGGATTGGCCTTTGAGATGGTATATGGAGATATGAGGCTTTGACATGTGTTCTGAGGCAGCAATTATGGGATCTCATGTGTACATATGCCTTAAATATCAGCATATTTAGATGTGTGCCCAGAAACTGGCATCTGTCACAATCATTCTGCTTCTGCTGGGGTCAGTGTGTACACACAGACACGTGTTACTGTTCTAGTAAAAAATTCTTCCATAAATGCCATCACAGATCAGGAAAGGTTAGGTTTTTAATATTAATGTTTTCTCCTTTAGGACCTCTAGTTTCTCCCTTGTTAGTATGCATATGGCTCAGGCAGGCAGTAGTAGCAAAGAGTTTTATTTCAGTGACTTCTCTAGGGAGTTCATGCATTGTAACAAATACTTCTGCCTCCTGGGACCCACCTGAAGCAGCACCCAGAAGTCCTTTTTTGCCCAGCTTGTGTTACCCCTTGCACTGGTAGCAGCCTTGTGTAGTTTAGAAGTGACAGTAAAAAATTGAGCTGCTGCTATTTTCTGCTTCTTTTGGCACTATTCCTGGGGAGAGTTGAGTTGGTAAATGTGGCTGTCACAGCAGCTATTACCAATGACACCAAATAATTAAGTTGTGGTTTCTGTTGTGGTGGGGCCACGTCTGTATTTTATAGTGGGATGTGTGTGCTAGGAGGGAGTGCTATGCTTGATTGTTGTGATGGATGTTTCCAGGAAAACAGGACAGGTCTCTAAAGGCAGGTTGTCTAATACTTTCCATGTACATGAAATCCTGTTGGTTACATGGCAGACCACTAATTGAACTGTGTGTTGCTTCCTCTCAGTTTGCTGATGAGGAGGGCAGCATCCATCTCATTTTTCTCCCTGCTGCTTTTGGAGGGGAGAGCTGCTTTGTTTGTTCTTCCCAGCCAGTCAAAAGAATGCTCAAGCCAGATTTTCATCTGCTTCTTTATGAAGTGAATGCTTTCATTTTTTGATGTCTTGAGCCACTAATATGGGACTCCAGACTTTCAGAAGTCTTAAAGACTTTTGGACACAGATGCTCAGCAGTGCTGAGAAGCCCTGGCCCTTGTAGTCCCTGGTTCTTGAATCCTGCTGAATTGTGAAGATGCTGTGAAATTTTGGGGCCAATCTCTCTTTTTCCAGTATTTAAAATATTTTTGGTAGGTTGTCTGAGATAAATTTGAGAGTATTGTAGTGTAACTGTGAAATTATGCTCTTTGATTTTTATTTAGAGACAAATGCTCTTCCTGCTGCACCCAATTTAGAGGGAAAAGTTTCTCCTGGTCTTAGGCAACAAACACAGTCAGTCCATGTGCTCTGGTGTTCTCCTGGAGGGGCCAGGACCCTGTGGGTGTCGAGGATGCTGGCCAGCACTGTGCTGATGCTCTGCTGAAGGTGACCATGAGCTTGCAAAATGTTGTGCTAACCTTCCTGCCATTGCTGGGGACCAGCTAGATAGAAGCTGGGGTTTTTTCAGTAGATGTTGATGTACATATGTTGGTGTATCAGGGGAAAAAAAAAGCCTTTTCAACTATATGTGGTGTTAAGCCTTAAGGCTAAAGCTTTTTTTGTTTGTGTGTCTGCAGTGGAAGAATCCCATGTCACATTTGATTTGTATCTCCTGGTAGAGGTGACATTGTGTTAAATGGTGAAGAAGCTGGGGGTGTGCACTGCAGGTGACCTGTGATGGAGCAGAACAGAGGCCACAGGGTGGGGGGAAAGCTCAGCCTCATGTCCATTGGCTTGATGGCTGCTACCACTCTTCTTCACCAGCAGCACCCCTGGAAGGGGAGAGGACCAGCACAGGAAACTGGGATGCTGTCTGCTGGTGGCAAAAGCCTCTGAAGGAGCAAGAAGAAATACTGGGACTTGGTTGAGAGGGTAGATGTCAAACCTTGATAAGGCAAGAAACCAGTGGGCAAAAAGGTGCTTGCATGAACCAAGGAAATGCTTTTGAAGGGTGAGCAGTCAGTGGGCAAAGTTTTTTGCTCTATGTCAGTGCAACACAGCAGGTCNTGCTGTCTGCTGGTGGCAAAAGCCTCTGAAGGAGCAAGAAGAAATACTGGGACTTGGTTGAGAGGGTAGATGTCAAACCTTGATAAGGCAAGAAACCAGTGGGCAAAAAGGTGCTTGCATGAACCAAGGAAATGCTTTTGAAGGGTGAGCAGTCAGCAAAGTTTTTTGCTCTGTGTCAGTGCAACACAGCAGGTCCTGGATGTGAGGGGAAGCCTTAAGGGATATGGTAATGAGGAAAAATAACTAAGAACTAAGTAAGAAAAATAATAGGACTTTTACCAGCTTCTTGGTGCATAGGCAGGCAGCAGGGAATATGGGTCACACACAGTATGAGCTACCCAGAAATAAAATCCAGGTCTGTTAATGCCTCAGGCCTCTCCATAAACATCAGACTGTGACTCTTTCCTCCAGCACAGCTTGGATGGGAAAGGACTTCCATTTTAGGTGGAAGAGGAGGCTCTGCTCAGTCCAGGTGCTAATGATGTTCTCCTGCTGTTTGCCTTTGCCAGGTGCAAGTTCTTCAGCCTCACAGAAACCCCTGAGGACTACACCATCATTGTGGATGAAGAGGGCTTCCTAGGTAGGTGTCAGCATGTGCCACTTTGGTATCCAGCTTGGGGGTGGACGAGGAGAACGTGTCATCTCACTGAGACTGTGAACCAAAATGTTTGTGAAACAAAGTCTGTTTGTCAGTGCTGGTAGTACAGCTCTGAAAGGTGCTTTGATCACTTAAGCACACTGTCTCTGCTGCCATGCTCTACAAGGCAGTTCAGACATGGAATATGAATATATTTGAATGCTGGGAGAGGATCACACACAAGTCTTAAAGAATAGTTTAAGCAGGTTTGAAAAAGCAAAACCAGCCGTGTACGATTGCATTCAAATGAGCTGGCCTGTGTCCCCAAGCCTCCATAAAAATACCACACCTTGCATTTCCAGCTTCTGTCAACCTCCACCTTTGAAAGGAGCACTTGAATAGTTTTTATCATTCCTACAGCCAGCACAATGCTGTGGGGTTGTGATTCAGCTCCTTTGGCTCATCACCATAAGCTGTGACTTACCCCCCTTTCTTACACCCAGCTCTCCCTGTACCAAGTGTGCCATCTTTGCCTGGGCTGGCTGAAAGGGTCAAAGGTGGAGCTGGTGGTTGGCATGTGCTTGAGAGCTGCAGATTCTTGGCATTGTGCAACAGCTGATGTAGAGAATGGTTTGGCTTTGTAGATGGAAAAAGTTTAGACATAACCTTCATCATGTGTGGAGGTTTTGTTTGTAACAGTGTTATTGAGGTGGGGGAATGAGGAAGTGTTGGGCAGCTATTATTATTTTTGTTCAGTTACTCTTTCTGTGTCTGGAATTAAAAGTCTACTCATTTTGGGGTCAGAGAAAATTCATTAAAATATGAAAAAGAGGATTTTGTTCCTGAATAGGATTTAACTCTTGAGAACCTTCTTGTGACACTGCAATATTCAATGGGTTTGTAATATCCAAACCACAAGGAGATCATTTGCACCTACACCATCTTTATTTAGTACAGAGTTTTATGATCAGTTGCCTTGCTGAAGCTGACCTTATTCTGCTTCAGGAATACTCACAAGCATTTTAGACCAGTACAGTGGTACCTGAAAATTTTAGTAAATTAATTGCTAGGCTCAGAATGCTGAATGAATCTTTACAGATATGTCTGTTTATAATTTGGGAGTTTTGAGGTTTGATTGAAAGTCTATGCCATGTACTTTTGATTCCAAAAGAGGTGACATAGGGTTTTGCTGCCAGAGTGTCCCTTGTATTTTTTTTAAGGGGCATATGCACAAGTATTTTACTACTATTGGTAGTATCAGCTATTTTGTTATCAGTGGCAGCTGAGGAAAATCAATTCCAATTTGGTTTTGCCATAATAGTAGGATGCAGAGCCTCCCTCCAAGAGCTTCATTTTAAACGAAGGTTCACTAAAGGAGGAGAAAGTTTCTGGGTTATTTTCCAAGGGGCACAGCATGTGGCAGAGCAGGAAACCCAGGGATTCTCATTCTTAGGAGGGAGTCAGTGTCACTGAGCCTGCAGGTTGTATGTGCTCACCTCCAGTATCATGTATGTGCCTGACATCCATGGCACTCATTTCTCTGCCCAGTTGGCATGACACAGATTTTTCAGTTCAGTCACTGGTGACAAGTTGAATTGCAACCACCCCTGTCTCCAGCAGCCACACTGCTGTTCATCTCTCTGGAAATTACCTTGAAACAAAGGTGAGCTCAAGCAGTGGTCTCGCTCATCCATGCTGTGGCCCTGTGCACCACTGGTTGCACTTGGAGCAAATCCCAGGCCTGGCATGACCACTGTCCTCCAGCTGCATGTGCCACTGATGCCCAGGTTATCTCTGTGAACCAGGCAGTGCTGCTGCACTTCAAACAGAGATCTGCTGCTCTGTTTGGATCTTCTTTTACCTTGGCTCTCTCTGCCACCTGAACTTAGTGCTGAAAGTCACAGTGCCCACGGACTTTCCTGTGGTTGTGCTTTGGGCAGAGAACATCCCTGTCCTTTTCAAATAGCCCGTGTGCAGCTGGGGTGGTAAAGCAGGGCTTTGCAGGAGAAAAGATCAACTTTCAGGCAGTGCATGGGAAGCAGGGAGTATGCTGAGGCCAGCCTCTGCCACAGCGTGGTGTGGAAGGTAGGTGCAAAACCCAGCCTGGGTAGTGGTGTCACAGAGCTGCTGGCTTCATCACCTTTTCTGTGCTTTCCCTTGTNCTTTTCAAATAGCCCGTGTGCAGCTGGGGTGGTAAAGCAGGGCTTTGCAGTAGAAAAGATCAACTTTCAGGCAGTGCATGGGAAGCCTCTGCCACAGCATGGTGTGGAAGGTAGGTGCAAAACCCAGCCTGGGTAGTGGTGTCACAGAGCTGCTGGCTTCATCACCTTTTCTGTGCTTTCCCTTGTGAGTGAGGGTCTGCTGGTGAGACCTGTATACACCACACCCTGCTAACTCTCCTACCACAGCCCCTGTATCTTTTGGGTTTGTGTCCAGCCCATGTATTCCTTTCTGAATTGTCGCCACCACATCCAAAGCTTCATCTCAGGGTTAGTCCTGTGTGCAGTTCCATCCCTGCTCCTCCATTCAGGGTGGTGTAAGTTTTTTTGTAGTCTGGAGAAGTCCTACTTAGCTAGAAATGTCCTAGCAAGAGAAAGCTCACTTTTCTATTGTATAGCCTGCAATCAGCACATGGGCTTCAACAGAATCAGGATCTCTGAGTTGCAGCACCCCACCTTCTTGCAAAACAGCACCAATTATGTCTGCCTCGAGTGCATCAGCTGCCTCTTGTCCTGAGTAATGAAGTGCCAAATTCAGCTCAAGAATTACAGGGTAAATCTGCACCTTTGATGAGCAGTTCAGATAGCAAGTCCAACAGTAAATTACTTTATTTTTCTAGTCAGATAACTTTTTTTCTTGCAGTGCTTTACAAACTCAAAGTAAGTCTCTGAAGGACAGGTTTTTCTGTGTGGAAAATGAGAACCTTTCTTTCTTAGGCACCTGTATGAATTTTTGCTGCTGCAGCAATGAGAAGGTTGTCCTGTTAGCTGGCATCTTCCATGGTATCCAGGCCCTTTCTCCTGCAGATCACAAATACCACTGATGGGAAAAGAGCGGGCTGAAGAAATACCGGCACTTCCATCAGTCCCTGAGGTTAACACTTCAAACATACTGACATGCAGTAATCATTCTTAACTGGTTTGTCAAAAAATAATCCCTGGGCTTGTTTCACTGAGAGCAGCGAGTCAGGCTGGTAAAGAAGTTGTTATTTCTTCTCCCTAGAAAATGTCCCCAGTGCAAAGCTGTAACCTGCTTAAGCATTCATTGTGCTGAAAGAGAACAGCTACAGCCTAATTCTTGGCTTTAATTCCCTTGTGGTGAGGTGGGGATTATATTTGCACAGAACCTTGTTTGTTCTAGTGGCTGTTTCTTGGGCTTTGGCCTGCTAATTAGGAAGAATTTTATTCAGCAAATAACACAGAACTGTGCACAGAAAACTCTTTTGCTGGCTGATACTGAGATGAACTAGCAGGAAAAGTTTGGCCATGGGCCCTCCTGCACGAAGACAAACGTCTCAGCTAGTGGGGTGCTTGGATAGCCATGTATGGTCCTGGCATTTATCCCCCTGCTGCACAGCCAGCACATGGCAGAAGGGTGGAGTGGCTTCTGCTCCCTGAAATATAGGAATATTTGTTTGGCTGGTTTGCTTTTTTCCAAAGTTTGGCTGGAAGCAGGAGGTGCTCGTGCGTGTGCAGGTACTCCATAGCCCCTGTTCTCTGCTGAGCGCTTTCCTTTTTCAGAGGGCAGCCAGCACAGACTCACTATCTCTGGGTCAGCTGCATGAACAGAGCTTCTAGCCTGAGGTCTTGCTGGTCCCAGTAGTCTCTGTCCATCAAAGGTTTTAGCTTTTACACACTGAAAGGAAACACATGCCATCAGACCTGGAGGTAGCTGTCATCTTGGAAATTATGTTTATCAAAATCCCTGTTTATATGCCCTGGGAGCATCTGCATCAATGGGGCCTGGGGCAGTCTGTCACCCAGGTGAAGCTGTCCTGAGGATGGATTATTGTAAAGCAACCTGTTCCTAACATTTTCAAGGTGGGGTCACTGGCTTCCTGACCTTGGCACTTGGGTGGTAACCCTTTTGTGCAATCTTTCATGTATGCAGTAAAATCTGAAGATGTTGAAGAAGGGAAAAAGAAATCAAATGCTAGGGTCAAGGGAGGAGTGTATAACTGTGATTTTCAAATTGGCAACCATGCCTATTGTAGGTTCAGGGAAATGTGGGGTGAGGGAATCACATCACCTTCTTGTACTCTGGCCTTCTTCCTCCTAGAACTGGTGAGCCCATTCAATGTAGATTATTGCAGCCAGCAGACCTTGGGTCCTGGCTGATCTCTTCTGGATCAGAATCTGAGAGGAAAAGCCATTTTGTTCCAGTACTGAAGCAGCAGTGAGAAACATCCTTCTGAGGTGCAGATCCACTGTGTGAACACAGAGCAAGACTCTTGGTCTCTTCACACTGAGGTTCATCTGCAAGATGGGTGTGACAGTCCTTCCTTAAACCTTCCTTGGCTGCCTGGTATGGCAGTAATTTCTCTAAGGCCAGAAATCCATTCATTGATACATTTTGTAGGAGGAGATTCTTAGTCTCAACTCATGCTGCACAATAAATTGTCCAGTACATTAAAAATAATGGACCTATTTGAAAAATCTCAGCTAGTTACAGTGGCAGAAAAAATTTCATTCTATTAAGAAAAGGATAAAAATAAAAATAACATCTTGGCAGCAGTGCTTTGTTTTGATAACCACCATCCTCAGACTATCCTGTCTGACCTTGGATTCAGGACCATCATATACTTTAGTACCACATTGAGTTCCTATTTCAATAACATCAAAATGGTAAATTGCTTTCAGTGTCCTCTCTCTTTTCCTGTGTATAAACTGGGTGAGAAAACAGCTTATTTATAAGTCCAAGCACAGAACCCATCTAGCTAGGAGCAATCTTTATTTAAAGATACAGAGGGAAGCAGGCTCACAGTTGCATCTGGTTTTCTGAATATTCCTTCAATAAATATTTTTTTCTTTCATTTTTAATTGCCCAGTGATTAGGCCTTTGTGTCTGAGGCACAGTGGCATAAGTTGCTTGCTGACATTTCTAGTGCTGGATTCCTCCCCCGGCTGGCCAGGAGTGCCTGTGGTTGCTAGGCAGAACATGTTTTTCTCTCCTAAACACTCACACAATCACTCTCTTCTGATCTCTGTATTGGCTAGACAATGCTTTGTCTGTGTTTTTAAGATTTTAAGTAATGTGTATTAATGACCTAAATTCAAATTAAAATGGGGGGATTTGACTATTGCCTTATTAGAAATATGTGCTTGGTTGGGGGGGGCTTTTCCTGCAATGCATCCCTGCTGATACAGATCAATAAACATTTTGGGGGTCTGTGATTACATGGGATTTCTGCCCTCCCAGGAGGGAGTAGGGTTTGGTGGTTAAAGCTTTTGGGAGAAGGGAGGAAAATGAGAAATATATAATATTCCAAGGTCTGCTTTGCATCACAGGGGGAAAGGAGCACTTTTTCTTAGAGCTTGTATGTGAGTGGGTTTGCAAATTTTGACAGCATATATTATTCCTTATGTTTATAACCTGCCACATAAAGTCTTTTGGTTCAGTTTCTCTGCTCTCTCCTATTTAAAGAAGTACTGCATAAATAATACATATTTTTCACTGTTTCCTCCAGCAGATGGGTGTGTATTGATATCTATTTTTGTTTCCCAGCCTGTGGTGAGAAAGCCAAGACTTCTCTTCCTGAACCACTTGACTGGCCATGATTTCTTCCTTTAAATTTATTACATCTTGGCTGCTTCCTAGTACTTTCCAAACTCCAAGATTAATGAGCAGATAGATACCAGGGCTCATTTTTATCAAGCCCTCTCATAAATGCAGGGCCTACAAAGCTTTTCTGACTGAAACAATTGAATAATTCATTGAAATTTTAGGCTGCTCTCTAAGATCAGGATGCAGCTCAACAGAAAAGTAGCAGCCCTCATTTTTTTCACTAGAGAGCATTTGACTATCTGCTTGTTCTGCCACTGGTGCATTTCTGGGTTTTTCTGAAGTGTGGGCTTGAGGGGAGAGGGTGGCTTGCCTTGTTTGTACTGGAGCTGGCCATAGCCTGCCAGCTGTGAGGAGACATGCCAGGGTGCCCAGTGTGCAAGGGCCAAGGCTGAACACATGCTCTAAGACCTTTTGAAGTGTTCAGACACTGTAAGTGCTGCTGAGACTGTGATTTGTCATCTTTCCCTACTTTTTAAGTGGATTTTATATAGAGCACCTTATGAGAGATGGGTAAGTGCTATTGCCCCCTATCATAGGCTGAGAATTGAAGCACAAGGAAAGCTGAGGAATCAGTGGCACAAACAGCAAAATGAATCCCTTTTCCCTTGGCTGAAAACATTTCAACCATCAGTTCCCAATCTTTGCTAGCTGTGAATCTACTTTAAGTTTAAGCCATACTTTTCTCAAGTTCACGACCTGGACAAGGAAGTGGATTTCCTCCACTTTGGCATCTCATAAATGCTGTGGCCTCAGTCTAGAAATGGAATCTTCAGTAAACCATGGAAAAAAACAGTCTGTCATCATCTGCAAACAGAGAAAACATCTCTTTTGTGATAATCACTGCAAAATTCCAGTGTGCAGCACTCCCAGGGCTGATCTCTGAGTAGATTTGCCAGATGTTCTCGTGAGTGCAGGGGATGCCACAGGTTTCCCAAGGATCAGCAGTCATTCATCAAGGTGAGAAATTTTCTGTTCCTGACAGGCTTGGAGGATTCTCCTGATCAAGTGAGATTGAAAAACCAAACAAACTTAAATCCTGTCTGTACCCAGACAGAGACTCTCAGGCAGAGGCTGCAGATTTTGTGCCCAAAAACTTCATCAACCTTATTTTCTCCTGGTGCCCCTGATCAGTCTTTTCCAGCTTTCCAGGTGCAAAATCTCCAGAACTAATAATGGATCAAGGGTAACTCATAATCCCAGTGCAATATAGTTTGATTTTCACTAGAATCAGTTGAAATCATTCTAAGTGACTCTAGAAATGCAGGCTGAGGTGTGTATGTGACTCCAAACTAACAGTTCTCTTTGGAGGAGAATTTGCTTGATGCTTTGAGCTAATTCTTGTGCAGTTAAAACAAAGGGGGGATAATTTATTTTTTTTTCTTTGCATGCAGTATTAAGCTGATGGTGACACACTGGCCAACCATCATCTTCTTCAGGCTTTTGGCCTGACAGTCACAGTCATCTNNNNTGTATGTGACTCCAAACTAACAGTTCTCTTTGGAGGAGAATTTGGTTGATGCTTTGAGCTAATTCTTGTGCAGTTAAAACAAAGGGGGGATATATTTTTTTTTTCTTTGCATGCAGTATTAAGCTGATGGTGACACACTGGCCAACCATCATCTTCTTCAGGCTTTTGGCCTGACAGTCACAGTCATCTTAGGTTTGTGGGGGGTTTCTCCAAGGGCAGGGAAGCCTTTCTCCAGTGAGCAGCTTTGCTGTTGCAATTGCAGGATGAAGGCCCAGGGAGCCAGAGCACTGTGGGGAAGTTCAGAGGTCTGCTGCAGGCTTTTCTGTTTGACCTTGGGCACATCTCTCATTGTGTCTCAGTTTCCTCATCTCAGAAACAGGGATAATCCAATTAAATCCCCTCATAACAGGTCTTGGAAAGATTAATGAGTAAACATGTGGAAATGCCTTGATACTGTAACAGGCAAGGGCCGTGGTAAATAACAATAATTGAGGGAGTGTCTGTCCCTCAGGATTCCCTTTTACTGTGGGTGCACTTGCAGCCTAAGGAGCAAATCAGGTCTGTAGTGAAACAGATTGAAGATTATGGTAGGAAAAAAAATACCCTTTATGGGAAAAGTTACATAATCTTTTAAAAATCTCATATTTTAGCATTTAATCTTGCACAGGATTAAGATTCCCAACATCAAGGTTACAGTCATACAGTTAGGAATTTAGTGGCTCCATCTTCAAGTCTTGTTTGAAATGCAATTATTTGCTCTCCTTTGTCAGTCCAGTGAAATCTTGTCTGAAATACTGTCTTAAAAAAAAATATATTTTTTTGCTATTTTGTTTGAAAATGCAGAAGGAATTGTAAATGTGAGTCCAACTACATTGGTTCTTCCTTTGATATTCTTTTATTTTTGTGGGTTTGGCTTTTCAGTGGAACACACTACCTGTGTCCCCTGGCTGGCAGTAACCAGAGCTGGCAACATTGCCTTCCACTGTCTGGGCCAGGTCCTTTCCAGCCCTGGCTTGCAGAGTCTGGGAGCAAAGCCTTTGCCAGGAGTTTTTGAAACACAGGGGAAGTTTTGACAGGAAGTGGGAAATCTGCTGATTTCTGCAGTTCTGTTACTGCACTGTCAGAGACAAAATCCTCAGTTATTTGGGCTGTGGATCCCATTTGCTCGTGCAGCAGGGTGAGCAGAGGCTGGCCAGGGCAATGCTTTCCTGGCTGGCAGCAAAAAGCCGTGGCTGACAGGTTGGGAAGGACCTAACTGGTGAACACAGCACAGAGATGGCATCAAGGTCCCTGCACTCAGGAAGCAATCCTGCACAGGACAGACACACCCACAGCCATGCTCTGGACACATCTGGAGCAAAACTTTTAATCTTCATTGCTTGTTAATAAAGAAAAAAGGCAAATTTTTCTCCCTTCTTCATTCTCATGAGCAAATGTCAGCTTTTGGAGACTGAATCTGGTTTTAATTTTCCAGATTTGCTTGTTATTAGTGGTGTGCTATCCTGTGAAGAGGAAGAAAGAGAGCAGCCTGATTTCCTGAAAACTGACCAAAGCCTAACCTGGATCTGTATTCCCAGCCCAGCTCTCCAGTGAGAGCAGACATAATGATTATTTTTGAAATCTACCTTACCATGTTCCACATTTTTAGCCAAACATAATAATGATGCTTTGTTTATGGAGTGTATTCATATTTCCTCTTTATGAGACCTCTGTGAGGTAAGAATTATTTTCTCCCACATATGAGGAAACTGATAAAAAGGAGACCAAATTACTTGTTTCAGGTCACATACATCCTTTGTGGGACAAATCAGATTTTGCCTTATCTGGAATCCCAAACTGACATCTACTTACCTGCACTTCAAAATCAGACTTTATTTACCCCTGTATTGCAGCAACCTGAATATTGGTTCTGAGACACTACTGTAAAACTGTTTGCTCATGATCCTGCAGGTGGTCTGTAGTGAGTCCATCACCCCTGGATGTTTGTGGCCAGGTGGGAGTTGTGTGGACACATCACAACAGCTTTGGGATATACACTTGACTTTCCTGTGCAATACCTTTTATTGCTGGCTCAGCATCTGGCCTGGCAAGAACTTTTTCTCTTAGACTTTGATAGTCTGAGTTTTTGTTTCTTGCAACAGGAATCACAAGTAGAAAGCTAAGAAAGGAAACCACCAGAAACAGATTTTCCAAGTGGACATTTTTGTGCATTTCACAGGCTGCACCAATCTCATTGGAAGTGCACTTCTCCTTTTTGCTTAATTCTTAAAAAGTCCATATAAAAGTATAACCAGCTTAGTTTTTAGATTGCTGACCAAGTTTCAAGTTACAAGGATTGTAAGAGGAGAAGTAATTGAAATGAGATGAAAGCAGGGATTTCTGTATGAGCATTTCCTTTTATCAGCCCTTGATTGCTCTCTTAGTAGGCACTTGTAATGGAGCTCTTTCCTCAGGAGGTGCTGCTGCTCTTACTGGAGACAAGGAAGCCTTCTGGTATATGGATTTGTAAGTTCAGCATCAGCCCCTCAAGAAGGACCAGTGTTTGTTATCCTATGGCCTGACTGAAAATGATAGTTGCATGCCCTAGTTAAATGTTGAGTCCCTTGGAAAGCAGAGGGGATGCTTGTCAGAGTCAGGATTTCAGAGCTGGGCTATGTGTTTGTACAGCTTTATTTAATTCCAAGTTACCCTTGGGTTATTTAATTTCCTGACAGCTGCAAAAACAGTGTTCTCAGATAACAATGGTTTCTAATTAGGCAATGTGCCTAAAATGGTAGAATGTTTTATTTTGACCATGACACTGATGTTTTGTATGCAGCTTGGAGATGAGAAAGTCAAGCAAGTTGGACTTGCAGCTTCCTTTGGCAGAGCTGTGTCTCTCTTGTGATCCCCAGTGAATAATGCTAAAGGCATGCCTGCTCCTCTGCCCCTGCACTTCAAACACCTCTCATTGTTTTGGACTGTGTCATCAGTAAATCTGCCTTTCAGCTGGAACCACCTTCCAGAAATGTGTTTTATCAGCACAGCAGGACTAACATGACTTGCATAGCTGAGGCTACAGAGCATTCCAGGGTGAAGAAAGCAGGTGAGATTTACCTGTAGCTGAGGGTTGTAGCTTCCTGGGTGTTCTATTACACTGCATGACTGCCCAGATGTTGCTTTTGTACAGGCTCTTGCACTTAGTACAAAATCAGGCAGTGATAGAAATAAACATAAAAGTCAACTCTTCTTCCAAATCATTTATTCAGTTTAGAAAGGGTGTTAGCATCAGGTTATCTTAATTAGATCCTGACATGATTTGTGCTTGTGGAAAGTTTATGCTTTGGGCTGTACGAATTGATGATCTCTCAATTCCCTCCTGTGGCAGCAAAAAGTGGCTGTTGGGAGGTCTGTCACCTCCTTTAATTCTTAGACATCCCTTGAAGTCTTGAATCTAAAAGAAAATAGATAATTTTGTTCTACTGTTTTGCTCCCTATTTTGATTATTTTCCAGAACTCACAATTCTGACAATTCCCTCTTCTTACCATTGGTGAACTTTTTAAGTTCTTTGTTTAAGATCCTGTTCATATAACCATGATGCTGCACCTCTGATAAATCAAATGCCTACTTAAAATTTTGCTACTCTAATTAGATGTTTGCTGACCTGCAGTCAGAGTTGATCCCTGCCTTTCAGCTGAGCACTATTTACACCATGTCCTGTACCACTCACCAGGGGCTCCCCAGAAGGTTTCTGTATGGATTCTCTACAGCCACCTGCTTTTAGATCCTGCTCAGATACTACAATACAATGAAAGAGAGATTACTGCATCAATTGCAGTATAAATAACAGTGAAAAATTGTTCTCTGTAATAATCTGGCCTTGCCCAGTTCTTTTGAGATGCTGGTCTCTTTGAAGGAGCTGTGGATCTTGGCCCAGATTGGCTTGTGACTGTATGAGCAATGCCCATGGGCTGTCCTCTGTATGATCAGCAGAAGTTTTTATTCTTCCTTCCCCACTACAGTTTCCTACCAGTCAATAACTGA
This sequence comes from Polioptila caerulea, assembly GCA_013397295.1. NCBI lineage: Eukaryota > Metazoa > Chordata > Aves > Passeriformes > Certhiidae > Polioptila > Polioptila caerulea. The sequence continues at coordinate 83,509 of VYXF01010441.1, read as the reverse complement.
GGGATTTCTAAATTACAGGTTGAATCTGTATTACCATATTTAATAGCTATTAGTATGCCAATCCACCACAGAGTTGTCTAATCCCTTACAAAGCCTCTTCATTCTTTTGGTGACANGAAGTTTTTATTCTTCCTTCCCCACTACAGTTTCCTACCAGTCAATAACTGAGGGATTTCTAAATTACAGGTTGAATCTGTATTACCATATTTAATAGCTATTAGTATGCCAATCCACCACAGAGTTGTCTAATCCCTTACAAAGCCTCTTCATTCTTTTGGTCTCTGTGACATCCTCAGTCAGCACTCTGATAATTTCACTGGGTTTCAGGGGTTGTCTGTTTGCACTGTAGCATGATGATGTCTGTGGTCTAACTCTGTTCTCCTCCCAATAGTTCTTAAGTTGAGCATCAACTTCTTGTTTCTCCAAGAATTATCCACAGTGTCTCCAAGACTCTTAGGAGAGAGGATAAACAGAGCCATAATTAAAATACAAAATAACAAAGGTTGTGCCAGGTTATCCTGCAAATGTTCTTCCATTGAGAACTGACTGCTTGTTATTTTTCTTAAAAGTCCAGTTGAAGATCTTTGCTTTCTAAGACAAATTCTGCCTGTTGATGAGCTGTTTCACAATAAATCTTCCCTTAAAATCCTATCTCTGACAGCTGTGTTACAGCCATAGTACTCTTAACAGAAAAAATCCAGTTGATTTTCTTGTGATAGAGAAGAATAAAATTCTGAAATAAGAACACTTCATCCCCAGAAGACAAATCAAAAGAATTACAATATGTTTGAGTTCATATCTCCCTCTCTCTCTCCCCCTCCCTCTCTCTGTGAATGTGTGTATGAGTTTGAATCATATTGTATATAAATCCTAAATCCTGGCTGGAATCAAAGTTGCGTGTAAGATGCAACGTTCTTCTTCAGAGATGCAATTAGCTTCCTTCAGAGTAGCACAAAAACTCAGGGTGCTTTTCCTTCATAATCCTCCTCCAAGATTTCTGCAGACCATCCAAGCATAGTGGTAAACCTGTTCCCAGTTTTCCTTGTCCATTTTTCTTTTGGGTTTGCTCTCTCTGGGATTTCCATCACTATGTTCTACCAAAACATTCTCATGTTTATTTTACAGAATTTACCAACCCCTCTTCAGTTCCAACTTGCCTACTTCCACATTTATTGGATTTTTACAGTTGGAACGAACTGTATCTCCACAGTCACAGTCTTCATTTATTGTTTGAATTGTTTTTGGAGTACATTAAATTGAAGAGGTTGATAAAATGTGAGAGGTGACTTTTCAAGGACTGACAGTGTCAGCAGCACTGGCATTTGTGGCTGACCAGCCCTTGGAGGGTCCCCAGTAACCTGATTTCTTTATCTTTGTGTCTTTCACATTGCTGAGCAGATTTGGAGCACTAAGTAACTGTTAATCTCTGGAGCCCTGCTAAAGTAACTGTATCTTCAAGGTATTTATTTCACAGTTGTTTTTCTCTTCTGCTTCCCTGGGCTTGGTTAAAATGTTTATTTACTGAAACGTTTTGAGCTGAACTTGTGTACTTAGGAGTTATCAATTTAAATATATATATATATATGTAAAGCCTGTACATGTTGGTGTATTTACCTATATTTGTATATGTATATATTTATTCAGGGATAGAGAAGTTTAAGAGAAAGCATTTCTAGCTCTTCTTTTTCAGAAACTTGTCCTTAAACTCTAGCTTGAAACTGAAAAGTATATTGGATTTTCGCTGTATCTGCCAGGACCAAAGTAAGTTTTTCTGTAGCTGGCAAGTTAAAAAAGCTGCTCACACACAGGCACTGACATCCATAAGTGAGGTAAGGCCAGCAGAGCAGGAATCCTCAGGAGCAGGATGTCAGATTGTGTCCTGACCTCTTGAGTATTGTTGGTGTACTGCTGAAATCCTCGGGCATGAAGTTTGGTGAATTACGTGGTTTATTTTGTTTCTTTTAAAAAGTCAGAATTGAGCTTTTGGGAAAGTGGGATGAGAATTTATGTGCACTATCATGTGGATAAGCCTCCGTTGGATGCCTGTTCATGCATTTTGCCAGTGAACAAAAATCAAGTAGCCTCTTAAACAAGCTCTGTTCTGTTTGCAGCAGATGGGAGTGCCTGCTCTGATGGATGTTTACCGTGGCTTTTCATGCTCTAAACAGAATTTTTGCCCAAAAATTCATTTCTAGAATTTGTATAAACAAATACTTGACTTAGATGAGTGCTCCCAACATGCCACAATGTGCCTGGTTTTAGTAGCTTGTATGTATCATTCTTTACAAGGAAATCTATCCATGTATCCAAGAATCAAGGACAATCCATGAAAGCTTCTCAGATTGTCTCAGATTACCACCCATTTGGATGAAAGGAAACCACAAACTGAAACCAGTTTGCTTTCAGAAGTGCAATTTGTGTATCTCATAAACATGAAGTTCAAAGGAACTGCAGAGTGTACTTCACCAACACCAAAGGAAAATGCTCTTGAGAACAGGAGGTTTAATAACTCTGTGTGGAGTAATGGCTGCATCTTCAGGGCATTTGCACCTGCTTAAATGTAAACATATTGAGATGGGTTTTAGCAAGCCCCTTGTGCACTGAACGTGGCTTAAATATCCAGAAGAGGAAGGCCCCTCCTGTGCTGCCCCACAGAAGTGAGGAAAAGGAGGGCATTTGGATGGGGCTGGCTCTCCACAGTGGGGAGGAGGAGGGCATGAGCAGTGTCTTCTGCACACAGGAATCTCCTTGGGTGGCTTGGTCTGACCTGGCTTCTGTGACAGAGGGCACTGCTGTTCTGTTGGCAGTGCAGAGCACTGGATTTGGAGCAGGGCTCTTCAATACAGGACACAGGGCATGTGCTGGGCTACTCATTGGAGAGCACTTCAGATGGTGTTTGTCACTTATTCTCAGTCCTCACCCAGCTGCTTTAAAAAGTCACTTCAGCTGAGAAGTTTCTGGAGGGAAATTTACTGGGGAAAAACCAGCTTGTTGTGTAGAGATTCCTGTGCTTGAGTTCAGCAGGCTTTTGATGGACTCTTCTAGACTGGTACTCTTCTGATTAGTTGAGCTCCTGGTGTAGGGTGCAATCTGCTTCCTTGTTTGGAAATGGAAAGTGATGCTTTGAAGGCACCCAGTGGAAAACTGGGTGAAGGAAAAGAGTTAAATACAGCTTTTCATCTGCTGCTTTATGTGGGTTTGAATTTTTCTGTTTCTTTTTTTTCTCCTGCAGTGAGCTCAAGGCAGCTGGTCTCTGGCCCGTGTCTAGGTCTCCTAGCCTCTGCCACAGCATAAAGAATGGTAGTCATGTGGTCCAGGGAGCAAAAATCTGAAAGGCTCTTGTGTCTTTACCAAGTACTTTTTTTCCAAGCGGCTATTGCAGCTCAAAGGTTCTAGGTGGCAAGAAAGGTTTGAACAAAAATGCAGAAGGTCCTTATTGCCAAGATGAGCAGAAGGCAGAGAGGCTTAATGTGACCAATTTTGCACACAGAAAAGGGCTTCATTGCTCATCTGTGTGTGACTAAGTTCAGTTGCTGAATAGTGACAATAATATAATTTCTACAGTGGATAGATATGCAATAATCTATTGTTTTTCTCCCAGCTTCTTTCTTCAATTTTAATAGTTTGGCTACTCGTGGGTTAGAGAGTAAAACTCATTTGGCCTTTTTTCCTTTGAGGTGAGTGGAACAAGGCAGCTGCTTGTCAATAGAAACCTAATTTGACCTGATCTTCTCCAGCTGGGTGAAATAGTGGAGTAAGAGCTGGAGTCACTGATATGCTTGGTGTGAGTAGTGCAACCACTAAAACACATCATGCTTAGCAGGTTGGGAAGCACTTAATATAGAGAAGGCACTTGTACTCTGAAATGTGAAATTGTGTAGAAAATTCTGTCAACTAATGGTCTGAAAAATATTTTGCAAAAGCTATTTTCTGCCCTTACTTCTATTACATCTTATACATTAATAGCCTGAACAACTGGAGAATCACATACATTAATGTCACAGTTCACTTGGGACAATTTGTTTTGCAAGATAATGAACTGTGTCAGCAAAAGTTTAACATTTGCTCTAGGTGGGGCTGACAGTTCAGCTTTCTGGTAACTTTGCCAGAGTTTCCCAGTAAAGTGCCCATGGTCTTTGACTAAATCTCTGTGAGATTCGGTAACCTGGGGGGATGTTATACTTCCTTCAAGTATTTTTTATTTTATTTAAGGCATTCTCAGGAGTAGCTTGGAAGGAAATACTGCAAAATATTGACAATTTCTTTTTTTGAAGAGCTCTAGTCCTCTCACACCTTGGCAGCAGAGGTATCTTTGCGTGAGAAGGTACCCTGACCTCATTGAAGTCATTCAGCCCAGGTTTGTGTACCCCCGAGTTTTTCAGCCACAATGGCAGAAGTGACATCAAGTCTGGTGGGTTTTTTGCAGTCTGTAGTGCTGCTCATGCTGGCAGAGGATGCCATGCCCCTGTTTGTGGGGGAGGCCTCAATGGTGCAGCTGGGAGCAGAGATCCTCAAGGGTGTTCAGGAGCAGGGGAGCTTTCTGACCCTGGGGTTTCCTTACCTCTTCAGAGGAAGAAGCAGAATAAAGGCATAAATAGTCTGAGATTGTAGGGGGCAAATCCAAGAGCAGCAGTGATGGAGGCACGGACGGGCTGGCTGGGCCAGGGGATAGATCCAGTGTCAGGGGAGACAGGGCACAGGATCAGGGGGAAGACAAGAAGAGACAAAAAAGAGTAAAGATGGACACAGCAACAAGGAGATGTTGCAGTTAAAGCTGTAGTAGAGGGTGACTGGGGTGGAGAGGTGGAGGAGGGAAGAGGAGAGAGAGGAACAGGCAGTTTGGTTTATGGGTTAGCAGAAACAAACCACCTAGAGCACTTGCTCCATGCACTGCCCTCGAGGATGCTCAAGGCAGCAGTACCTGCCCAAAAACAAACGGTGTCTTTCATTCAGATCAGCTCAGGGCAGTGGGAAAGGCCAGCTACATTCCCAGTGCATGTGGTGGGAGGATGGGCTGGCTCTCAAGCAGCAGCATGTGCAGCAGGCCGTGAAGCTCTGATACAATTGCAGGTTTTCAGCAGCTTTCAGTGCCCAAGATGGTAGTTGTACTGGTTTTGTTTCTGAGCATTTTGTTTAACTACTACTAAAAGTGCCTGTGGTTATTAAAAAGCTCAGTTTGCCTGTGCTAATTTACCTCCTCCTGGACGTGCCTCACACTCAGTTGTATCATTACAACATCAAACAGAGCTGCTTTGAGCTCTGTTACAGCACCCAGAGCTCTGGCACTGGGGTGGCTCCTGACTCAGTGGTGAATGTGGCTGGGGCTGCAGGCAGCCCTGTCCTTCCCACTCTGGGAAGCTGGAGACTAAATAACACAAATGGCAGGAATAGAAATACTGGTTTCATGATAAATTGCATTGTGTCTCTGCCTGTGACAACCTCTGTTTGGCAGCCTCCCACCTTCAGAGCACTCAATATTGCACCACTTTAAACATTTTCATGTGTAAAATAAATCCTCAGTTACCGTGCCAGAGTGGCTGAGTAAAGCAGGCTGCAGGATGATGATTTGTGAGTTGTGGGCAAGGAACCACCATTTTCAGCACCAGGTGCTAAATGGGTCTTTAACCTTCATTGAGGGGCTCGGGCACATGGATTCAGCTTCACTTGGATTGCAGCATTGCAGGATGAGCTGTTCCCACTGGGACTGGCCAGTACTGTGGAGCATGATCCCTGACTGATGATGAATGTATTGCTTTCCTAGCATAGGTAAGAGCTGCTAAATTCCAGGCTGTCATGGGATCTGCAGTAAACTAACCCTGTGGAGAAAATGTATGGTTAATGTCCCACTATACTGAGAAGAAGGATCACCCTTTTCATCAAGGGCACATGTATAGGGAAGTTATAAAACCTTAATAAACAATTAAGTAGTTTATTGATGATTAAGTGCAGATCAAGTGCAGATTGCTTTTACAAGTCTGAAGGACCACACTTGGGAGAGACTGGGCTGCAACAAGCCCATCTTTAGTGTTTTCTTGCTCTCTTTCATCTTTAGGATCAGTTGGGGGTTCTGGGAGTGGAGAGTTGTCTCTAACTGTGTCTGGTTCAGAGGTCTAGATTTGTTTACTCTAAGGAAGAGGTCACACGAGTCCAGTCCAAACACAACCGCTTTGTTCTGTGAGATGCTTCCCTTCTGTGCTTTCTTTCATACCACGCTGTCCCAGGGCATTTCACAACAACAGTGGGGCACAGCAGAGCTGTAAAAGTTATCTCTCCTTGGATTTCTAGGACCCGAGATTTGGAGATCCAGTTCTAATTCTTACAAATTAGAGGTTAGCTGTGTCAAGGCAGCGTTTTGGGAAACAGAGTTGGGGAGGATAGCCTGAAGGCAAGAGTCTAAGCTGAAGGCATGCTGAGGTGTGAGGTTGCTGCTGGGGCTGTGTCATGATCTGGTTTTAAAGTTATTAGAAATGCCTCTGCCCAAATTAAGGTGCAAATTAGACCATATGCCAAGGTCAGCAGTATTTTTATTTAATATTAAATTAAATGAAGGGTTTTATTTAATAGTAAAGGAGAAGAGAAAAAGGAAGAGAAATAAGTAGAAAAAAGGTGGGGGGACAGAAAGAGAGACAGACTAAAGAAAATATCACCATTCCATGGATCCCTATGATGTTCCATTGATCCACTCCAGCTGGTCTTCTGGGTGGTGAAGGTCCCCCAAAAGCACAGAATCCAATGGATCAATATATTCAGGCCAGGTGGGAATGCCCAGGTACATCCCCCAGGGCAGGGACCAGTCTCTTGCAGCAGACTCTGGATCTGCTGTGTGATTTTGCATCTCGTGCAGTCCTGTGGTGCAAAGCCTCAGGAATGAGTCTGGGGAGTGCTTTGGGGGTCTTTGATGGATTGTGACACCCCCTCATCTGCCTCTCACTTGAATGTCCTGTGGATGTGGCCTGTGGGGTGGAGGGTTCCACAGCTGGGCCAGTTTGTGTAAGGGAGGATGGGTGTTCAGTGCCTCTGACCAGAGGTTATGCCACACACCCAAAACCTCCTTCTCCCCCCCATTTCAGGGGGAGGCTGTATAAACCTGGCTTCTGTGGGCTGTGATCTCCCCCACCCCAAACCCAGNTGCCACACACCAAAACCTCCTTCTCCCCCCTCATTTTGGGGGGAGGCTGTATAAACCTGGCTTCTGTGGGCTGTGATCTCCCCCACCCCAAACCCAGCCAGAGATGATTCTCAGTGCAGCTGCTGGGTTTGGCTTTCTTGTGGATGCATTCCTTTCCCTCAGCCTTGTTTGTTCCTGCTTAGACCTAAGATGATTGAACAATAGTGTCCCCTTTATCTTATCCAGCACTCACAGTCCAAAGTTCCAGTCAGGCATCTTCAATGAGGCTTCTGTGGTTGTAGGGTCTTTATACAGGTTTTGCTATAATGGGCAAAACTCCTTCCTAACAGTGTTAAAGATGTTAAAGACCTGAACCCTTTCAGTCCCTGACAAGCTGTGTGCCTGTCTGCCCATGGATTAACCAGCTCAGGAGAGGGGAAAGCTGGGGAGCAGAGTGTTAGTCTGCATCACTTTGTAAGCCTCCTTCTCTGGGACATCCATCATCCCTCTCAGTCAGTTCTTTCAAAACTTGTGTTTATTCTGAAGATTTCTGTTTTATTTCTTTGTTTGAGAGCTTCTGTTTTATTTCTTTGTTTGAGAGCTTGTGCTGAGTTTCTGCTAAGCCCTGTCATGGAACTGACTTTTGCTTTTGATTGCCTGCAATGTACAGTGAAGTTCCACTTCGCACTTCTTGGATTATGTCTGCAGAAATGAATTTAAACTATTCTATTTCTACTTACCTTCTTTGCTCTCCTCTGCTTCTCATGCTCTGAAAGCAGCCAGAATGTATTTTTGCTTATATCCACGGTCTCTCTGGTATAGATGGAAATGTAAACTCATAGGGGCAAGAAACACCCTGGAAACAAGTGCAGGGCCCTTTGGAGTACGGCTGTTTCTGCTCCATTTGGTGCAAGTGATCAGTAAAAACTTAGATTTAAAACTTACATTGTGCGAGCATTTAAAACCAAACTGCATGTTAGATCGACCCACTCTCACTTGGTGAGGCATGCTGAACATCTTGATGCTGCTTTTCTGCTTGCTCTTTTTTGTTTTATAATTAACACCTCACCTTCCTCTGCAGGGTTTTCTTTTCCCCATCTGGTATGTTCTGCAGGGTGGGCAGCTAGAGGCCAAGCCACTGTGGTGTTTCAAGAATTGGCCCTTCCAGCCATCCTTTGGGCTGTGCCTTGTTCTGCTTGAGGATCTCGAGAAGCTGCAGAAGTGACTGTGGGATTGAACCCCCCCATCACTGTCCAGGGTGGCTCTGACAGACCACAGGAGTGACTTTGCTGCCTGCTCCCAGCCGAGCAGTGGCTGTGCTGCTGGGCTGCCACTGTGGCCAGCACTGGGCAGCCTACTCTCCATCAGGGCCCTTGTGCTGGCCCCCATGCTGCAGGGCTTCTGCACCTTTTCTGTGGTTACTGCTTTGGCAGAGTTTAGATGAGCACTGCTTGCCCATTTTCTTTCATACAGACCAGTCTGAAAAACCTTTTAACTGATGTTATTTTCCATTATAGAATGGTTTGGGTTGGGTGGAAGAGATCATCTTGTTCCTCTGTTTCTCCCTCTTTCTAAACATTTGCATTTCTGTTGATGAGGATTTGCAGTAATGCAGATACCTCTTGATGCATTCCAGGATAGAGTAAACACTCTGTGGGAGAAGTTCTTTGCTTATAAATAATCATTTATTCCCCGTAATTTGAATGAAAAGCAACATTTTACTTATCTTTTTAAACTGTCAGCTTAATTCTGTGTTTGTTACCAGTGTAAACTCTTGTCTCTGGAGCATTCTGGGCAATTTGCAAACAGAGAAGTTAACACATATTGTGCTCAGCACAAGTAGGCAGGGGCCACTAGGCTGACGAAATGTCAGCTCTCCTTACCTAGCCCGGGCAGATTTCAGCATACCTGGAGTTGCAGGTGATGTTAATGCAGTGTGAGAGATGCTTCTGCAGTTTGCATCGTGGATTGTGCAATCCATGTAATCAATAGGCTATTAAAGAGGCTGCAGGCTCTCTATTGCTGGGTGATTTCAGATAATGGATTAAATACAATTGGGAATGATAGGGCTAACTGCCCTAGATAGACTGGCTGCGTTTTACCTGAAGATCTTTCAGCTGTGGTTTTTTTGTCTGCATGGTGTATATTACAGATGTACACAGCTCTCATCTCCAAGCAGGGACAGCAGTGCTCTATGTGAGTGGAAGGAGGTGGTTATGCCCTGCAGATTCTGTTGTAAAAGCCAGACAGGAATTAGGAGCAGGGCAGAGTCTCTTAGATGGAGAGCTGGGATCCAGTGAGATGCTTTGCAAGATGATCTGTGGCAGACACTGGTCCCAGCCCCCAAAGCTGGTATTCTGTGCCCCAAATGGAGCTCCTCTTTGCTGGAGGTTGTTTAAAAATACATGTCAGTGAAACAGAGCTCACAGGCCTCCTTGGCTGAGGGCCCACAGCTAATCACTAGAGATTGCACTGTGAAGTCGTTCAGAGTGTCTGTTTGATTAATGGTCCATATTTGCTGATCTGAGACTTTTAATTTTATTTTTAAATTTAATACATATTACTTATATGAGTTAAATATGTTTTAATTCCATCTTAAATCCAGTGCAACAATCTTTACAGTGGAGTTGGCTTTTTTTTTGCACAGCAGCAGCATGTTTGTAGAGACTTGTGCTTGGACATGCAGCTGGTTAGTGCAGGATTCTTCACAATCCTGTTGTATTCGATTCCCTGAAAGTCTCTTAAAAGTAGGAAACCAAAGAGCTCAGAAACACCGTGGAACTGAGCCTCAGTGCATTATGCCTCAAGGCTATGAGGGATGACCCTGCTGCTCTCCCAGGAGAGAGGTTTGGTATGTCAGGCTGTCGAAAAGGTATGTGCAGAGAGGCTGGGTGGGAATGGGAATGCGTGTTTGGGTCCACTGAGATGACCTTGCAAAGTCCAGCTGGTTTCCCTTGGCCAAAATTTGAGTATGTCAGAGTGAAACCTGATTTTTACAAGTTCACACAGTCTGTATGCTGCTCCCTTCCTTTCAAATTAAACATCCTTTCCTTTCCCCCGGGCAGGAAAGCCCCCAGGCGCGCTCCATTGTGGCTGTGCTGTCTTGGACAGGCTGTTTGCTGCGACTCTGGCACCAGTGCTGCAGCAGCAACTGCAGCCAGTGTTGGATAAACAGTGCCCCTCCATCTGTTCAGCTGTGGATTCCTGAGGATGCCTTTCCCCCCTGCTTTGCATACATGCAGAGGAAGCTCCTGCCCTAAGCACAGCCATGCCGAGGGGTTCTTTAACAAGGGATTTAGCAGTGGGGCCGTGTTTGCCTGCAGAGCTTTGATCTTGAGAAGGGCACTCAGCAGCACCACCACTGCTGCCATACCAAGGGCCTCCATCCCAAGCACCTGGGGCTGGAGGCCCAGCAGGGAGGAGCTTTGAAATGAGCTGAGTCTTTCTCCTGAGAACCATGAACCCTTGGCTCAGTTAAATGTATGTTTGCTATTTTTCAGTGTTACAAGTGATCGGTTATTGTGAAATCCCAAAGTGGTTTGTATTGAGGAGGAATCTATGACAAATGCAACTGCTTTTGGCACTTGTTTCTCTTAGTATTTTCAGTCCTGAATGACAAATGGACTGTATTCTTTGTGGTTAGCACGGGCTCCTTGCAGAAGTCTCATGCATTCTCGCCTTCACAGCTCTAAACAACTTCTCAAGCCAGCTTTTCAAGCAAATTTCCTCTTCCTGAGGTTAATGGTTGAAGATCATAGTAGCCAGGTGGCAGAAGTCCACAAAGACACAGCAATATTCTTGTAATAACATATCTTAGTACATTTGTTAAATTATTGTATGCTATTCCTTCTCCCCAAACTGCACTCCTTTAGTCCAGACTTAACAGCCATGCCAGCTGATTCGTTTTCGTGTCTTTGCTTCCTCTTAGTCCTGCTTTCTTGGGTTTTTGCTCATGTTCAGAGGAGCAGCCCTGCCAGACTGTGCTTCCACACTGGGCTGCAGTCGCTCCCTCCAGAGCTCTGCAGTCAGCAGTGGGGTCTGCTGTGTGCTGCAGTGGCTTTTAAAGCCAGGATGTCTCTCCCTGAACTGCCATGGTGCTCTCCAAGTAACTCCATTTGTTTGTGTTTCTTCTTTCTGTGCTCTCCCAGGGTTGGTTTTGTTCCTGTGTGTGACACCAGTGAAGTGCACAGCATGCTGCCTCCCCATCTAGGTATTCCAGGGTTTGGTTTATTTATAGGTCAGGAGAGCATGAGTGGCATTTCCAGGTTTAGGAAGGCGGAAGAGAGAAACAACAGAAGGGAGCAGCTTGCTGGCAAAAAAGAGATTATTTGTCAGATTAGGTCTCTTGCTCTTCCTGGAATCAGCTCATTTGTTTTAGAGGACCAGGATGAGAAAGGCAGAAGTCCTGGGAGTGCTGTGTTTGTCAGGAAAGCCCTGTGCTGGGATTACAGAAGCACAGAGGGCTCTTGCCTAAGCTGGTAGGGTGACATGATATGGGAGCTTGTGGTGTGCCACTGAACTGATTTTATTTCTGCTTTCAGAGGCAGTGTGCTGCTTTGGCTCTCTTTAGGTTCAGAGATAGGAAGTGTAGGAAAGGAAATATTTCTAGCTTCTGGAAACTTTCTTCTCTTTTTTGTGTAGCACATAGTCTGGAAGCACAAGTCTTTGTTGCACTGCCAGTATGGCTGTTAAGAAGAAAAGATAAAAATATGCCAAAGAATATTTTAAAGGAGCACCAACAGGCAGTGATCTTACTAGCAGATAAAAAAAACCTTCAGTTTTTCCTCAGCATCTCTTACGTACTGCTTCTCCTCCACCCTCTTTATTTTTGTCTTCTGAACTATCACTGTGAGATAGAGAAAAAACAATATTGAGAAATTTAGTGTGTGCACAGAATTGCAGCCTGTCCCTTTAAACTACAGAGAAGCCTTAGTGGAATTTCTATTCTGGGAATAGTTAATTCTGTTTGAGGTTGGGCAAGAGAGAAGCGCTCACAGGCTTAGTAGCAATATTTTTACTCAGTTTGTTTTTTCTCTTAAGGATTTGCCTGCCTCATTTGATGGAAAGTGCATTTATTGATCAATCCTCCACTAAGGTGAAGATCTTGAAGAAAAAGAAAGAAAAACAACCAAACAAAAAGCCCAAAAGACAGTATTTGTAGTGCTGTTACATAATAGCCATTATGTAATGTCTGTTGGTGCCAACTAAAAATATACTGGAAGATAACTTCCAATTCATTGAAGCATTTAACTAGCATCATCCCAGGGTTTCTGGTTCTGCATTCAAACCCTTCTGCAGATGTTGAAAAGAGCTTACAAGTCCCCTAGGTAGCACAGCAACCCATTCTGTCTTTGATCCCTCTTCTTGTCCACTCTTGATTTTTTCTTCTAACTGGAGTTTTAGAAATGGTAAATCCCTCTTCAAACCACCTCTCTGCACACCCCACTGACAATGCCACTGGTCCATAGAGCCTCTCTTCTAATGTTTTGTTCAGCTAAGCTTTAAATGTCTATGGCAGACACTGGGTTTCAGGAGAAGTTGAGCTTAAAGCATAGCAGGGATTAGATTTTGTAGCAGATATTGAAAACCTGACAGCTTCACAGGTAGTGTTTTACAGGAGGTTGTTCTCCTGTAGCTGAGCTGCAGCTAAAAGCACCTTGCCTTTTCCATCCTTAAGCCTTCCCTTGAACTGCCAGCAGGACCTGCCATCATGCCCAAATGCTCAGTCCAGCTACAATTGCAGAAATGGGCACCCTGGATACCCACAGCTGGCCCTGGTGTGATGCACACCCTGGTTTGCCCTTCCTCTCTGAAGCACAACATGGACGTGGCTGTGCAGAACCTGCAGTACCATTTCCAGAGGCAGAGTGGGCAGCCCAGGCTGAGCCATGAGGCACAGTGGAAGTGCCTTGGCCAGGGCTTGAGGGCAGTGGCAGCATCTCTGGGGAGGGAAGCAGACATCAGCTATGATGTCCTTCACAGGGTGGGTGTGACAGCTGTGGTCCCTTAACACCAGGGATTTATGACAGGCTGCTGGAAGTGACCCAAGGAGGAGCAGCAGGGAAGTGACCCAGACATCAGCGGTGAGCTGCACAGGGACCCAGCAAGTTTTTTCATTTGGACAACAGAAGTTTTTAAATAGTGCTGGCTGAAAAATCCATGAGCAAAAAACCTCTTTATATCCAGGATTTCAGTCTGCACAGAGCCTTACAATATTGTAAATAGCACGATGGATCACAGAATTGTGTGAGTGCTCTAATTAAAGCCTCATGATAGTGCTGGGGGAGGGTAGTAGACATGATATCACCAGAGATGAAGCTGAGCTGTGGCTGAAGCAACTGCACACAGAGGGATTCAGAAAGCAGGGTTTAGGCTCCCATCTTGTGCTGTAATTGATGTAAAGCATTGCCATTTCTGTTCTTCATTATTGAGAAGTCATGGTACTGTTCTGTGCCTAAGCACCAAGACTGTGCAATGGCATAAATCTACATTCAGGTTTGTTACTACAGTAGATGCATCCCATTAATGAACAATGCTCAAGGAAACTATTGGCTCTATTGCAGGCATAACAGGTGAGGAGAGAACTGTCCAAGCCCTCCAGAATCACTGTTTCACTCTCCAAATGGGATCAGCAAGGGGTTTTGTTTTTCAGAAGAGCAAAGGTTTAGTCTGTCTTCAAGATTTAGAGAGTATTTGTTTTGCATGAATTTACACAAGAAGCATCTTGTGATTGCATGCAGATAAGCATTATGTACGTCAAGTGACATGTTCCGTTCTTGAAGGTGCAGAAGAAGTCATTACAGCAGTTGTTGTTGCTGTTGCTTTATTGCAGCAACAGAGTGAAGTGGGAGTGCATGTAACTCCTGGTTAAACTCGATTTCTTCTGCAGGAACAGAAACATTGACAAACTAATGAAGGGAACCAATGGTGCTTTGTGCATGCATTGGCTACATGTCAGCTGCAATGACAAGGGCAGTTGTGTCAAGTTTTAGTAACAGTAGTAGAATTAAGATTTTATCCAACAAGTACTTTTGCCTGCTTGCTTTTAACTGAAGCAGCCTCCTTTCTGCCACATGAACGTGCTTCACATCCTAGCTGCTGGTCCCATGCAGGAAGCCTTTCTGCTGGAAGATGCCTGTGTAGGGAGGGCAGTGGGTACTGGGTTAAAGCAGTGGATCAGGACACAGAAATCAGATCATGTGTGATCAGATGTTCTAACCTGGTTGTGCGTTGATGCTTGTCCCTGGTAGTTGTTGAGTGATGTGGATGCTTGCTGAAAACCACAGCAAATTAGATGAGTGATGATTGTTTAGCACTCTGGGATACAGATTTAGGGCTCTACAGACTCAGGCCAGCATTACTTGCTTTCTGTGGGGTAAAATAGAGAGTACAGTGCTTATTCTTTATTTGTATGAAGACAGGGAGAGAGTCTATAGAAAAGCTTTTTGCTGATGTGTGTGTGAATAGAGACCACTTTCCATTTCCTTACGTTTCAGATCACAGGTGGCAGACAGTTGGAGAAGAAAAATGTAAAAGCTGTGGAAAAAAGAGGCAGTGGATTTACTGCTGCCTTGCTGGTCCAGCCAAGCACAGTTAGAGCAATACCCTCACTTCGGTGCACTTCCCTTGGTGGCAACAGCAGCATATTAATTGAAGACGTGACCATAAATCTTCTAGTGCTAGGAAAAAGCTGGAGATCTGAAACATTGAATAGGGAACAAGATCCACAGTCCTGCACGTGCTCCCCCATGGGAAATGCACAGGATCAACCAGCATGGAGCAGATGCTGGACACTGACTGTCCTTGGAAAGCTGGAAACCATTGCACTGCAAGTCCTCAGTGGGCTTTTAATGGGGCCAGTCTGGGGAGCTGGCTCTGCTGCACATGGGTTTATGGTACTTATAGGCAAGGTGTGTTGAGGAAAGCATTCATTATATTCTGAATAGGTACAAATAAACCAGGGAGTACTGCATCAGTGATCTTGTTGTGTGGGATTGTTATTTAAAACACTGTTTCATCTGGAAGCTCTGACCAGCTCTTAGACTGGAAATCAGCTGGGTTTGTTACTGGGCCTATGTTTACATTGTGCTTTCCTTTAAATGTCTTTAGTCTACATCTTGCATTAAAAATCCTTGTAATTTTATGGCCAGAAGATGCCCTGGCTGTTCCTCCTGTACAACTGTTTCACTACCAAATATGCCATAGCCATTAAATCACCCCCTGCAGTGACCTGCATATCTTTAAGCATTTAAATGACTTCTGTAAATTAAGCTTTTAGGATTAGTCATCGTAGATTTGCAGCATCATTGGTGTGTTGCCAAGGACCCCAGTTTTGTCACCATGGCTACTACTGCAGGGTTACTGAGAAACACAAACTGCAGGGAAGTTTATTCACGTGCCAGAACGAGAGTGGGTGAGTGATGATGTTTCACCCACCATGGCCAGAGGAGCACCTGGTTGTTTATATCCAGCTCAGCCTGGAGGTGGGCCTCCAGAGGGGAGGAGATGCTGTTCTCCATCCAGGGAAAATCACCATGTTATTTAATTCTTGCACTGTCACTTGTGTGTGTTCAGTAAATAATGTGCTTGGAGAAGATTGGGAGGTGTGTGCCTACTTTCCGAAATGCTCTTATCCTGTGGGGATTATCCCTTCCCAGGAAAGGCAGTCCTTCACCATGGGGTGTGAAGCTGCAGGAGAGCTGATCCTGTGATGAAGTAATTGTGATAATAAATCCTCTGGTACTGCCTAGTGAGATGAAGTTTGGGAGTCATGTTAGGAGATTCTTTTTAAACCTGAGCTCTGAAAAACAGAATGCCATGGTTTGTCTCCAGTGAACCCAGCTGTTCTCTGCTACTGCTTCTTTAAATATATCCCTACCTTGTGCAAGGGGAAGCTCCTGGCCCCTGTATTCATTTTCTTCAGACATTTGGGAGTTAAGTCTTTGGAAATACCACTGCTGGAAACTCTTAAGTGCCATCTCATCCACTTTGGTGCTCTTCTATTGTTTGAAAACCCATCCCTGTAGCTCTCCTCCACCTTCTCCCACGGCATATTCCTGGATATCCAACATGTACACGTGAGTTTACCTGGGAGATCTCGAAGGGAATGCATTTGGTAGCATCATCTGGTATGGTTTTCACTATACTGTTGATTTTCATGGCTCTTTCTCATGTAGTTGTCTCTAGTTTCTCAACATCACCTGACTGGTTTCATAATGGCTCAGGACCAAAGTTGTCCTCCTGGCTGAACGTCCTGTCTTCTGGTACATGTCCTGGACTCTTCAACTGAATCCTTCAACAAAAAGCTCCAGAAATCATCAGTTCACTCAGGCACCTCATGGAAGAAGGGTCCAAGTTTTAAAATGTCTTATACGGTCCTTGGAGGGAGAAGGAAATCCAGGGAATGGTTCTCAGCTCCCTATCAGCTCTGCAGGCACTTTGTCCTGCTCCAGGCAGGAGTGCTGATAAACAGGCTGCCCAGCAGTGTGCTTAGTGCTAGGCAGGAGCAACGCCCTTCTCAGAGTGTGTTTTTCTTCATGCACGAATTTGCCTTTTCCATCTCGTCCCATCCCACTCCCCATCTCCTCTCACAAGAGCTCCTCTCAGCTCTTGTAGCTGAGCTTCTCTGTAAGGCTGGCTGCCCTGTCTGAACGTGGGATCCTCCCTGTGCTGTTCCACCAGCTCAGGGCCGCCAGCTTGCCATCTTGGCATGAATGCCTGAGTGGGTTTTTTGTTTTTGAAAGAGATTCTTTGAATTCAAAACATAGCAAATTCCTGGCGGAGGCAGCTGATGCATTATGCCGTGAGTGCTCTGTGCCTGGGACTTGCTCTTCTGTGATCCTTCCCTGACCCTTCCAGCAACAGTGCCAAAAACCTCTGTTGTGGGTTACAGATCAGAAATGCATAAATAGAATGAACCAATTTGCTGGGGTCAAAAAGGGGACAAATGCTTCTGATGCCAACTCACATGTGTGGCCTGAAGACAAACTGTGTGTCCCACAAGCTACTCCCTGAAAACAGGGCTGGTCAGGAGGAGGGGGCATAGCTGTGTGCTTACGTGTTCTCCAGAGGAGCATGTCTGGTGACCAACATTACATGTTTTCGTGCTAGTAGACCACCACAACCCAACTGCTTCTTCCATTTAGGAGGTTTCTCACCTAAACCATTCTGGTTTCCTTCTTACGTTTTGGTTTTATCTCTGATTTCCCACAAATAAGATGTCAGGTTATTTATCACTCCCATTCCCCCGAACAAAACCGCTTTCGCACGGTATTTTCACCTATGCAGTAAAGTGTTTGTTCAAGGTCTGTGTGGGTGTTGGGCTTTAGGAGTTCTCCTTTTGTTTCTTTCTCTTAGGGAATTTTCTCCCATTTTTTTTTTGTTGCTAAGAGACAATAACGACCAGGTACTTAGGAGAGACAAAAAAAAGGTTTCCACGGGCAGGGTGTGGCTGGCTACCCTCTCGCCTGGGGCACCAGAAACCTGGGGGTTTCTGGTGGAGGGGCAGAGATTCAGCGAGAATTGGGCTGGGAAATGGGGTTGGGTGCAGCTCCCAGGCCGCTCCTGTTCTCTGGACATTCACAGGGGGACGGGCTGTGGGCGCTGTGGGGAGAGTTCCCCACCACTGCGGGGTTCTGGCTTCTGCCTTTCTTCTACCGTGAGTGCAGCTCTGCTCGTAAGAGCTGCCATTGCACTGGGACCTTTTTAACACCCTACCTCACTAAAAAAAGGACTTTCACCATCTCCTGGGGTGCCTCAGGGGAAAATCTCTGGGATCCCGAGCCCCTTCCCCCTCACAGGGAGCCTCTCCCGGCCCTGTTCAGGAGCGGGGCTGCTGCTGCCCAGCCCCTGTGGTGCCTCTGCTACTGCTCCGGGGGTTTTGTTCCTCTGTACCCCACACTCCCTGCCCACCCTGCCGTCCCAGGCGCTGCTCCGAGGTTCCTGCCGGGGGCTCGGCTGCCCCCGCGGTTTGTGAAGCAAAGCCTCTCTTCCCTCCCTTCCCACCTCCCGCCGCCATCGCCGTGCGGGGCCCGAGCCCGCGCCACAGCGCCCCCTGCAGCCGCGGGGGAATCAGCGCACCCGCCCTGCCCGCCGGGAGCCCCCAGCGCCCCTGGCGGCGCTGCCCGGAACTGCAGCCGAGGGCCAAGCGCCCCTGTGTGCGCAGCCCGGCCGGGGCTGGCCCTGCGCTGCTGCTCTGCTCGCTGCTGCTGTTTGCTGGCCTTGGTACACACCGGGGGGAACTGCCACTCCTGCTCCCGAATCTGTGCCTGAGAGCCTGCCATTTCAAAGTTATCATCATTCAGAGGGAATGGGGTCATGCTTTCCATTCCAAGGAAGGCTCCTGCTTTCCAGTGGCAATTCCTTTTCGTGTTTGTACTTATCTTGGCTGTTCTGGAGAAACAGGGGGAAAATACGTTTCCACTTCAGAAGCATCTTGACATAAGTGAATTTTGTGCCTGTTTCTTCCAAGACTGTTTGCACTGATCCCAGGGTGGAAATAAAGATGTAAAATCCTGAACTGTCATAACCCTGTTTGGGTGAACTGTTTGCCTCCAAAGTACACTGCCTGGTGTTGAAAGCATCTCATTTTTAATTACTACTAATGTTGCTGTTTCGATGGTACTTAGCACTGGATTACTCAAAAGCCTGGCTGTCTCAGGAACGCCAATGTTATCCATAGGCAATGCAGAGAGGACTCAGGTTTTGCCAAGCCTCATCCAGCTACGCAGAGGCAAGAAGAAACCTTTCAGTTTCCTGTTTGCTTCATTTCTGGCTACCTCTTCTATCCTGGTTGGTTTTAGCCATGGTTTCCAGCCTGTGCTTCACCTCTATCTCTGTATCCTGACGAAGGAAGCGCTGTGATGAAATGTTAATGTTCAGATTCTAGCTGTGAGCAGCAGCGCCTGCATCCTGCTGTGTAATGTTCCTTGTTATGGGCTGCAGTGCTCGCTGGCTGGGGCAGGCTGCCTTCCCTTCCCTCCCCGTGCTGCTCTGCAGGCCTTGACAGCTCTGGCACTGTGGGGAGCTGTGCTGGGCATTACTCCTGCCTTCCCCATGCCCAGCACTAAATACCTGGTGTGCTCTGTCTCTCATGGTCCTTATTGGCTCCAGCTTTGTTTACTTGCATGATTCTCTCAGTGCCTTATCAGATTAGCATGATTTCAAAGTGTTAAGAGCATCAGTGCCTCAAACAGTTTTGTAGTAGCTTGCCTTGGTCTCAGAATAGATGTAGCCATAATAATAATAATAGGAAATTGAATTATAGAAAAGTGTTTGGGTAGAGATGCTTTTCTTCTTGGATTAATAATAGAAGCATGGAGACCTGTTGGAAAGGAGCAGGGGTGTCTGATATCTGACTGTTTTATGGGTTCATGTTCAGGAACAGTGGAGAAAACCCCCATGTCCCACAGCAGAGGCCACACATGCTTCCCCAGCACGTGAAGAGAAAGGGAATCCTGTTTGTCACTGTGGTTGAGTAACAAGGCCCATCTGAGCAATGCCTCATTTCTCCTGGATGTTTGGAGATGTGATTTGTGTAAAGAAGGTCTGTGAAAGAGGTTACACTGGAGCCAGCCACTCTCACCCCTGCTTCCCTACCTCCCTCCTTCTCTGAGAGCAGCAGTAAGGCATGCTGCACCTCTGTGGGCGCTGTGTCAGCACATACAAAAGAATGAGATCTTCCTGTTCCAAACAGTGGCAGGAATAATCAGACCAGCATTTTCATAACATCCCAAATGACAAAAGGATGTGTGCTGCTGAAGATCAGGGTTGGAGACTGCCACCCAGCCCCTGTGAGGATGTTCACTCTTCTGAAGGGAGCTGGTCCTGGGCCTGGTCCCAGCCCTGGATACAGCCCTAACCAAGCTGCTGCCAGCCTGAAGTGTTGGGTGGCCAGTTGGCACCTTGTGCCCTCCCACCTCACATGGGGAGGATCTGTTTACAGAGTACTTTTGCCTTGCTTTGAGTGCTAGGTACAGCAGAAAATAGGCTTATAGTATAACTAGGGAGATATCTTTACTTCTAGACAGAAAAAGTGTGCTCTGCTTTCCATGTGCAGGCCATACCCCATTCCCAAGATGTAGGTTCAGCCTCTCCAGCTCCCTCTGTCCCCCATTGGCCTGGCTGCAAAAGCATCCAACAGCCAGCACTCACACTGTAGCTTGGGCTCAGCCAGCACCAGGCATTGACTTTTCTATCCAGAAAAATTTATTGTTATTCCTACTTGCTCTCACCCTTCCGTCACTATCTCCCCTAAAATTCCCACCCCTCGGCTTGCTGAATAATTCCAAGGTGCTAATTGCCCCGCACTGCAGCTGATCCATTGATCTGGAACACAAGCAGTCTCAAGGTAATTTTCCGTCTGAGCCAGTCTGGGGCTTGCGCAAGTGCTGATGTTTGTTTCCTTGCGTTTTAATTTCCTGCAAAGAAAAGCTTTTGTGTTGCTCTCCGTAAGATTCCTGCGCCTCTGCCTCAGCCAGTGGCTGCTCTGTAAGGCCACATGGGGCTTGAGGAAATCGACACTAACGGTACCCGATTCTGTGTAATTGAAGTCTGGGGGTGGAAATTGATAATCCTGCTCAGTCATATTGTATCCCTCTGTCAAAACTGTTAGCCAGGTCCCTAGGGTATCAGGTGGCTTCTTTGTCCATATTCAGTCCTGCATTTGGGATGGACTGGGAGCAACTCAGACTCTTTGTCCAGTTATAAAGATACTTGTTTAGCTAGATATATACTTAGAGGCAGAAGTTGCTGGGGATGCACATCTCTGAGGATTCAGACATCCCTGTCTGTAACAGCTGACCACAAAATCCAGCACTGGGTCACTACTGGCCACTGGCAAGTGCATCCTGCACAGCAGAGAGTTAATTTTCCTGGCTAATGCTTCCAGCAGCCTCAGCAGAAGCTGTGCCTTTGCAGGGTTTGATCCGAGGGGCGGGGGTGTGGGATGATGTAATGTTACCAACTCCCTGCACTGGTGGGAGGAGGTGAGGTAAAAAACCCTCATCTGCATTCATTTCTCTCTCCGGCTTGTATGCACTGGTTTGGTTTACCTGGAAGACTTGCTTTCGTATTTTTAAATAAAAGCAGTGATTGTTTTTCTTACCCAGAGTAAGGCTGGTGTGGCAGCACTGGTGGAGAACAGGACAGGGAGCACCCCTGTGGTGCTGGCAAGGCTGCATCCTGCATGAACCCCTCCAGAGCAGGGGTGAGATGAGCTTTGCAATCCCATTTCTGGAGGCAGTCTTGTCTGCAGGTGGTGTGTGCATGTAAGTAGAGATGAGTTGCAGTTGTCTACCCCTGAATCATAAGCAGATTTTGAAAAATGTAACACCTGTCTCCCTTCTGAAAAGCAGCCCCTTCACAGACTCAGATAAGTTGCCCAAGCCTCAGACCCCTTTGGATGAAGTGCTGCAGGCTGAGTCAGAAGGGAAGGACAGCTCTAAGGTGGCATGTAACCAGGCAGAGGGATGGGAGGGGAGAGGGAGTCACTGGCATTATTTGTAGTCCTTTTCACTTTCCAGGCTGGCTGGTAGATCCTGTCCCTCTAGCAGAGCTGTTGCTTTGGAGGAGGGGAAGGTTCACTCCTGCTAGCATCTCTCACACCAAGCCTTTGAAGGGGGGCTGGCTGGAGTGGCTCAGCCATTGCTTTAAGGACTTCATCTATAGAAGAGGAGGATCTGCCTGAGCGAGTGTGTGCAGCCCTTACGGCTGTATGTGCTTGGCTTTTCAGAAATGGCAGATTGATGACACCTCAGGAATAATAATAACACCTCCCAGCCAAGGAAAGATTTTCCCAGTTCAAACACTACTGAATATTCCCTCTGTCTATCCACAAATTCACAGAAAGAGTAGGAAAAGGGGAGTAGAAAGGCATCTCTCAAATTGGAAACTGAGCTGCTGTGAATCCTTTTCCCAGCACCAGCCCAGGTCCCCTGTGTGCCTGGCAGTGTCAGGGCATGGGAGCACATCAGAGCTCAGCAGGGCTGCACGGCTGGCAGC
Organism: Polioptila caerulea; assembly: GCA_013397295.1. NCBI lineage: Eukaryota > Metazoa > Chordata > Aves > Passeriformes > Certhiidae > Polioptila > Polioptila caerulea. Next base: position 61,401 of record VYXF01010441.1, on the reverse strand, counting down.
TGGGAAGGGTCTGGGGTTTTTTATGGTGGTGGGCTCAGATGACAGGAAGACAACAGATATGATTATGGTGGTGGTGATGGGTTGGGTAGCCAGCACTACCAGATTTCTCTCAGATTTGTCCAAAGACGTGCAAATATGTCTGCACTGTCCTGAAAGTCCCTTTTAAACTAATGGAATTATTTGAGTGGTGCTATGGGTCCGTTCTGTAGTCTCAGAGTAAGATGGGAATACCTGAGAAATGGACCTGTAATGGATGTCTGTCACTGGACACTGTTGGAACTGCCTCTGGTCTGACTCAGTGTTGTGCATCCAGAACATCTCCAGGAGGAAAGTGTTCTCCTCCACATCCTATAACTGGAACAAGGGTAGGCAGGCATTTAGCAAAACACGATGTTTTCTTGTAAAGTTAATGACTGTTAAAAATGGCATTTCTTATTCATTTCCCTGCCTGAGGCCCGTGGTTCTGGACCCAGGCTGTACACAGGACTCTCACTGTGGCAGAGCACAGGGCTGCAGCAGCACTTCCAGGAACAGCAGTCCTGTGTACCCACCCAGGGTGCAGCTTCACCTGAGCTTTGTGTCAGTCCCAGGTGTAGGAGCACAGGTGGTCCACAAGGCTGGGAGAAAATTACAATAGCAACAAAATCCCTGCAAAACCCCCTGGATACACTCATTGGATACTGAATACTTGAGCCAGGGAAGGGAAAGGAGTGAGCACATGAGTTCTGGCTGGGAGACAGAGATTTGTACCTGAAATTCTTTCAAGGTGCCTCTGGTGAGGCAGCTTCAGCTGCAGCAGTTCTGGTAGAGATGTAGAAGAATATGCCACTGCTTGGATATTAGGTTAGTGCAGGACAGGCAGAGACTCTAGGTGGTGTTTCTGGCCTCTGCCTATGGCAGTGCAGCACATGGTGGTTGTTGAGTTCAGCTCTTTGTCAAGTCAGCACAAGAATGCTAATTCTTTGCTTGAAGGTGGAGAAGCTGAGGTTTGGAGGAATATATGCTGATTTTAAAGGAAATACATTGTGTTTCACATGGTTAAATATCTCTCTTTGGCAAGGGAAACTTGCATTGCAAACACATTCTTTCTCCCTTGGGAAATTATGACTTTTTTAAAATCCAACTGCTGTCCAGAAGATCAAAGGAGTCACTTGTTTGGATTTATATTGGAACCTAATGAAGAAAAAGCAACTGCTTGGATTTCTGCAGCCATTGCTGATTTTCCCACTTCAGAGGGATAGGAGAGGCTTGGACACCCCTCACCTCACTGTCACAGGCACTGCTGGGGATAGCTCTGAGGTGCCACCCTGCTGCAGACACTGCAGGCTTTGGGCAAACAGCATGAAATAGAAAAAAACAGCACACAAGTAAAGCAGAGTTGCTTTAAGTACACAAGGGTGGCTGGCCAGATCACTCCTCCTGAACTTTATTTTGGTGCTGTTACTGTAACATCCAGGAATCACAATGCTCTGTGATGCCAGTATTTCACATACTTACTTAGTGCAAGAGAGTAGGACTCTGGCAACCAAATATTTAATGTGAAAGGGAAGCACAGTTATGGGAGAGGATGGGATATGCTCAAGATCACCTCACAAGTTAGTGACAGAGGAAGACAGGTAAGTTTTGTCTTGTGGGGCCAAACCACTGTGATGGACTCACAGCATCCCTTTGCAGGTGTTGCCACGGCTCCAACATTGCTGCACATGGATTGTCTCTGTTGGGCAGGGACAAAGCACCTGTGAAACAGCCTGCAACTCTACTTAAACATCAAGCCAGAAGCCAGCTGAGCAAGGAATATGAAAAAGACTGCACAGAAATGGTGCATTTATGAACACAGCACATTTCTTGCCTTTGCTTCTTACATCAGCAAGAGCAACAGAGAGTATTAATCTGGCTATTGCTGCTTTTTGCATTCACAACAGGCTCCAACAATAACATTCACTGTAGTTTAGCTCTTCTGCAGAAAGGGGCTTTTTTCAGTTTCCTCTGCTTGCCCGTATTCAGGCAGTAGAGAGATTCTGAACAGCATATATTAGGTAAAAGTCTCTGGTTTGTCCAGTCACAGCGATGTGCCAGGAGTACTGGATTGCTGGAACTAGTCCAAATTCATGTCTGCACCCTTAACTGAGAAACAGGGATGGGGATGAGCTGGGGATTCCAGAGGTGTAAATAGATCAGTCAGCCACATGGCGTCATCTCTGCTCTGTACAAATATAGTTGAGGACATGCTGAGCAGAAAAAATGATTTTAATCAGCACATGGTCCTTTGCCAGCTCTGGAACTAGCATAAATACATTCTCACTTCTGCTGCTTTTAGCAGACTAGCTACTGAACTTTCTAGGACAGTGCCACACCTCAGGATCTACCTCATCTCATTCCTCAAAATCTGTGAAGGCTGTGTGTCCATGCCAGCAGAGGTGAGGATCCTTTAGCACCTACTGAGAAGGTGGTGCCTGTGTTCCCAGAGAGGTAAAGAGAAGCAATGCCATACTGTCCTCCTCCATCATCCCAGGGCATAGATGTTGTTCCTGGGATGTTTTTGTAAGTGTGCCATTAGTGGTAAAAATACAGACTTCTCCATCTTTGAACGTGACACCTCCAGTGCTTTCCTGTCAGACTTTCCTCTCTCATGCAGATCTGTGGGCAGATGTGTAACAGTGGGGAAGCTTTACAGCAGTGTAGGCTCCCTTCCCTCAATTTTTTATAAAGGCCTTGCTCGAGAGCTGCAGGATCAGAGTGGCTGCAGAAATAGTTGTGGTCTGGGGGATAGTGGATGGGACAGTTTAGGAAAAGTAGGTACTTTACATAAAAAGTTTCCATCTGTTTCAGAATATTCACTTGCCTGCAGATTGTTTACCTGGACAGTGAAGCTTCAGTGAAGATGGCTGAGCTGATGCAGTGTCTGCTGTAGCTCCTGAGGTGGCTGTAAATACCCAGTATGGAATCCATTGATGCATCTGCCTAGGAGTCACTGCTCCCCTTGTTTGAGAACAGGGCTTGAAAAAAATGCCCTGGGTAACCTCAGTGCTCTTTGAAGCAGATTTTTGAGTCTACTAATTTTTATAAAATAAAGGTGGGATGAATGTGTTTATCATTTCTCTCCAGTAATGGGCCTAGAGGACTCCCTTGTGTGTGACTAGTAACAGTGGTTTCCATTAAATGGACATAGGACTCAGAGTCACATGTGTAATTCCCTGTGTATGTAATTTGTCCTATTCAGATGAACAGTTGAAAATTCAGACTGGTTATTGCCCTGGGTAGAGCTTGTATTGAATTGTCAGGACAACAGAGAAAATTGCACTGGGTACATTCCCCATTCTGGTGTAAATCCATGAACAGCCTTTCGAGTTCATTACTCCATAAAGTGAAAGAAAATCTGTAACAGCGCACAAGGACTATACAAGATAAATGTCGTGCAAGAATTGAGGGAAGATGCACTGCTTGGAATTGCTTTGGGAACACTCCTAGAAGGCGTGGGTTTGGGGAGAGCTGGTCTGAGCTGGGTGCTCTGAGCTGCTCAGGGTGCTTGCTTTTCCCTGGAGTGCATTCTTGTTTGCTTACTTCTTGTTTGCATTTTCTCTCTTTTCCTCTGCCTGTCTGCCTTTTATGGTCTTGACAATGGAAATTAAGAGACCTTTGCTTTTCAAACCTACCTGATTATCCCTGGAATAGCACTAGCATGAACAGCTTCCACCCCCAGAGACAAAGCAAAGATGCTCAGAACAAAACTTCGCAGTCCCTCCCATTCTAACCTGTTTTTAGACATTCAAATCTTGTGCAGGAATTTTCCATGCCACTTTGTGTTAGCTGTGAAATGCTTCAGTTGTGAGATGTATATAAACCTCCACTGAACAGGTCAGCTGGTTCTTGAGAGCAAGGTTTTGAGGAAATATGGAGTTTGTACCCACTTTATGGGTAGGAAACTGAGGCACAGAAACATTGAGGCCAGATATATAAAACATCAAGCTGTTACTTCCTCACTGCAGAGTGTGTGAGTTTATGAACTTAATGTTCTTTTGACAGCTGTGTGAGTGGGATAATACCTAAATAGGAAAATGAGATGACAGGTTTCACAGCTTCCCTGTTGAGGGTATTTGGGATTAAAAAAAACCCTCTCACTTTTGCGTGCTCTGTTAGGAGAAAGTGTCAGAAACACAGAAGCTTAAAGTTAGAGGTGGCAAGGTTCCCTGGCTGTGGATCCAGTCCTGCAGAGATGCCCAGGCAGATGCTCAGGTGCATCAAGAGCAAATTTGAGATGCACAAAGAGCAATAAAAGACAAGAAATTAAAGTTTGAGTCTACTAATTCTTGTAAAGAATGTGTTTGTCTTTCTCTCCAGCAAAGGGCTTAGAGGACTCCCTTGTCTTCTGTCCCTGTTGCTGTGATCCTGGAGAAACCTGCTGTCGCATTTGCTGGGAGCATTTGTTATCTAATGAGCATGTGGAGCTCTAAAAATCCCTGCCATGCCCTGGGTGTCCCTCTGCTGGCCCAGTGTGTGAGCCTGAGCCGGGCGTGCTGCAGGCACTGCACTCCTCATGTCTCAAGTCGTGTTTGCAGGGCTGACTTCTGTCCCTGCCTCTGGCACGGCCTCTCTGGTTGCCCAGAGAGGTGGTGGATGCCCCATCCCTGGACACATTCAAGGTTTGGTTGGGCAGGGCTTGGAGCAGACTCCTCTAGTGGAAGACATCCCTACCCATCGCAGGAACTCGATGTAAAAGTCCCTTCCCACCCAAACCATTCCCTGATTCTGTGATCATCTCCAATATTGTCCTCTGAGGAAGGTGACAGCTGACCAAACCTTTAGCATAAATGGAAAAAATAGCAAAAGCTGTTTGGTCGTGGGTGTGCTGATTTCTCCCCAGGATGATCTCAAGCTTGTTGGCATGTGTGATGATTTCAGCTGGATTGGAGCTGTGGGATTTTCTTCCTCCTCCTGTGCACATAAGTAATAACTTTTTTGACCTAATAATCATATTCCCCAGCTCAAAGCTAAGTGACAAGTTTTCATCTTGCTTGGCTCTTGTGCTTAGGTAAGTCCCTTGGTGTGGGAGTGCTCTGTGGCACTCAGATCAAACTCTCACCAAGTACTTGCTACTGCAAACTGCCCACAGGGTCTTGCTTAGAATTAATGTGGATGCAAAAATCTTTGCTCACAGTTATTAAGTGTAAAGATGGCAGCCTGTGTTTTGAGGCCAAAAGAGAGGCTGTTTGCATCCTCTGAGAAGTCATGATTTGCAGTGGAACTGTGGGGATTTCCTGCTTTTGCAGAAAAATTCCCAAGGTGTTAAAAGTCATTTTCCTTGCCCAAGGAGAAAAAAGACGTAGAACCTTCAGTCTTCAGATTTTTTTTATTATTGTTTATTGTACCTTATCTAGAACACTGTTCTCTCTGTCCTGCC
>VYXF01010441.1:9548-55984 GCA_013397295.1 Polioptila caerulea | reverse complement strand
GGTTCCTCCATCTTGGCTTCACCCACCCCCATGTACTAAAACCCAAAATCTACTTTTCCACCTTGTGACAATCTTATTATCACTCTATTTAAATTTGTGAGACTTGTATTTTTTCTTTCAAAGCTGGTAATCTCTCCCATGGACTAAAATCCAACCCACAGGTGTCTTGGGCTTGGTGCCAGGGCTTCTGAGCCCTCTGGGCCCCCTGCCCAGGTCCCTGAGCTCCCAGAGCAGTCAAAGACAAGCTCTGGGTTCCCACATGGAACATCCCCAGGATGTTTTTGTTGCCCTGGTGGGCTCCTGTGGAGGAATGTGGAACAGTGCTGGATTGCTGGCTTGTCCATGCAGCAGAGCAAAGCATTCTGCAGGAAAAATTTCTGTACTTCCAGAATAGTAAAGACCAGAACACACAAAGCTAGCCATTGGACCAGCTCTAGAGCTCTTCTGGATTTTAGCACACTATGAAAATTGATAGATAAATAAATATCTTTATCCTGCTTTAACCCCTTCCACACAGCTTTCTGGAAGTGAGAAACAGGGTACTCGATTTCACAACATTAAAGGAATACTCACTTTGCCTGATTTCTCAAAAGAAATGAGATTCAGGTGTTATCTTCCATGCACTCTTCCCTCGGGATTTTGAGCTCATATGGCCAGTTTCCACCGTGCCTGCAAGAATAAAAGTTTCTTGAAATGTTTCCTGAGCAGAGCTATCCAGGTCAAGTACGTATGTTTAATGCAGATGTCAGGGAAAACACAACTGGGTGCTGGCAGTGGGCCCTGGGCATCCCAGCTCCCTGCTGATGGTTGGGGCATGGCAGCCCCCTCCTGCTGCACTCCGTGGCCTCTGCAGCCCCTCCAGCACAGGGCTGCTGACACAGAAGTCAGAAAGATGCCTTGGCTTTGGATCAGGCTTTACAACCTCAGATAATCCCTCACTTCATTTTAAGATGGGATTTTAAAACTGCAGAGCAATGTGGGGAGTGGGAAGAGAACCCTTTAATAAACATAAAGATCCTGTTAAATATATATGGTGCATAAACTGTGTTGCCACTTGGTGGCATTGGGTGACAGCTCTCGATTTATCATTACTTTTGCAGTTGGCAGCATTTATATTTTTAGTGACTTACAACTGGGGTCCTGTTATTGCAGGAGCCTTTTTCTCTATCTTCTTAATGCATGCCAGGCTCTACCTACCATTTTTGCAGAGGGAAACTATAAAAGGTGAAATAAGTACAGTGTAAGGTTTCTAAAGCCAGAACACTGGTCAGAAAGTCCACAATATTTTTTTAATGTCATTATTTTTTAATATTTGGAGTTAACTGTGGCTGCAAACGTAAGTCTCATACTGATGAATCAAATGAGCAATTGGCTCATTCAGAGTACTACAAGAAACCAGGGAGTAGCACATCATCATGGAACTCCATTATAATGTAAAACTTTGTGTACTGAGTGAAGGTAAGTGTCAGGAGATGATCCAACATACCACACCAAAGGAGGAAACCAGCTGAGGGTCTTCGTTTCCCTCCAAGCACTATGATAAATCCGTAATTTATCTGTAGTTTCACTTGGAAGCTGAGTGGTGTCTGATTGCAGTAAAGTTGGGGGAGTCCACAGAAAACAGCTCCTGAAGTGTCTTTTTGGGGGGAAGGGTATTAGCAGCCTGTAGTACAGGGCTCACCCAGCTATCAGTGGGGGTAGGTGAAACACATTTCTCTTGTGGAACTGTGCATTTTCCTGTTATTTCCCCCTTAGCTATAACCTTTTCATGAGAAATTTGAACCCATTTAAACTAGGTACAGAAAAGGAAAAAGGTGTTGCCCTTTCTCAGAGCATTTTGCACGTTTTCCAGTGTTCTTTTGGAGATGTAGGGCTCTGTCCCAGTGCTGTGCCTCCTGCTATGCAGGGTGTTTGAAACTGAGGGGTCTTCAAGGCAGAAAATGCAGGCAGAAAGAATGTTGTTTTTCTAGCATTGTGCAGACTGACACTGTCAGACTGACTCTTTGGTTGTAAACCAGGAGTTCTTCCTTCCCTGCTTTCTGTGACTGCCTTGCCTGCTTGCAAAGACCCATGAGCTGGAATCTCATCATCATCCCAATATCCTCCCAGGGATATTTTAGGAGTGTTACATGGATCAGCAGCTCACAGTACTTAGAGCATTGCATAGTGTTCCAGCAGCAGCAATTCAATCATGTTTGGGTTTCAGCCAAAGTTTTTTGTCCTCTTTGGAAGCAGTATTGATCATTAGAGCTCAGGAGCCAGCTATGGCCAGTATGGTACTCACCACCTCTCATCCCAGGAGTGCAGGTGCTGGGGAGGCAGCTGGGGCTGCTGGATGGGCTGGTGAGGCTCTGGACAGACTCCATACCTTGTAAATCAAGGTGCTGTCAATAAGCAGTTACTCATGCCCTAAATGTTATTTGGCACATTGGCTGGGTTTGGTTTGCACAGGGCCTGGCATTCATTACCTGTGACAATGCAGAGCAGCCCCACAGGCTTTTGGAGACTACCAGCACTGGGTACCCAGCGTTGCATTGCCAGGGAAAATCATCCTGGACTATCACAATGATCCCATTTTGTTGAGGCTGGTGGTGTTCCATGCCAGAGACCATGGATGGAATGACAGCTGGAGTCTGGAAGGCTGCTCTTCCAGACTGTGGTGGTTGTCATGTTGAGCAGCAAATGTTGGTTATGGAGCCTGCAGGAGCTGGACTGCTCCTGGGGCCTTCTGCCAGCCACTCTGCTCAGCCTTACACAGCAAAACCAGAAAAATCTTAAGGCTTCATCCCAATGAAAGGTCAAGACGAAAACCTTGATTATAATAAACAAACCCCAAATCTCTGACCTTTTAGAGGTCTTTCTCAGCCAGAGTTGAGATGTCCCCCATGATCAGTGGGAGTGACTGTGCTCTGATAAACCAGTTGCAAGAAGATCTTGAGAGCCCAGCAGGGAGATTCCTGCCTGATAGAAGGACAAGGGATGTGGCAATGCTAAAGCTGTGGGGAAAGTGGTAGTGATGGTGAGTTGGTACTGGAACGTGGGCAATTCCTCATTTGCTCTTTATTGCCTTATTTATTACCTGCCTGCATCTGCGCTAATGTTTTTGTCTCTCTTTGGGTTTACAGCATTCAACAAACATTCTTCCTGGGCAAAGCACCATCCCACATGGCTTATTTAATGCTATTTAGATGGATTTGTTGAGCCTTCAGCCTAGGTTTGTTTCATTAAAATTTGGGCTGTACTCTTCTATCTGGCTGCCTGGTGGAAACAGTGTCCAAAATTGGTATTTCAATCACTTCCTATATATTTTTCCAAGTAAATTGAATCATGAGATGCAGGTTACTTTAGCAAATGCAATGGCCCTTGTCACACTTCATAGGGCTGGTTCAACACATAAACCCAGAAATTATGAACACTTCCAAGTAATTACAAGTGCAATGAGCAAATCAGCCTTCCTTCCCCCGAGGAAGAGCTTGATGAGGTCTTGGGGCAGCTCATCCAGCGCAGCTGCTGCTGGAGTAAAATGGGATAATGCCTCTGTCCACCACAAAATACTGCATCTTCCATCACATCCCTGGCCCAAAATTGTGTTTAAACTGGTATTTAATGAATTGCAGTCCTTATCACCTGTAGAAAGCAGGAGTATCATCTCCTCTGTTTCCAGAGCAGGAAATGAGCTCTGTGATCTCGCTGCCAGTCGGGTGCACCTGGGGTGTGCCTGCTGCAGGTGGGATCAGCTGGTGAGAACAAGCCCCTGAAACACATGGAGCTCAGCAGCTGTTCTGAGCTTCTCCATGCCAGGTGATGTGGGAAGCTTGGGTTTGGAGGTGCTTTTCTGATGCAAAGGGCCGATGAGAAAATGGTATTTTGCTGCAATAATTTGCTTCAAGCAACTTGAACAGGTCTCTTTGACATAACATGCTGTTGATTAATGCACAAACTTACCCCTCTCCCTGGTGTCTGGTTTTCATTCCATGTAAGCTCTGATTATTAAAAAAGAAACATTGGCTTATGAAGCTAAACATCGAAATGCAGAAGCAGAATCCTCAGTGTCCCCACTGTTAGCAGTGGGTATGCTCAGGGTTGTTTTCGTGTTACACACAATTGAGGTTATTGAAGAGACCAAAATGTGTTTGTTATTCAGATCATTTTGAGTTTTCAGCACTGTCAGTGTCTCAGGGAAGTGGTGCCTGAGGATTCGAAGAGGGTGACTTTAGGAATTTGTAACAGGGTGTCTGGGACAACTCCCAAAGGTCTTGGTAGTGCTGAAGGAGAAAGGATACAGCGTGGAGGAGCCAGGAGTGTGGACATGGAGACAAGCAAGCACTCACCTGAAGTGCCAGAGTGCTGACTGCAATAGCAGCAATGCTGGTGTTTGTGCTTTTGGACTCCTGGGCTGCATCTCACCTCTGAGCTAAGTGTGTAGGCCTCCCCTGGCATTTCTGCTGTGTCCTTGCTGCCTGGATCTGCATCTGAGATCAGGCTCCTTATGCCAAGTAGATTTAGCTGGGATTATGCATTTGTTAGTCTGGATCTGAACTGTTTGTTTCTGTAATTTGCCAAACAAAAATCAAAAATCCAGAGAATCTTAGAGCAGTGTATGCCTTCATTCCAGAGACTGTATCTGGTTTTCTGGTCTGTTTAACTTTTTAAAACAGTTAATAATTCGTATTAAATGGTTTAGCTGCAGATTTTTAACTCCTTAACCACAACAGATTAGAAGCAAGTGAAATGGGATTATTCTTAGTATTTTCCATTCCCAAAGTAATTTGCATTATCTTAGTATGTGCTTGCTTTGTAATCCCCAGTATTTGTGTTACACCATCCATCCCTTGCAGAGCTGTGTGGGTCTTATGCTTTAGAGATGGAGGCAGGAGCCCAGAGATGCATAAGGTGCCTGCTCTGCATCTTCAAGGACTAGGGATAGTGCCCAGGCTGCTCTGTCAACCTCCACCTCCAGTCCAGGAACACAAAATTTGGGTTTAGATTAGAGTGGGGCAATAGAAACAAAAGAGGCGAGAACAGCTTGAGTAAAATGTTTGGAGAAATTGTAGGATAGAGATTTAAGTCCAAGACCACTGTGCTGCTTTGGAAGTAAACCAGCAGGAGAATCCCCTGAGAGAGATTTCAGGCTGGAGTTACAATTTAATAGAAAGACTGCAATAAATGCAATGATACTCAGAAGACTGGTGAGGCCATTTAGGTTTTGCCTTTTTTTTTTATATGTTCTCTATATTCTTCACACATATATTTGTAGCTTTGTAGTCTCTTGTATCCGTTACTGGTTTTCCCAGTACTTTTCCATGGCCTTTCCTTAAGCAGAAAGACAAAACAAACTCCAGAGCTCCAAGCCCCTGGAGGTACAAGGCTCCAATGCCATCTTGGTTCTTCCTGGGAACCAAGGCTGAGAACAACTCTTGGAGAGACATTCTCATGGACAAAGAACAGCCAGTGCTGAAGGGGGGCTCCAGAGAAGGGCCTTGACATGGGAGGGATCTGCACCACCACTTAACCTCCTAATTGATGCCTTTTCTCAATTATGCTAATTTCCTAAAACCTATAAAATGTACTCACCCCAGGGTGGGGCATGGGCATTTNTAAAACCTATAAAATGTACTCACCCCAGGGTGGGGCATGGACATTTGTGGACATCTTTCCATAACTGCTCCTGGAGGCCTCCAAAAAAAGATCCCTTTTATATTACCTCCTTACTAAAATTATCTCGAGTTTCATTTACAGGTTGGGAAAAAGGCAACACTGGCACAAATTCAGAGTACAGCCTGGCACCCTGTTGGTCAGGGGGGTGATCACAGTCCTGTTGAAGTGATGGTTGCAGTCAAAAGCCATGGTCCTCCTCTGGATCCATCCAGTGGTGGTGGTGGTGTTGAGATTATATACACTCAGGTTCAAGCAGGAATGCTCAGTGAGTCCCCCAGGGCAGGGAGTTTCACAGTGCAATGTTGTAATAGTGTGAGTCAAAGGATATTTTGGGGAGTTCTTGATGGTCGAAGTTACAGCTCCTGTTCTAGTGGTGCCCATTCTGGCCCATTAGCAGAGATTACTCCCTTCAGGGTGACTGTGCTGGTGCTTCCCCAGAGGGGAGTTAGCACAGCGGAGTCATTGGTGTGAAGAGGAAACACTGCCCTGCCTCCAGAGGTGGTTTGCCTCTTCTCCCTTATCTAATTTAACACCCAGCTTGTGGCCTGGGGTGTCAGGTGTAGGATGGGCAGCTCCTGCAAAAGACCTACAAGTAAGAGTTTGTCAGGAATGATGCAGAGGGGAGCAGAGTGCACGGTTTGTTTACACCCACACTGGCACTCTCCTTTTGTAACCAGGACAACCACCACAGGCTGTTTCCACTTGGGAAGGTTGACAGAACTGGTCACTGGCATCCAAGTGAATTGCTAAGTTGCCAGCAGTTCCCTGTGTTGTCCTTGACAATCTGTGTGAATCCTGAATGGAAATTGATGCAATTTGTGCATGAAGGTGTCACAGCATGAGCCTGTGGAGCAGCACGGGAAGCCCAGGAGGTTGGGATAAGGGGGCTCATCTCTCTCCTTGCACTGAGGTCTGTGCTAAGCATGTACAGGCACATGGTGGACCTGGCTCTCTGTGCCTCCAAAACAAACCTCTGTCCTCCCCTTCTGTCTCTGCAGAGCTTCCTTCCTCGGAGCACTTGAGCGTGGCTGATGCAACATGGCTTGCCCTCAACGTGGTGTCTGGTGGAGGTGGCTTCTCCAGCTCCCAGCCCATCGGAGTGACCAAAATTGCCAAGTCTGTCATAGCCCCCCTAGCTGACCAAAACATCTCAGTGTTTATGCTCTCCACCTATCAGACAGACTTCATCCTGGTAAGAGGACGTGAGGGGACTGGGCAGAGTTATTGCCACCAGATTCTGTTGGGCAATTCTGGGAAAAAGTTGTCTGGGAGTGGCAAAAGTACCAAAGTCTGCTTTCCCCAGAGCTCTGTTCCTTTTTGTTAGGCCCTCTGACATGTCAGGAGCCTTTGCCATGGGATGGAGCATTGGTTGTCATGGATTGTTTGGTGTCTAATGAGAGTGCTGAGCCCACACTACAGTCTCTCCTGCAATGGAGATACTGGGTAGCACTTCCCACCATCACTCAGACATTGGTTTTCTGAAAGTTACAGGAACATAATGTCTGCTGTCAGGCTGGTTGGTGGTGGCCAAGAGGCTCCAAACTTGTTTTGGATGTAGCCAGACAGACTGTCTGTCTGTCTCACACACACGTGGTGTGTGCATGCACACAAGGCATAGCCTTATTTCCTGAGGAAACAAGACTGAAGAACAGGCAGTGCTGTGTTGTTGAAGGAATGCTGGTGAAAGAGGTGAAGCATCTCCCACTTAGAAACCTCCACATTCTTTTTACAGTCATAGAAGCACTCTGGTGCTTAATCCTACTGATCCTCACAGTGATATCACCAAGTGTGCTTCTCTTAAGAGACACCTAAATAGTAACTATCCAGTGCCTCAGGCAAGAGTCGTGTCCACTTTGCTGTGCACTAGAATATGTCCCCCCCAGTGCAGGGTTTGGTCATTCCTGGTGCACCCATCCCCAGATAATCCTGTTGTCACCTTCAGGTGCGTGAGCGAGACCTGCCCTTCGTGATGCACACGCTGGCTGCCGAGTTCACCATCCTCAGAGTAGTCAATGGGGAGACAGTGGCTGCTGATGACTTTGGGGTAACAAATGGATTTGTCAAACCAAAACTAGGTAAGGACCAGCACAGGCTCAGCTTGCCAGGGATTTGGTCTCCCTGACACATGGGGTGGAAGTCCTGCCTCCTACCTTCCTTCAACATTCGGGTGAATATTTGTCCTGTTGTAAAATTATAATCTTGCAAGCCTATTCCAGCACAACCAAGGATTTGAGTAGGTTCTCGACTTTCTGAGCAGTGCTAGTAAGTTTGGCTGAATTTTAGCCTTTTAATGCTAGTTTTTCTAGGGAAGACAGGCCTTTGGTAGGACAGAAAGTTAAGTATAGTTGGTTGCAGTTGCAAGAATAATGTCCATAGCCCATATTTCCCTGCTTCAACTTTCTGAAGGAAAATGGCTTCTCTAAAAGCTTCTTTAAGTATTGCAGTGATGCACAGAGAAGATTGTTTTTCAACTTTCACACTTGAGTGCCAGTGAGGATCAAGGCCACAATGAGCCCAGAGCTTTACAGAACCTTAGGATGTTTGCAGGCCAGAGGAACAAGTATCAAGCCAAAGAGCACAATCAGGAAAAGGAACAACTTACAGACATGTGTTTACCTGCAGACATATGTGTAATTTTTTGCCTGTAACCAGACAAAGCAGGGATTAGTTATTGTGAAGTGCCACTCAGTTTCATCACTCAATAGCTAACAGTCCCCTTGTTTAAGAAAATGAATCTTAAAGAAAAAAAGCATCAAGAAAGGGCACAGTGAAACACTTGTTGATAATGCCCTGGTATGCAGTTTCCATTGGTTGCATGTCTAAATGCTGACTGCTTCTCAGCCACTGGCTGCAATCTGTTAGACAAACTGCTGTGTGGCAGCTGGTTTTTAATTTTTCAAGATATTATGGCAAAATATGTCCCCAGAAATGAGGAAAAACAGGATGGACTGCCAACAACCACAACTGGAGAAATGCCTTCCATAGCCCTGCTTTTTAATGGTGGAAGCCTGCATTTTTTTCCACTTTTCAGTTTCTCTTGGCACCTCCTTTAGCTTGCCCCTCATCTCATGTGGATTTACCCAATGGCCTGAAAGCCCCTTGGAGCAGAGAGCAGGGCAGGGTATTCAGGGTAATGCCACCCTGTACCTTAGGGAGAACAGCACAGGAGCAGATTATCCACAGGCCCCTCATTCCCTGTCTGAGAGCCAGCAGTGAGGCACAAATCCTGTCAGCTTTCTCTGTGACACAGCTGATGGCACAGGAGCCTGCTGCAGTTGTGGCTTCATAGCTGTGTGTGTCTGTGTCTCTTGCAGTTCAGAGGCCTGTCATTCATCCTCTTTCCAGTCCAAGTAATATGTTCTGTGTCACCAGCCTGGATCCAGACACCCTTCCCACTGTTGCTACACTCCTGATGGATGTCATGTTTTACTCCAATGGGTAGGTGCTGCAGGGAGCTGGGCTTCCAGGAGAGCTGTGCCCAGTGTCTGGAGGCACAGAGTCCCCCTGCTCCTCTGGGGTGCCCAGGGATCTGCTGTGGCCTTGTGCTGCTCCAGTGCTCTGCACTGAGGGAGGGAGGGAGGTTTCACTGGCTCAGGAGGGTTGTGCTGACAGGTGGAAGCCAAACAGGTGATTGAGGGTTCCCAAGGACATCTGCTGCCTTTGGAAAGTTGAGCATTTTCGGAGTGAAGGTAGGAGTAGCCATGTGGTCAGTGTGCTGCATATGCACACAGGCAGAGCTGTCCTGGATTGCCTGCCCTTGGTGCCTGTGGCTCCTGAGCCACATCCCTCTTGAGGCAGGGATGGAGAGCTTGGTCACTTGTGGGGACTGGGTAGTTTTCCACCTGCAAAATTAAAAAACCCTCAAATCAGTATAATACAACAGGACTCAGTGTCACTTCCCTAAGTCAATGTAAGAACATTTTTGGTTTCACTGGCTGTATCTGCTTTAAGAACCCTTTTTTGTGCTCTTCTAGCTGCTGTTAATGTCGTTCTCTTCTGTTTCCTCAGAGTAAAAGACTCAGTGGTGGGCAATGAAGACTCAGAACATATTCGCTTCTTCTCCTTTTCTCTCATTGAGGGTTACATTTCCCTGGTCATGGATGTCCAGACACAGCAGAGGTGAGCTTTGGTCTTAGGGTAACCTGGACCTTAAAAAAACCAAATCCTCTCAAAGGAGCAGGAAGCAGCTTAGTCTCCTCTGTGGTAATTATTTGGGCTGTCTTCGTATGGGTGTCCTGGGCCTGTACACCCTGTCACTTTTCTGAGTAAAATCTGACATTTTAGTTCCAGTGTCTAAATTTTGGATTAGTCTGTCCAAGCCCTGAGTGAAATCACAAATCAGTGTGATGTAGGGTTATCTTACTTTCAAAAGAAGAATAGTGGAGCAAAGTGATTTTGGCATTTTTATTCTGTTGTTCATTAGCTGTGCTTCTAAGAGCAAAACCCAAAGGGAAAACCTTGTGTAGGTGTTTGAAGTTTCCCTGCTAAAGGCCAAAATCAGGGTGAGGATGTCAGTGATGTGATCCTCCTGCTTTGCTTTTACACGTGGATGGGCTTGGCTCAGAGTCTTGTTGTGATGATAATGTCCTGAGCCCTCACTGTGCAGCAGGAGCCACGACTTGTTTGTCTAGCAAGGAAGGAGTTAACTGGAGAGCAGTCAGCCCCTGTGTGTGTGTCTGTGCTTCTGCACTGTGCAGAACAGGAGGCTCTGAGGTCTGGAGGCTCCAGGGATGCTGTACTCAGCAGTGCTTGGCTTTGCTTTTGACATGCAGTGCAGTTTGGGTTTAGTTCTTGGGGACGGGTTCCCTGCCCCAGGGACTTGTTCAAATTAAAAAATTGCCCTCTTGAAAGTTTCTTTGACCTTATTGGAGTAAACCTTTGTCTGCCTTAAGAGGAGCTGGGGGCTGGAGCTTCACCCTGGGGTGTGGGAAATCTGGGGAGCCAATTCTTGTCTCTCAGGCTGCCTGCCTGACCTTGGGCAGCTCTCTTAGCCTCTGGTCTGCTTTCCCCTGCTGAGAAACAGAGGCCTCTGCAGTGGTCCCAGGGACCTCCCAGGATGGGATGGAGAAAAGCACTGATGGTGCTCAGACACAGAACCAGTGGCTGCTGTTCACATTCCTGAGAGCAGGAATTCCATCCCTAGGTGTTTCCAAATGCAGCTGAAATCAAACCTTCACAGTCTCAACATTTGTAAAGCTGGGACACAGCCTGTTGCTTAGAACTTTTTTCCTGTGCCTCTCTGTGTACCTGTGCCCTCCAGCAGCAGATGCTGATTTGCCAAAGGATACCTGTGGGGTCAGGCAGGTGCATCTGCCCCACCTGCCTTGAGTTTTCCCAGTTTGCCCAAGCTACTGCCCCATTATTGTTGGCTTCAAACATCTCAAGGATGCAGGAAGAGCAGATCCCCCACAGGCAGAATCTGACACACTGCTGTGTTTTAATTGCTATGTTTGGTGTTCCTTTTTTTTTTTTTTTACAGATTTCCTAATAATTTGTTGTTTACAAGTGCATCTGGCGAGCTCTGGAAGATGGTGCGGATTGGTGGGCAGCCCCTTGGCTTTGGTAAGTAACATTTGGAGGGTCAGCTGGTGAGCAGGCAGGCAGTCACCCCAGGGCCTTCAAGGGGTGTGGAAAAATCCATCCGAGGCTGAGGCTTTTGAAGAGCCAGCAGCTTAACAGGACTTTGTGGCTGAGGTTTTCCAATAGAAGCCTGACTCCCAGTGAGTTTGACTTCTGAATATCCTCCTGACAGTGCTACATGCTCGACAGTTCCAGCTATATTGTATTCGTCTGCTGGACTTTGGAGGGGGCTGCAGCTGGGGCTCTGGTTAAAGAGAAAAACTGGACTAAAAGGTGGCATGGAAATTCATTGTAGATGGCTGAAATCTGTGGTCAGAAAGCACTGTCATACTCCAGTGCACTGCTTGGGTAATTCTGTGATTCTAGGAGACTTTTTATATATTTACAGCAGTCCAAGTGGAAATCTTGTTCACAGATGTGTTTCACATCCAGTCCTGCACATGTTTTCTCTACTCAAAAGAATATTGGTCCTAAGTAGAGCAGAACAATTGCTTCACATCTGCAGGAGGGTTCTTGTTATTTCTATGTCCCCTGCAATTTTAAGGGTCTGATCTGAATCCTGCAACAAAAGCCTGATCTTCAGGAAATGCAATGGCTCCTTCTGTGGGCTCTGAAAACCAGTTACAGAATACCAGCTTCAAGAACATTTCTGAAAAACATTGGGCCAATTCTTGTGTTTAATTGCAACTTCTACACCAGACCACGAAAAGTAGCAGGAAGGAAAATTTCCTGTACCTTCTCTTTATGCATCTTTGAGGCAAATATGTAGGAATGGCACAATATGTCATTGATAGCACATCAGGACATTGACCAGGCCGCTAAATATTTGATGTTTAAATATGTTAATTTAAAATCAAGTTCAAATGTTGAATTTGAATCAGTGAAACTCCAGGTTTCATCTCAAAACAGTGTGCCACTGATCAACAAGACAAATAGGCCAGATGGCCAATTGAATCCTGGGCTCATCCAAAGGAGTGTGGTCAGCAGTTTGAAGGAGGTGGTTCTGCTTTTCTGCTGTGCTCTTGTGAGAGCCCACCTGGAGCCCTGCACACGGTTCTGGTGTCCCCAAAACAGGAAACACAGGGAACTGTTGGAGCAAGTCCAGAGGGGCCATGAAGCTGATGAGAGGACTGGAGCACCTCCCCTGTGGGGATGGGCTGAGAGAGCTGGGGCCCTTCAGCCTGGAGAAGGGAAGGTTTGTGGGAACCTCCCAGCCCCTCCCAGGCTCTGGACGGGCTGCAGGGAAGCCAGAGGGGGACTTTGCATCAGGAACTGCAGTGACAGGACACGGGGGAAGGGTACAAATGGAGAGGGGAAATTCAGGTCAGATATCAGGAAGAAATTCTTCCCTGTGAGGGTGGTGAGGCTCTGGCACAGGTTTGCCAGGGAGGCTGTGGCTGTCCCAACCCTGGCAGTGTTCAAAGCTGGGTTGGATAAGGCTTTGAGCAGCCTGCTCTAGTGGGAGCTGTCCCTGCCTGGCACACAGGGTTGGGATCAGTGGACCTTTGAGGTTCACTTCAACCCCTCAACGTTCTGTGATAATTCTGTGGTGGAATTGGTGTGAAATCCTGTTTCAGGGGCTGTGGTGGGCTGCAGCCTAGGAACGATGTGTCCAAGCTGGCTAATAGGTCAGCATCTCCTCTTTCAGAGTGCAGGGCCAAGTGTTCAATAACAGAGAAAAATGGATGCTAAGGATATATGGGGCTGGGCTTTGTGCTTTCTTTTTGAACATCATTCAGTGCCTTTCTGGACCTTTAACTCATTCTTGTTCTAATGGCTTTGTGACTTTGCAGAATGTGCTTTCCTCTATAGCAAAAAGAAGGTAATAAAACTAAATGTGCAATGTATTTTTGTGGCCAAAAAACTTGATTCTGTGAGAAAGAATACATTTTATTACAGATTCTTTCTGATTGGAGTTTGTGAAGACAAACTTCTCCACATGAAGGCATGGAGCTGGTGAGCTCTGAGACTTTTGCAAGTCCCTGCAGACAATGTTTGATTTTTTATCTCCCCACAGATGAATGTGGAATTGTCGCTCAGATTTCTGAGCCTTTGGCTGCAGCTGACATCCCAGCCTACTACATCAGTACTTTTAAGTTTGATCACGCCTTGGTGAGTATGAATACAGCTTCTTTGGAGTAGGGGAGATCTTTTCTTTAGGAGCAAACTCATGAGAATGTCACTCCTCATCTGGACAGCTCCTTGGAGTGCCTTTGCTCCAGCATAGCCCAGCAAACTCCTGTCCTCAGCCTCCTGGCTGTCACTGCCCGGGGTGGGAGGTGCTGAGCCAAGCCCTGCCCAAAGCAAAGCTGTGCCAGTCAGTGTTGTCCTCCAAAGAGACTGGTCTCAGTCCTTAAAGATCTGCAGTGATGGAGACTTCACAACCTCCCTGAGCAGCTTCTTCCACTACATCTGTATCTTTTATTAGAAACAGCCACAAACCCTTCCATTCACTTCCAGCAATAGTTGCAGGCCCCAGACTCTCAGGACAGTGTGCTATGACAACCCACCCTTAAGGGGAAGGTGCTTCCAAAGGTGCTTCCCTCCCCTTAAGGGTGGGTCATCACAGGTGCCTTTGTGTGCTGGGAATTTTTTGGACAGTCTACCAGACCCCTGCCTCCATCTCGTGGTGCCTGCACTGTCCTTTGCTTTCTGAGACCCATCATTGGCTCTGCTGTCCCTGCATCTTCCTGTTTTTTGATAAGCAAGCTGCCAGCACAGCAGAAGGTGATTTTGAAGCAGAAAAGGTTGTTCCCATATTTGTTCTCCTGAGTGCCCATATGCAGTTGCAGCACAGTCATCAACACGAGAGTCTTGCCATCCTTGGAGAGATCTCTTCCTTTTCTATACTGATGGATATTTTACTTTCTAGGCTTACCTCTGCTCTTCCTTTGTGAAGAAGACACTCTCAAAAATGAGGAATTCCCCTAGAAAGGGAAAATGCTCTGCCTGTAGCCACAAACAGGATGGCATTTGTCTTGGAACCTATTTCCCTGGTCCTGAAGGAGGGAATCAGCTGCTTTATGCTATTCATTTTTTCTTAAATGTGCCCTTTATTGCTTTATACTTCTCTTTCCATGTCTTGCAAATTCACCATTCAGGCCCTACCTTTGACCTGTAAAAGCTCCAGTGAGATCAAAGCAGGTTTGGGGGCTTGATTATTCCTTTTTGTTTTTTCACAGTTGGTGTGAACCATTCGCAGCTGATAGGTCATGTGTGTAAAGAGTAAAAGTAAATATTATTTCAGATAGCAAAGGTCAAAGAGTTATATATGTTTGTCTTATTTTTTTTAATATTAACTGTGCTGATAAGAGAAGCTAATAAAACACCATTTAAAAATCAATACTGTTAGCTTTGCCTCACATTTCTGCCCATTGTGTGGCCCCAGGTGTGTGCTTTTTGTGCAGAGCACAAGGTGCAGAGTGCTTCTACTTGTCAAACCCTATCTGGAGAGCTCAGCCTATCAGTTAAAACAGATATGGAGCTGAAAACTTAGGCCATGCAATTGTGATGACTCTGAAGGCAGCTCCACCTTCTCAGAGGTGTAAATGTCTGCCTCATCCTGCTGCCCCCAGGCCCCCAGATCCTGCCTCTGAGCAGCTGGCAGGGTGCTGGGGGGGCCATGCAGGTCTGCAGGTTTTCCTTACTCAAAGCAGTATTTCAGTGTTTTTCTTTGCTACTTACTGCTTTCTTTATGTAGGGTTTTAAAAGCCTTTTCACCTGGACAGTGCTGTTCCAGTTGTCAAACCCTTCCATCCTTTGTTTTTTTGCCTGACTTTGCTCTGGATGTGCTGACTGGGCTGGATGCTTGTTGGCTCTGGGGTGGTTTTGTCAGCCAAGACCCCGACCTAGTCTTTGTCATGCTTTCCCTAACTTTGCTACCCAGATACCTTGACCTCTAGTGACCTTTCTCAAGGACTCAGTGTATCTTGAACCCTTTCTCTAAATTCTCCCTTTCTTTAATTAAGGTAGTTCAGTACCTGTTGCCAACGATTTAGAGTGCTGTATAAAAAGGTGTTGTTCCCTTTGATCTGATCTTCTTTCTCCTCTGCATCTTCAGGTGGTTTTTGTTGGTTGATTTGCTTTGACCTGGGTGTAATACTCAGCTCTTCCTGCCATGCTGCAGCTGTAGACATTTGCCCTGGTAATCAGGAGTTTTATTCCTTATGAAATCCCTTTGGGAGCCAAGGTTGAGATGGGAACCCCCAGGTCTCTGGCATGTCCCCATGGTGATGTGGGGTCAGACTGGGAGAGTCACAGTTACCAGCTCCCTCTAGAGAGAGCCAGGAGGAAGAGTTGCTTTGCCAGTACTCTGCTCTTGCTGCCTCATGTTCACAGGTGCTTTGCTCTCTCTCACCAACATTTCGCTTCTGAAGAGGCTGGAGCTGTGTCTGTGTCTAATCTGGAGCTTTGTTTTTTCTTTCATGGTCAGTGCTTTGGTCTTCCCACTACCTGAGAGGTGAACACAGTGCCCCAGCTGCCTTGGACAAGGGGCAGGGAGAGGGAGGACTCCTCCACTGCTGGCAAACTGGGATGGGTCCTACAAATCAGAGCTGTTTGTAAATCTGTCCTGGAGAAAACCCTGCCAAAACATTTCTGTGCTGAGACTGGGGTCAGGCATTGCAGGGAATGCAGGACCACTGTGTTTCATGGAGGAGATGAGTCTGTGCAGGTCAAAGGCAGCTGCTCAGAGCTGGCCAGGGCTGCTTCCTCCTGCTTCTGGCCAGTGCTGATGAAGCACACAGGGGCTGACTAGAGGAGTGTGGTTTAAAAAATTGACTGCTGTGCCTTTTCTCATTACCTTATGTAGAGGAAAAGAGTCAGACAGCTTCTTCCACTGCAATGTTCAGTGTAATGGAAAAAAATGATAAAGGGGAGGCAGAGTCCTCTCTCAAAGACCTGTTCCCTGTGATGGAGATGTCCTGGAGTTTTCCTTCTAAGCCAGAAGAGTTTGCTGTATTCTTGTTTCAAGATTATTTTCTTCCTTTCCAAAGGACTTTCATTCTCACATCATCAGAGTTGACTGCTGTTATTCCATCTTTCTATTGGAAAATTAAACATTTTTATTTCTCATGGGGCTTTTTCTCAGTTTTGTTAAAAACCTTGCAGAAAGACCCAACCAGTTGTATTTCTACTGTCTGAGCTCTTGAGAGTGTCCACTGAATTCAGGTATTGTACTCTTGACCTTAAGGTCAAGAGTCTCCTCCTTGTTGAGGAGACAGTTCCTTCTTCAATTTACTTGACATTAATTATTTTGGCTTCTTGCAGCAACTTACAGATAATTTATTCTTCCCTCAGTCCTCTTTCCACTTTTCAAGAACTGCCAGGGTCTTGGAGTTTCTGTAGAGGTCAGACATACTCTTCCTACCAGATGTAACTTCACTTTTGATGTTCTTTTCTGCCAGTGACAGTCACTCTGAGATTTTTTGCTTCTTCTGTTACGAGAGGTTTTTCTTGCAGTAAGCATGAAAGGACACCCACGAATAATACAGACTTTTATGGCTAAGTCTCCTCACAAGACTGGATAAGAAGGCACAGATACACCACAAACAGCCTGGTAGCTCTCCTCCTCTTTTGATTCCTCACCCACCTTGGTCTTCCCCTCCACTTTTACAGGTCCCAAACCTGTGCAGTGCCCCTGAGAGCCTCATGGAGCCCTTGGGCAGCCACAAAAACCCATCAGCACAGGCACCTTGTGTGAGTGAGCTCCTGGCTTGCAAGTGCTTCACCAACAAAAGGAGGGGACAGGAAGAGGAGAGAGAAAGAGAAACCCCAGAATAGTTGGCTCCCCACCAGCACCCACCATACAACAGCAAACCCTCTGCATCTCACTTGCAGTGTTTGCTCTGGGGGTGCCGTGGGTGAGCAGGGGTGTCCTTGGTCATGGAGCCCTTTCTCAGTGAAATTCAGGTGTAAGCAAACAACAGCAAAGTCTCTGCTCCCTTGGGACTGGTCTGGCTTTGTCTCCTGCCTCTCTTTTCCTTGTCATCCCTTTTGCTGGAACATGACCTTTCTTTTTGTTTTCTTGCAGGTACCTGAAGAAAATATAAATGGTGTGGTCAATGCACTCCAAGTCAGTCAAGCTGAAAAGCATTAGAAATCTTCTGAGCTGGTTCCAGATGCTTTTTATTATTCTAATAATAATAATAATTATTATTATTATTATTCTTTTTTTCTCACAGTATTTCTTGAAAAATCTGATTACAGAGAGTGATATGAAAAGAGACTGTGGAAAGTTGAGCAGAAACAGCTCCAATAAGCCTTTGTTTTAATTATTATTATTATTGTTATTATTATTATTGTTATTATTATTATTGTTATTGTTATTTTATTAAATTTATGAATGAGGGGCAGGAGGAAAGGGAGTTCCTATGGTTTCCTGATGTTCAGCTCCAAGGTGAGGAGTACCCTGGCTGTGCCCTCAGTGTGGCAGGAGCTGCCCAGGGACACCCCTGGCAGCAGGGATGGTGTGGGCACACTGCCAGGGGCAGTGGGATCCCCAAGAGCAGATGGACAGGCTGCTGGCTCCGAGAGCCCTGAAAACCAGAAACTGAATGAAATATGGAATTAAACAGCAGGACATTGCATAGTACTGGCTTGTCTCCTCACATCAGACTTCCTGAGGACTGCCCATCATTGCCTGTGTTGAGATAGGATGCAAAGGGTTCTGTTTCCCCTGACAGAACAGTTTGGTGTTGGAAAAGGGGAAAATATCCAGTTGTTTGACATTTCCCCTTTGTCTTTCTCCCTGCAGTCAAAGCCTGGGCAGGGGGAGCTCAGCTCTGGCCAGCTCCTGGCAGGTGCTGTCACCCAGACTTGTGTCTGCATTGAGAATTGGCCAGTTTTGGTCCATTTTTTCCAGTCACTCTCTCACTGCTCCCAGTATTGTCCTGCCATATTCCCTGCTCCAGGACAGCTCTTTTCCCCTGTCCCCTCAGGCTTTTTCCCATCCAGGGTGCCCATATGGGGAAACAAAGGATTGCCCAGGGTCCCTGGGTAGCTGCTCTTGCCCATCTCAGGCCACCTTGACCAAGAGCCACAGCAGGTTGCCCCTGCCAGGGCCAGGAGGGTGCCTGAGTCTTGTGGGGACCCTCCTGCAGTTTTTCATCATCTCCTTCATCACACAGGTGGAAATTGCTGCTGACTGGGGAAAGTAGAACAGTGCTGAAAACGCCCAGAACCTTCCAGCCAAGGTCCAACCTTCCATCTGGTCCTGTCACAGGAAGGTGATGGGGATGCCCCCCATGGGGCAGCAGTAGTGTGTTTTCTTCTGGCTTGTGCCACAGCTGAGGGCCAGCAGCAGCCAGGCATCCAGGCCCACAGTGGCACCTGTGTCCAGGTTGTGCCCATGGCCCCTGCCAGCACTGTGGGGGACAGCAGAGCCCAGTGCCAGGCGTGGCAGCCAAGGTGTGGGTGCCAGCAATCTGCCCCACGTCTGACCATGCAGCCAGGGTGCTGAAAGGAGGAGCTGCCTGCAGAGGACCTTGCTTTTCTGCTTGCCAGCCCCAGCATATCCTGCATTTCTCAACTTCTTCCTCTTCACTCTTGATGTTAAGAAATTGCAGATCTTGCCATTTTCCTGAGGGTTTTCCAGCCATGCTTCAGAGACAGCCTTGGCAGGATTTTCCTGAGGCTGTGCCATTTACAGCTGTGAGCCAGGGTTTTGCAATAATCTGGAGGCAGTAAGCAAGCACCTGGGATCATGCCATGGGCATGGTTTGTACTGGTGTGTAGGACATGCAAACACACACAGACACAGCTTCAGTTCTGCATTCACAGTGCAGGAGGGCCAAGTAGTTACAGTTTCTGATGCTGCTGGGTTCAAACCCTGAGTTTCTAATCTGATTTCTTCACCAGTGGGGTGTTATATGGCATCTAGACAAGGAATCTGTGGGAAAAAGCATGGATGACTTTCCTTGGCTGGCTCTCCTGGAGCTAAAGCATCCCTGCTGAGGAGCACAGGCACATGTTCAGTGCTTTACCAAACAGGATGTTTTGCTGTTCCTTTACATGGACTTTCAGAATTGACCCATGATTTGTTTATATTCCCTCCAGATTTCTGGACTAAAGGTTTATTCTCGATGTGGCACTGTGCCTCTCTGGGTGTTTGTTTGGAAAGATGCTTTGGTCTGCCATGGGCACAGGCTGCACAGTGCAGTGCTGAAAGCATTCAGGGATGTTTGCTGTGCCCAGTGTTGTGGGCTCTGAGCTGGGCTGCAGTGGGCAGCAAGGCCAGGGGCAGCTTCTCACCCCTTGTGCTGTCAGATTTGGTCTGCCATGGATGGCAGATGGGGCATGGCTGGGAGCAGGGGCTGTTGAGTTGCTGTGCTGCCACTGAGCTGCCAGCCAAGGTTTCTGAGTTGAGCCTGAGTTTTCAGTGTGTGCATGGATGGTGCCACCATGACAGAGTCACCAGGACAGGATCTTCTTTTGCTCTGGGGGTTTGTCAGCCTTTGGGAAATGCCAGTTTTGGCATCAGAGAGTGCCCTGTGCTGCTGTGCTGCTTCCAGAGGACTTCTACGTGGATAGGAAGGAATTAACTTGAAACAAGCAACAACTTTACTGAGCCTTAAATGAAAGCAAAAAAAAAAATGGTTTTAGTTTTCTAACATTGCACTCAGGTTATTTTAGAGATGTTTTTTTAATTTTTTGTAATTTATTTTTTTTTTTCCCAAGGGAATCAGCCTTATATGTGTGAAATCTGTAGAAAGCTTTGTGGTATTTCAAACCTTCCAAAGGAAGGTTGATGTCCCAACATGGGAAAGTTGGCCTGAAAAATCCACAGGACGTAAAATGCCATTGAGGGACTCTGATGCTACCACCATCCTTGGCTTCACCTTTTAATTTCCTTTTATCTTTCTGTCCTGACATCCAAGAAGATTGTTTGAGACCACTTAATGCTTTCTCTTTAGTATTCCCTTCATATTTTTTCTGGTGGGAACCGAGATACTCCAAATGTGGCCAGAATTGGTGGAACCTGGTCCCCACACCAGCCTGAAGTCAGGAGCAATGCAAGCTTGCACAGTTCTGCTGCATGTGAGACCCACACTGCAGGAGGGGCTCTGTAGGGGCTTCGTTAAATATTTCCTAGTAACAATAATACCACCACACTGTTAACACCACAGTGCTTAGTGAACCCAAAGTAGGGGGCTCCTAACGCTGCTCCACAGCTCCCACTCTCTTGGCACTCAGCCTTTGGGCTGGGGAAAAAGTGGAAGAGTCTTTTCCTTTTTTAAAATGCCTTATGATAATATGTCTGAGCATCCTTGCCATTATGCTGTTCAGTACTGTGTGGATAAAGGAGGAACATGTCTGAGTGGGGCACCCTTGGGCTGGGTGGTTGCATCACCTGCAGCTGCCAGTGCTGCCCTCAGCATCCCTGCTCAGCTCTCTGGGCAGTTCCACCTGGCCATGGCTGCTGCTAGTGAGAGATTGCCCCAGTGCTGCAGGACTCTCCCCGTGCCCTCTCTCCTCTCCTTGCACAAAAATTCACCAAACAGCAAAATTCAGAAGTGTTTCCAGCCCTGCAGAAAGGGGTAGGCAGGGCAGGAGAGCATGGCCCTCAGGCAGCCTCTGTTTCTCTAAGGCCTCTATTTTCTTAAAAGCCTCAACCTTTCCAAGTTGTGTGTTATTAAATAGGGGTTTGTCCTTTTCCCTGAACTCAATTAGAACTTGACTACAAATTCCTTTCTACTGAGTAAGTGTGTGCATATATATATTCACATCTGAAGTGTTTCCCTGGAAATCCACAGTGTCTCTCTTGCACACCTGTAAATACCCGTGTTTGTCTGTAGGGCTGTGTCCTGTACATGGTGGGGCAGTGCAGGCTCACCTACATATCCACTGAGTAAAGGTGTGTGTACCCTGGGCACACACTCTTGTGTAGGGAGTACTGCATACACACATTTATTCACCATGTTTTTGATTCAGGTGATGAGCAATATCAGTATTAGGTCCACCCTTGCTTTTTCTCTACATGTGTTTAGTGACGAGCAGCAGTGGAGTTGACCTGAAGCAAAGCTGGGAGCAGCACTGGATTTCCCTCCTTGCTTCAGAAAACTGAAAATTCTGTTCCTCTCCAGTTCAGTGCCTCAAGCACAGACACTGTAGGAATTCACTCCTTTTTCTTTCTGTTTTAGTTGCTGCCCTAAACTGCCTCAGCCTGTGAGCAGGGCTGGTCTGTTTGCACAGTGCCTGCCCAGACCCTGCCTGGGGGTTTCCCGTGGCCCTGCAGGCACAGAGCAGGGTCCAGCACTGCCTGCCTTCCCCAGGCAAGGCAGGAGCTCCTCCAGCAGCCCGGGCTCCAGGGTGGCCCGGGCTGGGCACCAGCATTCCCTCTGGGCTGGCTCCTGGTGGCCTTCCCCAGGGTCTCTGCACGAGGCTGGGGCAGGTGCAAGATTTCCTGGTGGATGAGTCTGCCCAGGACCCAGCAGGCAGTGGCAGCCCCTGGCTAGTGTGGGGCTCGGCTGTTTGTCAGGGAATTCACATTTGTTGGCCTGTGAGGAGCTGAAATCAGGGGCTTATTTTTGAATAGATGGAAGTGTTGGAGGGTCTTTTCCTGTTAAAAGCAGAAGAGGCTGCTTGAACCCAGTCACTGGAAGTGTGTGGTGTTTGCATCTCAGCACTGGAGATTTCTGCTGCCCAGGAGTGCTGCTCGGGTCCGTGCAGGGAAACCTCCTGGTTTCCCATTTCAGTTCCACTTCTCCAAAGGGGAAGGGGGGTGGGGAGGTGCTGCCTTGCCACTGGCCTTTTGGCACTTAGAAGTTGCTGATTTTTCAGGCTGCCCCCCTAAATGCACCCTTGCACAGGTTTGTGCAGCCTTCAGTTTATTTCCAGGCATTGAAGTCAGTTTGGAGTTTCTGCAATGCTGTGCTTTAGATGGCACAGATCAGCCTCTCACATGGGGAGGCCTTCATGGAAATTCTTGGTTTTGCTCCAGCATAGAGATGGGGGCACCTGCAGTGGGTGACATAAGTACTAAGACTCATTTAATGACATTATGCCATTTATAAAGCATACTCATCATTCTGCTGCTTCTAAATGTGTTTTAGACTCCCAAGTTCTCTGTTACCATTCCTAGGGCACAGGCTGCTGGTCAGAGATGAATCAATCCTCCTCTCTCATGAAAAGCTTGTTGATGGCAGGTCCTGCTTTGGGGTAGCACGTGGCACTGAGCAGGGATTTACTTTTTAAGACGTGCCATGCAGAGTTGGATGTGGGGACTTTTAGGTTTTTTGGGAGGTCCTGATGGCTCTAGCCAATCAAAGCATCCAACAGAGGTGTATCAGGTTTTATTTTTCTGAAGCAGGATGTTTTATAAGGCAGTGTGGCCTAAGGGAGTGGTTGGCAGAGGTTGGTCAGGCTCCAGCAGAGCTCCCTGAGCACCCAGTTGTTTTGATGCTCAGCCTCTCCCCTGGGGAAGGCTCCCAGGAATGTGTTTGGATGCAATGGTGGTATCAGGTACTGTGGCCAGAGGAGTTACTCCTGTCCTTGTGGTTTTCCCCATCCACACACCCACACAACTGTTCAAGAGCACCAGGTCATCCAGACTCCTTTATTTAGAGGTCAACATCATGAATAGGAGGTGCTGGGTCCTGTGTTGGCACTGGGGGTGTTCACTGAGTGCAAGTGTTCCCCTCAGCACTGGATAATTGGTATTTTCTGTTATTGAAGAGGGAGAAATTCCCTGTTTGGCCTCAGGCTGAGCATTGCTGCTAATTCCTGAATGAAGGTGCCCCCCAGCAACACTCAGTTATGGACAAGAAGCCATTTTCTGATGAGGATTTCTGCTCTCTCTGTTACTTTGACTGTTGTGGACATCTCCAGTAAGCAGCTTAAGGCATCTCACTTACCTGTTCCAGTCCTGCCTGCAAACATTGGATTGGATTAAACTTTTATTATCTGCAGGAGAGTAAAACCCAGTAATCCTTTGCCAAACAGTATTTACATGTTGTAGCACGAGCTGGGGTGTGTTTACATTGGCTGAAACGTGCAAACCTGACTCCAGGTTCCCATTCCTTCTCCCATGAGCACATCTGTCTGTGTGTCTGTACCCTGCGTCTGTCAGGGCCCAGCAATATCCCCCAGGCATCCTGGCAGCACTGAACCAGTTCAGAAACTGTCTGTGCATCCTCAGCAGGGCTGAGGGACCATCCCAGGTTCCCTGGAAGGGAAACACTTGACTGTGAAGATAAGCTTGAGTTACTCTGCAGTCCTTGGCCTCCTTCTGTATTTAATCCTTATGAAGCACAGCTGGGTTGGACTACCAGCTCCAGTTAGCAAAGGTGAAGGAAAGAAGGGGGTTCTGCAGTGTGAGATGTGCACTGGATGCTGATCAGCAAATCCTGGCTGCAGCAGTAATGGCCTCTGCAGATGCTCTGGTGAGCACAGAGCAATGCACAGCCCCCGTTGTATCAAGGGGAAATGGATGAAGTATGTGTCAGAGAACATTCTCATTTTAGGGTAGGAATTTTAGGGTTCTGTACCTCTTTGGAACATACATAAGCCAAGATCCTTTCTTGGTCTCTGTAGACAGCACTGATCATTTCAGGTTCAAAGCCTGGGAATGAATGTTACCTTGTTGTTGCAGATTACAGGGAATAGCTTCCCCCTGCTCCGTAATTCTCTTGCAGCCATGACCTGTGCTGCTGCATGCTCTGAGTTTGCTGAGGGCCCGGCCACAAGGGAACACAACCCCCTGGCATCTCCTCCGGGCTGAGAGTGCCGGAGTCCTGCGGCCAGGGTGAAGGGAGTGGCAGCGGGGTGGCAGCCACACCTCCTCCCCTGCCCGCACAGCTCCGGGACGGCCACGGCCAGCCCAGCCCGGCACTGTCCCAGCCGCACGGAGCAGGAGAGCTGCAAAACAGCGGCTTAATACCTTGGGCTCCCCTGGGGTTTTGTTTTAATCCATTTTCAGCTTTCTGCAAAATTCTGTAAATGAGCTGTGGGTGGATTTTGGAGCAGACATGGATAGAGATTCCTATCAGGCATCTGGCAGGATTGAAATTCTCAAATATGTTTGAGAGCAGAGCAAGAGCACATCCAGCTCTGTCTTCTGCCTGTACCATAGGAGAGCTGACCAGGTGCCATGTCCCTCTCTAGGCAGACCCAGTGGTTTTACTGGGGTCCTCCCAACCCTAAAAGATTATGCCAAAAATATGGCTCCATTCATCCCTCATTTGTGGGGGGCTGGTTGCCTCTTCCCTCCTGGTGTGGCTGTGGCAGAGGCAGTGCCTGTTGCACAGTACCTATGGGAAGATGCCAGAGGAAGCTGCTGTTCTAGAGTCCCCCTGCTCTGGCTGGCTTTCTGCTTCTATTTCAGCATCCTGAGGATTTAAACCAGCTTTCTGCAGTTACAGTAATAAGGTTGAGGATTCCTACTCAC
Source organism: Polioptila caerulea (assembly GCA_013397295.1). Taxonomy (NCBI): domain Eukaryota; kingdom Metazoa; phylum Chordata; class Aves; order Passeriformes; family Certhiidae; genus Polioptila; species Polioptila caerulea. Next base: position 31,362 of record VYXF01010441.1, on the reverse strand, counting down.
TCTTTTGTTACTTGAAAAACATTTTACAGGTACTCAATTCCCTGGTCCTTGTGGGAATGCTGCTGGAAGCACTTGCCAGGTTGGGTGCTGTGAGCATTACTGCTCCTTTGGGCCCTAAAAGAGGAGTTCAGCCCCATTTGCCACTGAAATGCTGAAGCAGCCCCAGGCTCAGGCTCGTAGGATGCTGCACTGGGCCAGGTCACAGAGGAGAGACAGCCCTGGTACACAGAGCTCCCTCATCCTCGGTGTCCTTGCTGCCTGCACAGTCATTCCCATCAGCTGGAAAGGAGTGCAAAGGGAATTCCCCTTCTGCTGAAGAAAACCAACAGCTTCTTCTGTGCATTTGTGGTCAGTGGCAAAAGCAAGAGCATTTGCCATGTGGGACATTGAAGGAAGGAGCCAGGGACTCCTATATGTAGAGCAAAGAAGAAAATCTGCAGCCTTTGTTGTAGCTGTCTCTTGCAATTATTTCTAATGCCAGCCTTGGGATGGGGTTGAATTTTTGCAATCACTGAAATTTCCTAAAAAGTTGGTGATGCTTTTATGACTGTGGGCCATTGCCTCTAGGCAGGGCCAAGCTGCACAGAGCACAGGAGGTTCCCAGCAGGGCTCAGCCCTGGGGTGTGGGATGTTCCCTTGCAGCAGTACCTATAGACAGGCTATTGAACCAGGCCTGCTCTTGAAGAAATAAATTCCTGAGTTTTAACCTTTCCTTCCTGGGAGCAAACCTCTGTTTTTTCTGGTGTTGTGTGTTAGCTGGTTGGTGCTGATGCTGGAGGTTCAGAGTACAAAGGTGGCTCTGCAGGAGGAGGAGCCCCATTTCTCCTTCAGCCATTAGGAACTGTCTGGTCCAGCTCAATGACCTCAGCCATTTTTTCAGTTATACCATAGAAGTAAAAATGTGTCATGCCCTCATTCTCCCCCAGACCCCACCTACCAGGATCCCTGCCAGTCCCATGTGTCAGTGCATCCTTCCTCCACCTCTTGATTTGTTCTCCAGTTGTGAACTGCTCCAGTGATACCATGGCAGAAAATCAGCATCCCAGGGCAGTCTCTTCTAGGTGCTTCTGGTTGTGCTGGATCCAGGGCTGCCCTCACCTCTCACCCAAAATCCTCCTGCAACTGCTGCTGAAAACAATCCTGCCAATCCAATGGCTGTTGATAGTAGGAGTGTGAGAACTGCATCCAAGTGCCATTAGTGCCCAGGTTAATGCCTGGAAATGCACAGGGCAATGCTTCTTTCCAGCCCAGGACCATGGTGTCACAGCCAGCAGGGCTGTGTCCCCTGTCCTTGCTGGCTGTGGCCAGGCACTGTTATCCCTCCCCTGTGTGTGGGCTCTAGGCTTGGCTTTGGGGCTTGTGAGACACGAAGTTGAGGAGCAGGGTGTTCATTTCAGCACAGTGGCAGCCATGCTTTCTGCCAGTGCCACCTCCCCCACACTGCCTCTGCAGCAGCTGGGGTGGCAGTGACAGACAGGGGACACTGGTTCTGCTGACCCAAGCACTAGGACAGCTGTGGCTCTCGGGACAGACAGCAGAGGAGGCTGCCAGACAGTTACTCATAGTGAGATGCAGCCTCAGAAGCTTTGTTTCAGCCTTTGGAAGAGCCTCACTCCCTTACTTTTAACTCCTCACATAACCCATTCTGCCCTTTTTTTCATCAGAATTAAAGGGCAGGTGATCACCTCAATTTGCTTGACATGTCCACCTGCTCCCACCATGGAGCCAGGCCAGCAGGTCCTGCTGCTGCTGGGGTTTGGGTCTTGGTGCCACAGTGCCCAGGGAACAGCTGCCCCAGCTTGCAATGGCTGTGGCTGCACAACCTGGCACTGGCTGCTCGTCTCCTGCTGTTTGGGCACCCTGGGGCAGCCAGAAGGGGAGGTTCTGAGGGGGCACTGCACAGAGGGGAGGAAGAAAGAGCCTCAATGTCCTCCTCAGTGCTTAGGGCAGATTTTTAGTTTGGTTCCTCTGGGCTAAGCTCAGTGAGCCCTGGCCCTGCAGGGTCCCACAGTGGAGGGGCTCAGCCCCGTTGCACCGTGCAGGCTCAGGGCTCGTTACTGGGGTTGGCCCTGCTGGGGCCACAGGGCCAATCTGGCAGGGCCTCGAGTGGCTTGAACAAGACTGAGCACTTCTCTCTTTCTCCCCTTTGTATGGACTCCAAAGGAGCCCAGATTCCATCCAGATACCTACACAACACTAACCCAAACTTCTAGAACTGCCAGGAGAGCAGAGATGCTCCTGGTGCAGAAGCTGCCCTGCTTGGATCAGGGTCTGTCTCTCATCCCTGGCCACTTAGAACAGCTGTGCTGGGCAGCTTGGGGAGGAAACACAAATCTTGAGGACTTTTTTATTAAGTTATTTCTGTATCATTTGCTCCATAAGTGAAATACCACTTACTACAGACAGGCTGAAGTGGGGCTGGGAACCCCAAACTCTTGCAGCCTCTCCTCCCTGCTCACCTCTTAGAAATCCCATGCAGCCTTTCACTGGGGAGGGTGGGGGAAAAAAAAGTGTATTTATTCCCCTTTAATTATCAGATGTGATGCAAACAGACAGGGTGGGGAAGTCCTGCCCCTGCAGGGACCTTTGGTACAGCTCCTGCTCTGGGCTGCAGCCATGGAAAGGCTGCCAGCACCTGCCCTGGGGGCAGTGCCCATGGCCAGGCCCTGCACGTGTGGCTGGGCTGTTCCTGCAAGCCTGATAGCACAAGGCACAGGGAGCCCGAGTGCCTCAGCTGCCTTCATGACCTCTGCACTAGGCAGGATGTTCCACCAGGCACAGGGAGTGGGGGCAGCAGCTTGGGATCATGCACTGGACATTGTGTGGAGCTGAGAAGTGGCTGCTTTGCTTTCCCAGCAAGTGCACACGCTGCTTTTCTTTGCTGGTCTTATGCTGAAAAGCTGAGATTTATGTACTGTATGAAAAAAACAAAACAGAAAAAAAGAAAAAATCCTAATGTTCCAAAATAAATGACAGTATATTTTGTACTTTGTAAAGTAATTAAACTGAAAAAGAATAAAAAGTGAAACTTATGCTGTCTGCTTTTGTACTGATCAAACTGATGAAAATAAAGCAGAGCTTGGCATTGTCTGCAAGATGTAACTCTTCTTTCTTTCACCCACAGCCACGTTGAGTCACTCACACACACAATTAATGAAGGCCAGCAGACATCCCTGAGGCTCTCTGGTGTCCAGGTCCTGTCCCCAGGTGTACTGTACCCTACAGATCAAACCCACCACCATCTCCATCCTCCAGCTGTTTTCTGGAAACCACCAAACCTGCCCTCTGCTCTTCCCTTAAAATCACAGGTCAGTGGGATGCTGCTGCTGTGTTTGCCACAGCAGAGTTAAGATGGCCATGAGCCTGGACAGCCCCCCAGAGATCCTGGCACTCCAGCAGTGCAGGGGAGCACACTCAGCCTCCTCATGGACTATTTTAGGACAGTCACTGTGGGTCCTGAGTCTCAGCAAGCACCACTGTCACAGAGTCTGCAAGACAAAGCTGAACACCCTTGAAGTGTGCAAGGAAAGCAGTGAAATCAGACTTCTCATCACCCTATTACAGTTTTAACCATTTATAGTGGATGTTTAAAGGGAAGCAGCTTATCTACATAAACTGTAGTCAAGAAAAGCATCTCCTTTTTAGTGCAGTGTAATCCATTGTTTGCTCTCACAATCAAGTGTTAAATCATTCATGTAAGAAATTACTGTGGGATTGTTAATATGGAATGCAGCCTTAATACAGAGCACTGCCTCCAGGGTTTAATCCAGCAAAACAAAACCCCAAATAAATTAACACAAGACACTGCCACACAATCTCAGCACTGCCTGCAACTCCCCACAAAAGCAAATGGCATCCTAAGGTAAATAACAGGACTGAGGCTGTTAAACTGGTGTCCAGACCCTAAAGACACTGATGCCTTTTTGCAGCAGTATTTTTCTCCCCTCACCAGCCCAGGCTCACACCTTTGAGCAGGATGTGCTGCAGCACTGGAGGGAGATGGGGGAGATTCTAACCCCTTGCAAAAAATGCTACAAAAATAGATTTTCATGAGTTATGATGAAGCACAGTGAAATAATATTATTTCTGGAGTATTTTGAATGCCAAAGGCTAATTATTCGTTCTCTGACTCATCTGTTTTTGAAGGATCCTGTAGAGAAATCTGTTGTAACACAGCAAGTGCCAAAGATAATCTCTGCCTTACAGGTGTTCATGTGTTCTCTCCCCAGTGGGGCAGTCTGCTGACAGATGAGACCAGCCTTGCTGCATGGGGGCTGCAGGGCAGCCCAGGGCCCATGCTGGGATCAACTCTGCAGCAGGGAATTGCCAGGATCCCTTGGGATGGTGGGTGTGGAGGCCTGGACTTGTGCAGGTGCACTTGGGCCTGAAGCTCTCACCCATCCTTCCTGCAGCCCTGCTGGGTCACTGCAGTGCTTGGAGCTGTTGGTGCACAGGGCTCTGCACCACGGGGCTGTCCTGAAGCCCTCTGGGGCTATTTTAAGCCAAACACGGCAGAGCAGCGCTGATCTGAGGGCAAATCACTTGTGCAATCAATGCCAAATCAAGTAGGTTATTCCAGTTCTAATTTGAGCTGCTCCCCATGTGCATCCTTGGCCCACACACTCCCTCACTGCAGGTATATTTAGGGATGCTGGTATATTTTGGGCTGTCTATAATTTGCCATACTTTGAAGGACGAAATGATGCAAAGTTGCTTTGCAGTTCACAATTGTGGTGACCTGAAGCTACCCCAGCACAGCTGGGCTCCTGCATGGCCCTGATCCTGCAGGAGGAGCACAAGCCACACGGGTTGGATCTGCCTTCAACAGACAAGGGTGTGGTGGGGAAGGGGGTATTTTCAGCTTCTGAGTCAAGACTGAGCCCCTCAGCAATAGCAGGAGCAGCTCTTGAAGAACTGTATGTTAGAAGGAAAAATTGCTGCACAGCAGCAGCCAAAAGGAAAGAGTAAGAATCTGTCACAGACAACCCTGTAGATACAAAGGTCAGCAGAGGAGCTGAAGGAAGTAGAAAAGTCAGCAGAAGGGCTGAGCCTGGGAAGAAGGGAGAGGGTGGGAAAGGCACTGTTAGACCTCTGTTCAGACATACTAATTCCTCATGACCCTGCTTTTCACTGGCAGCAATTTCCCCAACGTGAGTCTGCTGTGCCCATGATGGAACAGGTGCTCTGTCCTTGTTCCAACCCACAGGCTTTCCTTCAGATTCTCCCTCCCTGTCCCCTTGGTGGGAGAGGGATGACAAAGCAGGTTGGGGGGGACCTGGCTAAGGTCAAAATGCTCCCCCCACACAGTAACCAAAACATGGGTAAGTGCTGGTGCTTCCCACACTGCCCTCACTGCCACTAACCTTGTTCCCTGTCCCCACCAAACATGGGAGAACACCCACAACCACCACGATGAAGGCACAAACACCTCCACTGCATTCAGCCACACAACACTTTTCTATTCAGGGCTGAGGACCTCGTTGGCCTCTCATCAACACACAGAATTTGCAATTTATTGTACGGCAAGAAGGCAACAAAAGGGCTCAACCCAGCTCTTGGGTGCACAGGGACACAGCTGTGAATGAGAGCAGCTGAGAGCCCAGCATTAACCAGCCCCCTTCAACAGCAACCAAGGTTTGTAACACCTTTCTCCCCAGAGGTTTTGTATGTGCTTTTCATGCTTTAGTAAGGCTCCTCAAGCTGAAAGGGCATACCTACTCTCATGAGGCCAACAAGACAGGCTTGGGCACCACAAGTTGCCCAAGCTGCACATAGAATCAGGTATAAATTAAAGGCAACCAAATGGGAGTTCAGAGCAGAGAAGGTCTGCCAGTTTCACAGTAGCTTTATATTCTGCCTCATGTACCCAGCAATACCTGTTACACAAGAATGTCAACAATTCAAGAGATGTGTCTCTATTTCCATGTATTTTATGCAAACCCTTCCAAACTTATTTAATCAAGGTCAAGTTTACACACTGAGTTTTGGTACAGAATTTCATCTACTGAAGCCAATATATGTGGTGTCCCATGGGGCCATGGATGCAATGCCTGACTACAACACCATCAGTCCTGCAGCTATGGAGCTGGCTCAGCTGACAGAAGTGGTTTCCTGTCACTTAACTGTGAACCAAAATGCTGCAGTTCAAGTGCAGATCCAATCAATGCATGAGCAGATCATGCTCAAGAATATTCCTATTACTACTGATAATGATTTTATAATCACTTTATTGAAAACCTTCTAGCTTGGATTCCACCAAAATGGAACACATCTGCACACTGGAAGTATCCCACACAGAGAGTAAAGACACAACCCTGCCTGATGTTTGAAGTGTTTCACAGGAGTTTCCCACACTTGGGTATGAGATTGGGTAAGTGCCTGCACAGCTGCTGCTTCCCATCTCTATCAGCTGATTGCTAAGAAGGTACCAAAGAATGAAGCTCTGTTCTTACCCATTAAGACTCCTTCCTCTGCTGGGCAATCCTGAAATCCCCAGCTTATTGCAACTCAGAGCCACCATACCTCTGAAAACAGAAAGAGTGTAGGGAATCCAAAACTACCAAAGGCAGTGATGTGTGATCAGCACAAGGAGACAAAGGCACCTGAGGGATGGTGAGCACTGCTCACATCCATGCCTGAGCACTAATTCTGCAGGCAGCTGATCAGGGGCTTTGTTTCCAGCCTCCCTCAATTGGCTAGATTGGCTTCTGTCACCATCCATCTGTTCTCCTGCAGCACAGAGAGCCTGCTGTCTTATTTAACAGTACTTACCCCTGCAAACAGGTTCTCACTCTTTAAATGTGTTCCTTTGGTGTTCAGTCTTTAGCACTAACACAGAAAGCCTCCAACAGCCCAGGCACAGTGCAGCTGAGGGTGGCCACCCAGGACAGCTGTGTTGGGCTTCAAGACCTAGCATAACCTCTCTTCCATATAATAGTAATAAAAAAAAAACTCAACTTTTTCCTTCAGAAATAATTTGGCTCTGCCCAACACTGACACTCCAGGTGACAGGAAATGTCCATATATCAACGTCCTCTGCCATAGATTTCATCCCATGCCAGTCTTCCTTAAGGGAGATGCTCTTCATCTTCATGCACAGAGGGGCTCAACCAGCTTAGGGCTGGGCCTCAGATTGTCTGGGAGCTCATCACAAAGAAGCCAGAGCATTCCTTGCATTCCCACACTCCTCAGGGAACATGCTTCCTTCCTGCAGCCAGGCCAGGGCGTTTCAGCGACGCAGGGACGAGAAGGCACCCAGACACTGCTGAGGCTGTCTCTGCTCACAGTCACTTGGTTCCACAACAGGAGCTGTCCTTTCCAAGAAGCTTGTCACCCAGTCCCTGGTCCAGTGTGAGACCCAGCAGCATCCCTAGGTAAAAGACCTGACCATGCTCACCATGTGATCCACTCCACAGGCCACATCCAGCACCTCACCAGGTACAGTCACCTGCACAAACACACAACAGGGGTTATCCATCGAGCTCCTACTCTGCACCTGGCAATTCCTACTTCTCATCCTCCTTCCACTCAACATGCCAGCTAATTTCACTGGGATTTGTACCAATGCAAGTGCCAACTTGAAAGCACAGAAAGAGCAAGATTCAGCATCAGGCATGTTTGTGCATTGAGCTGTGAAATATTCCTTTTTCCTTCACAGAAGCACATTAAAGCTTTGGAAGGAGAAAGGAGAGCAGGCTCACTAGCAGACAGTGAGGAGACTGCAGCCTCAGCCTATCTGTTCAGCAGCAGAAGCAGCATGACTGAACAGAGCATTATCTAGACATTAGGAAGAGGATCTGCCCAAGCACCACAGGGATTTGCTGCTTCTTTCATCAGCAAGAACTGGAACAAGGCATAGGCTCAGTGCAGCCTAAGGCAGTTTGTGCTTTGATGCTAAGGGACCAGCTCCTCACTCCTGAAGCCTATTCACTTAAAACTGACTTAAAACTTGAGGAAAGCAGAGTCTGAAAAGGCAAGTTTTTCCTTAGGGCCAAGAGAAAGGACAGCAGCTAGTTGTAGGGCAGGAGGTCACAGACAAGGATCCCTGTACATTGCCACAGTACTGTCAGCCAGGAGCTGGCTGGAAGAGCACAACCTCCAATGTCCACATCTGGGGAAGTGAATTCAGAAATTCCACTCAGCCACAGCTGTGTGATTTTAGGCAAATGTTCCAGAGCTGGCCTGGTTTTGTTCATTTTTAAACAAGGAAAGCATACTACAGAAACACATTTACTGCAAGTTCAGACACACAGACAGGGACTCCAGGGTGGTCCAGCTGATTTGCCTCCCTCCTCTCCTACTTGGCCTTCATGGAGACCAGGAGCATCTGTTAGGCTGAATGCTGAACTCCAGAACCAAAAACTCTTCTACACCCACTGAGTCTGGCTCTCAGAGCCATCAGGGAGGAAGCAGTGGAACTGGAAGCACTGTAAAACAGCTCTGAACACGGGTGAGGAAGGATCTCCTGCTGTAACTTGACAGTCAGAGCAGGGACCCATCACCACAGGTGGGAAGGAAGCCCACCACTATGTGCAACTGTAGCCACTACAGACCAAAATGTTCACCTAATTTAGGTGAGTAATGATTTGGAGAGATGGCCAATACTGATGGTTTTCTTTGCAGCACATACAAACAGAAGTGCAGGTTAGAAGGGGAATGAAGAGGCAGTAAGGGTAGCAAGCAGATGAGGGTGGACAGGAAGGAGATGAGAACTGTTCAGATGTGGTGGCACAGCACCAGATGCTGCTTTAGGATTCAAAATCATAACTGGCACAGCAGACCAAAAGGTTTACTGAATACCTCCATTCCCAAGCAGGCTACACAATGACCTCTGGAAAACAAAGCATTTCTACAGTCATCTTAGGCTTCCACCCCTTTCAGAATTACTCAACAAAACCACACAGCAAATGATGGTCCTTGTCCTCAGGAGAACAAAAACTAGCCAAAGAATATACTCTTGGCATTAATAGCACCATCCTTACTCTCCATGGGAAATACTGGTCTTCCTTTCTTCCAGTTCCCAGGCACCCTCTTAGATTCTTCCCCCACACAAACAGTTCTCCTCTGTCTACACAGGAGAAAAAAAAAAACAAACAGAAAAGAACAGAGTCATTAAAAAGGAAGAATTATGTTTTTTGATGCTGGCAAAGTGAATAATTTGTGCTGAAAGTTAGACAACTGCAGTTAATCTGTATCAGCTATAATCAGAGCAAATCTGGTAAGCAAGGCAGTGAGATCTGTCCCAAGCCCTCACCTGCAGACTGCTTATGTGACTGTCTGAAAGAAGTGACCTTCTAATGACAGCCAGGGAAAGGCAAAAATGTTTTGTTCAACAGAGCTAAAGGGTTTTGAGCTCCTCAGGAAAACACACAGATCTTAGAAGGGTTTGGATCAGCTGCACAGAAACAACCAAAACACAATCTATAACATAAGTACAAATTGACCAGAACACTGTTTCTAACTCCTTCTGAACACCAAGGGGAGCCCACTTCAAGCACCCTGCAACCAACCTGACAGTGTCACACATACTGCTTGTCCCAAAGGACTCAGCCCTGGCATTTTTTCCTGCTGCCAGCTGCATCTCTGAACTGCTGCCTGATGTTAAGTGACTTTCAAATTTCAAACCCTTCAAAGGCTGGGAACCCACACAGGGTGCACAGAGCACAGTGTCATAACCTCTGCATATGAAATGCTTGGGTCTGCCCACCTCAGGCTGTTAACTCAATTGACCAGAAATGCCAAGAAACTCTTGATATTTAGCTTCATTTAGACTCAGTTTCAGTTTGTTCATTTATCACACTAATTTTCTAAACTGCTAAAGTGCAGCAGACTGACTCATTCTAAACAGAAAAATGAAAAAATCTTCTAGATTTCCTGTATGAGGGAAGATTTTTGTGGTCAGACAAATAACACTTTCTTAATTAAAGCACAAATTAGCACAAAACACATGCTAGGAACCATGTAATGACACGTGACACGTGGAAATGTGCTGTCTAGCTCTCTGCTGCTTCACTGCAGTGTGCCTTCAGTTTCAAGAAAGATGGGAGCACTTTTTGGGGTGTGGGGTTTTTTTGTTTTGGTTTTGCTTTTTGGTTTTTTTTTCTTTTTCTTTTTTTCTCTTCTGCCAGTAACACAGCAACATGACCTCTCCATGACAGCAGGAGGAGAAACTTACTTGTAAGTGCTGCAAATTGGCTGAGTCCACAGCGAACATGAGCAACACGGATGTCTGGACTGAAGTCTGACCAGCCAAAAAGGCTGGGTGGGATCATCTCTGGCACTGCTGTCTCCATTAGGTTTGGTCCTTTCCCAAGAATTCCATATCCCCAGACAAAAACATTTCCTTCTTCTGTATTACAAAAAGAACACACTCTGTAAGAAAGCCTGTGCTTCTGAAATTCATGACACAACCAAGAGTTAACCAGTACCAAAGGGGTATTTTCCCTTCTTCCAGCTCTAACACTTTTTATTTAAAATCTGCAAATAATGCATTCCCATCCAAATGCCTCAATCTTTTCCTGAGCCATGCAAGCAAATCAAGTCCCCTAGGCAAAACTTTCATGGGGAAATAATGCCAACACAAGAGTGAGCTGGATAAAATACTTCAGCTTGCTGAGTGATGGGACAGAGGTTGAGAGTTTATTATCAGGGCCTTCTTCTTTGATGCATGCCCAAACCAGCAATTGGATGTCACTGTGGCATTCTGCCTTAAGCTGGGTGCCTGGGAAAGGCACAAGAAACAGTAAGTTTCTGTGTCAGCTAGCTCTGTTCCCTTCATATTAGAAGCTCAAATGTCTGCTCATCACAATACTCCCATTATAAATATGAACATCTTCTTTGAGATAATCCTTCAAGAAAGTTATATCATCTTTTCCTCATTCCTTCATGCAGCAACCCTCCAGCTATGCTCCCCAGCCACTGACAGTCCAAAGAACAGTCACTAAGGACCTGCTGCAGTTTCACTGTTCTCAGAATTCTCTTCTTCCCATCCTAGTTCAAGATTTATAAACAAGTCACATTCATATGGAGTCTGAATAGTTCTACCTGCTCTCAAGTGCTGCCTTACTTTACTTCCCCCCTATATCCATACTCACCACAGGCCATGCTCAGTATGACCAGCAAGAGAGACCAGAGGAGCAAAGAGCTGCCCCTGCTCTATAGTCTGCACAAGAGCACACACTGGAAGCAGTGCTCTGCACTACTAAGGCAACTCCTCTAGGACATTCTTAAATCACCTTTCTCAGTGTCCCAGCTTCCCCCATAACAAACAGTATCTCCCTGTTCCCAGAAACAAGTGACTTGTTTGATAATGTTACAATGCACCCACCCTGTGGCCTTGCACCACAATGAATGATTCCAGAACTGAACTCACCTGTCAGCACAACATTGCCAGTCCCTCCACAGGCAGCCTCCTTTACCTTCCCAATCTTGAATGGCAAATGCCTGGGAACATTCACCTGTACAAGATTGCAGAAGATTTGTCAGAGGCAAGGTGAACTGCAAACTAGACATGCATTTTAACTTGTTCTCTGGCTCTGGTTAGAGCTTACATACACTGGGTTCCTCATATAACCTTTATTGCCTGAATAACAAAATGAGTGCAAGTCTAAAAATTAAAAAAAAAAAAAGAATTTTCATGTAGTATTTTAAGGTGAGGACAAGGTGCAAAAAGTTACCTACTGGGAAGGTTATATGCTTGGCAACAAGGCTGAGAATGACTAATAACTGCTTCTTATCCCTGGCTTTTAAAGTCAGGCACAATGGGGAAGTCAGGAGGTGAGCATGTCTTCAAATCTTCACATTGGATTAGATCACTAAAATTCAGTCTGCAGTGGCATTTGGAACATACTAGGGAAAAATTACTTAAAGAAAATTGCACTTATTTGGTACAGTCCAACACAACACACATACACAGCCTGACACAGCTCTGCCATTCTACACTTTGGACTGCATCTATATTTTAGCAAAGACTCTCATTTTTGGCAAATGTGCAATTCATCCATTTCAGATGCTGCAGACCTCCACTGTCCCAGCCAGGAATCTGTCCAACCTCAGGCCTTATGGGTCTCAGCATTTAGCCCTACACTAAGGATACATCAGGAGAGGCACAGGAAACAAAGCTTTCTAAAATTTTGCTGAAGTTATTCTAATAATTGTCTGCTCTTAGCCTTCTGCCAAGAGTAGCTTGAATATTGATTAATTTCCTGACTCCATTTCCTAAAGTAGCTGTAACATGAGACCAGCTCCCTAATTACCTCAGTAGCACATGCCTGGGGTGAAGACAGCACTCTATCAATGTCCCATGGAAGTTTGCTTAAAAAAGTCTTTTATCTGTGAGACCCTGGCATTTGTTTAGGACTCAGTTACAAACCCACTAAGGATGTCCATGAAAAATTCACCAGCATACAGGTTGACTGGAAGGACTTCCAAGAACCAGCACAGTGCTCTAAGTAGGATCACTTTAAATCCTGGATTAGCCAGCCAAATAACTGATTCCTGTCCTGAAACCAGCAAGAACACTTGCACTGGGTCTCGGTGTGGTGCAAAGTCCATGGGATGGAGAAAGAAGAACATGGAATTCTTAGACTAACAAACTGGGGTGAGGTGACACAAACCTTTGCCTATCAAAGTGGGGAAACATACTGTGCCCTAAAGCTACACAAACATGTCAGGTTGGTTTTGTGAGCTTCTGCAAAAGCAGCCTGCTAGTGGGGTTTGTATCTGCTGTCAAAAGAATGCAGAACAGGCAGAAATACCCAATTTTAAACTCTTTCTACAGCAGCTGAACTAAAACACATAAAAACTCACCCTCAGGTCAACTGACCTGTGTGGTTTCTGTGACAGATGCCAACTGCAAGTATTCTGAATTTCCCCAACCAAAGACATCTCCTTCATCTGAAACAGCCAGACAACAGTCTCCACAGGAAGAGACCTGGATAATGTTTACTCCAGCAATGTCACCATGCAGCTTAGTAGGAACACTGGTGATGTTATAGTGTCCAAGACCTGGAAGGAAAAAGTAGAGATTACGAAGAATTTTTTTCCAGACACACTTCAAATGCTTGCATAGGACCATTTTTGTCATGCTGTAACAAAACCTTCCTTCCTCTGAAATAATCTTTCTGTCCATACTGTTTAATTACCAGCTGCAACAGACAAGTAGCCACAAATCCACTTCCATTAGCCAGAGCCACCTCTCTGGAGTACACACAACCACACCCTGAAGAGTCTTACATCCTTTGTCTGCATGGACCAAAGTGTTTGAATAACAATGAGCAAGCAAGGCAGATATCCCAAGAGAGAGGAAGTTTCACAAACTGGCTGCATCCTGTCTCCTGCAAGGAGAGCCATGAGTGACAGCACACTGCAATCAGTTAGACAACAGCAGAGGAAACTGCAGAAGAGGCTGGGAACATTTTACATGACAAATTGCTGTCTGGAAAAGAGACCAGAATGTCAGTGACAGAATGTCAGGTTACACTACAGTGGCACAAAAGAATCATGGGAAGAACTCAGCTTTGGGAGCAGCAGAACAAATGAACAGTAGGAATGACTGTGAGGAAGAAGCTCTCTGCAGCAAAAGCCACCCCAAAAAGGGGCCCAAGGATCCCATGCTAAAACTTGCAACAGCTACTAAAGAGCTTGGCAGCTCAAAAGAGCAGAACAGACCCCAAAACAAGAATCAGGAAGGCAAAGCCACCACCAAACTGAAGAGCAAAGCTGCCCATGTCACTTCCACACCCCCTCAGAAGCTCCAAACAGCAGATAACACTCTAACACTCTCCTCTGACTGCATGCTTGGATTGCCAGGCTGGCATCTGAAATGTCCTCAAAAAATGAACTGGAAACATTAGCAGCCCATTTCTGTCCACACATGCATGACAAATACACATCACAACTTCTCCATCAGGACAGCTTGCTATATTCATCAATTCCCTGAGAAGCAAGCTGAGCTGAGTTCCTACCTGTTTGTCCATCAGCTCCCCATCCACATGCATAGACTGTCCCTTTCTTGGTTCTAAACAGACTGTGGTCCTGCCCACACACAACCTGCACACAAACAAAAGTCAGAGCTAGTCAGGAAAGGCCACATGTTCAGACTTGATTTAGTGAAGCATTACTGACAGACAAATTGAGTAATGAACCTCTGTTATGTCCATCAGTTCAGATTTTGACCTTTCTCTCCTGATCACATGGCTCTAGAGACAGGGAAGGCCAAGAACCACAAGATACAACACAGAAAACAGCAGAATTTTCTTTGTGGGAAGTGGTGCTGCAGTTGATTTGTTCTAAGACCCAAAACAAGGAGAGCAAGCTCGATTCAGCAGTATGCCACAATAAACCAGCAAAGAGTACACAAGAGCTCTCCCTTCACAGGATGCTAACCACACAACTCTTGATGGCAGCTACAAACTGCTATGGATTCTTTGCCATGTAAGCACTCTAGGCACACAGCTGTTCTCCAATCTATATTTATGTTGAACTAGCCATCATGTCTGCCACAGGCTTGGCATGAATTAAAGCCAAGGAAAAAGCCATTCAAAAGCAGACATTAAAAATTAAACAAAGACTGAAGGGATTTAATCAACAAGTTAAGAGAGTGACTACCAATATTAAGCACATAACTGCTGTTATCAAAGCACAAACAGGTATCAAGTATTCAACCCCCCTAAAAAAAATAAAACAATGAAAAGTCTAAACAGAAGTTTTACAAATCTAATTCAAAACAGTTTTAGGATGAACCACAGCACAGTCTCATCATGTGGGCATGAATGAATGACCCTTCCTTGGAAGAGGAGCAATGTTTGCCCACAGGCTATGGCACAGGGGCACAGACATACCAACAAACTGCTGCTGTGCCCTGCAGTACTGGGACCATGACAAATGCTTCTGCTGCCCTGCAGTCCCTTGCTCTCCTAGGAACCTGACTCAGAGAAATGCTGGCTAGTCTAAGTGGATGGTTTCACAGCTTACTTTTGAAAAGGCAAAGAAAAAATGTAAACTCCTAAGCAACATAAAAGTGACAAAAGGGAACAAGAAACCACAACAGGAAGAGAGTACTGGAGTGGAAAGCCTAGAAGCAGACACAGCACTGAGTGTGGCTGAGTAGAAAAGAAGAATCATCTCCTTGACTTGCAGGCAACACTCCTCCTAATGCAGCCCAAGGTATCATTAGCCTTCTCTACCCTAGGGCCTTTTCTGCACAGCTGCCTCCAGACAGTCACCCCTAGCCCAAGGGGGCCTGGAATTGTTCCCCATCCCCATCAGGATCTGGCCATTTCCACTGCTGAACTTGATGAGGCTCATGTAGGCCTGTTTCTCCAGCCTCTGGATGGCAGCACCCCCCTCTGGTTTGTTTTATGTCATCTGCTATCTGTTGAGGGAACACTCTGTGCTCACCAGTGAAAATGTAAACAGGATTGGACCCCACATCCCTGGGCTACTGCAGTTGTTCCTGGTTTCAGCTCAGCTTTGAGCCAGTGACTGCCACGCTCTGAGCTTGGCTCTTCAGTTGGTTTCCAACTCATGTTCAGGACTGAGTTCAGATGATCCTCTTACCTGGACAACTCTGCTGTCAAATTCCTTCAGCTGATGAATGATATGGCTTTCACTGGACACCAAACAACCACCAAGAAGAGAAAAGGCAACACAGAGGATTTCAGAAGACTGCAACCAAAAAACACAAAGGTAAACCTGCCTCTACTGAAAGCCACTTTATTACCACAAGTAGAGAAATTTGTTTGCATGAAGTTTCATTGCAAAATACCTGCACAAAGAAGGAACATAATTCTACATTCTCTTACTTAACAAGTTAAGAACTGTCACTTTTTAAATACAAGCTCTTGTGATTGAGGGTAGGAGCAACCCTCAAAGACAGTCCCTAGTCTAGAATGAGCAGAGACACTACATAATACTGCAGTACCCACATAGACACTACACTTAGCTAGAGATAAATCAGATATCCCAGAGCACAGTGTAGTGCTAACATCCCTATCATTTTTTCACAATACCAAGAATTATGAACAATCCAATGACTGACTTCCAGTATCAAGACTAACAAAAACTACCTTATTACAGCTATTTTCTTAAACTTTACAGACCAAGTGTTGTGGATCACAGACAGAGCAATGAACAAGAGGGGTTTTTTTGGTCCTTCTAGGGAATCAGAAACTCAGCATATTCCCACTATTCACTTACTCTATCATACAGATTGCCAGGGTGAATAGGTACAGGGTGTCAGGTACAGAATACTTTAAACATATGCTTTGGTGCAACCCACAAAAAATCCAATGAAGGAAAAGCACTGCAGACTCAGAGGCAGTTACAGCAGGGATTTAACAAGAGGATGCCTCTTTCATAATTAAATGGCACTTCTATCCATCTCAGGAATAGCACATGTACTCTGAGCAGCTAAAGGGAGAAAGCCCAACTAACACCAACTACCTCAAGCAATTCTTGAAGGCTGGGTTCTCTCACTATGCCCTGCAAGAACCATCACAGGCTGACATTCTTCTGTCTCTTGTCAATGTGGTCAGCAGAGTGCTAGGGTCCAGCCTGGGTTCAAAGCCAGGCTGCTTGTATGATGCCTGCAGCACAAAAGCCTGTTCTCAGACTCCTTAATCTTAAATGGCCTGGTTATACTACCAGACCTCTTCTGGCTTTTCTGCAGGGTTGTTTTCATGCATAATTTCATGCAATGATGTTTCCAATATTAAGAAAGTTCAGGATCTTTGAATTCTCACCTGTAAATTTCATCTTCAACAACCTTCCGGCCACACTGTCCATAAGAATTGTTTCCCATTGTGAAAACTGAAAAATAATGATAAAACACATTAGTTTTATTACTGCCCAACCCCCTGAAAGCCTCTTTTCAGGGCCACAAAATACTTTCATACAGTTCTAAGTGTGAAGGGTGGAGCACAGCAATGTAAAAATTGGCATAAGCTTTTTCAAATAAGTCCACTTGAATTAAAGTGACTGAATCCAATTTCACCACAGCCAGCAGTACTGCTGCAGGTGCAGCAGCAGTAGCTGGAGCCCACTGTCTGTCACAGTGGGGGATTGCCTAGTTCATCCTGCCATTGTCAAAGAGACCCAAAAATAGATCAGCATTCCCACAGGAGTGGGAATCAATGAACCAACCAGCTCATCCTCTGAGAGGCTGCACTGGATCACTTGGTGCAGCACTGAAGCCACTGCACCAGAGAGTTCCCAGAATGTGGAGAGACAATTCATGAACAGAATCTACTCTATGAAGGACTATTAATTAATTGCTTTTATAAACATAGCATTTTGGGGCTTAAAAGGGCACAGTCACCCAAACCTGCATTCAAAAACACATCTGAGTGAACAAGACAAACAGGCTGCACTCAGCCAGGCCTGGGGCTGGAGGAACAACCCTTGTAGTCAAAAGCTCCCAACACATTTACAACATGAGCCAGGTGAAGCTCATGGCTTTCCCTGGCAGAAGCAACCCCACAACAGCTGCCTGCCCCCATTTACAGTGCAAGCAGCCCACCTGGGATTCCAAAGCACAGAAAACATTGTACCTCCTTCACTATCTGTCAGGACCAGGGAATGGGCTCTCCCACAGGACACCTGCAACACTCGAGTTTGCTGAGGCTTCTCCAGTGGTAATGGAATTGGAGATGGTTCCAAGACATATTCATAGCCCTTAGCTTAGGGAACAGAGAACAATTTTAAATCAGCAGCTACCACAAAGTAAATTAAACATATATATGCTGATCCTGTTGTACATTCACACACTCACTTCTGATCTTATTAAAGCAGATCCATTCTAGAAAGCCAAGACACTCACCAAAGAGGTTGACAGGGATTTATCACAGAGGGAGGGAGAAGGTAAAAGCCATGGAGATAGCTGAAGCAAAAAATCACTGCCTAAACAAAAGTCCACCATAACTAGAGGGTGAATGTTATTAAGGCTTCAGGTGGCAGAATTGTGAAACTGAGGCTTTCACCCACATGTTCAACCACTTCAGTGAATACAGCTGGATCACCAGAGCTTAATATCACACACAGACATTCTGTGCAACTGGGGATATTGCAAACAAGGTACAAGAGCAACAATCACAAAAACTATCAGGAAAGGTGAATAAAAAATCTTAGTGCTTCATACTTAAAGAAAAGTAGATTACAGGCACTTTCAGAAATAAGGAATGTAAGAAAGACTAGCTAGGCCAGGTCCACAGGGAATAAAACAACTAACATTGATGAAAAATGACATGCTGTACTTTAAAAAGATTTAGCAACTTGAAGAACATGTAATCAGTTACAGTCAGCTGGGGGGAAGGGGGGGAAGAACAGCAATCCATAAATCAATACTAGGGGAAAGGTTAAGGGGAGATAAAAAGCCTTGATATCAAAGTCCCTGTAATAAGCAAAATCAAATCCCAGAGGACCCAAAGCAATACTGCACACAGGCAGCAGTGCTTTACTGGTTCTCACTGCCTTCAGTAAAACTAAAAACTAAAAAAAAAAAGAAAACAAACAAACCACACAAACAAAAAAAACCCCAAAACACCTAAAATGTGAAAAAAAATTGAAATAAAAAAAATCTACACATGGTCTTTTGCAGTAAGACACTACTGGGTGTGAGGCCAGGCAGCACAACAGGCAGCTGGCCAATGGTGGGCATCTGCCATGCAGCAGAGCAGGAACTTAAAGGCACCAACTCTCCAGAAACACCTGCAAGTCACAAAGCAACACAACCTTTTCCTCTTCCTGTTCCCTCCAGCAGGAAGACACGTGCTACTGGGATCTGTAGTAACCATCACTGACAGCTGAGGGGATCTGGGGAAAAGAGACAATGGGGTGGCTGAGGAACACGGGGCTGGGGGTGAAATATCAGTGGTTCAGATACAACCAGCAGAAGTCAGAATGCTGCAAATTCCATTGGAAATGAAGCATCTGCAGCAACACAGTGCTGGAAGCAGCAGGCACCAAAGCCAGTCTGTAAAACAGCAGTGAGCAACACATCCCAAAGGAAAACTTGTCTGGGGGGACATTAACCATGGAGCAGGAGCAATCCCACTGATCTTCACCACATTTTCAACCAATCTTGCCAAATACACTCTTTTACTTAGCAGGGCTTCAACTGAAAAACTATTTAACCTATTTCTGGATTCTCTGACAAAAGTAATTCCCAGGTCAGATGAAAAACAAGGTAATTGCAAGACACTCCTGAGACATCAGAATGTACAAAGCTAAGACCCAGCAGGAGCTGAAACCCTTAAAAGCAGAAATGAGCAGAAGCTTCTGCAGCCCCTGCATTTTGCAGCTGCTGTCTGAGCACACACTTGCTGTGTGTACACACTCTTACAGAGCTACCCAGTGTGC
This sequence comes from Polioptila caerulea, assembly GCA_013397295.1. NCBI lineage: Eukaryota > Metazoa > Chordata > Aves > Passeriformes > Certhiidae > Polioptila > Polioptila caerulea. The sequence continues at coordinate 12,006 of VYXF01010441.1, read as the reverse complement.
CACCACAAAGCAGCACCACTGCAAACCTCAACATGATGCACTGCAGCTGCAATTTTCTTCTGCTTCTCCACCAAGTTTAATCTTCTGCCCATATCAGACACACTCAACCTTGATGGATTACATGCTTACACCAAAATGATTAAAACCCTGCTTTTATCATTATTTTCTTCAACTCTTTATGGAGGAATGTCTACATAGTCAGCCATTCTATGAGGAACATTTGTGTTTTTCCTGTCTGTCTTTGGTGGTAGGTGGTAATGTTCTGCACAGAAATCATATTCTTAAATGAGTTTGAGAGCCTGGTGTAAGACAAAATGACTAAAAAACATGTTTTTCCTTGAAAATGCAACTTCCTATTAAAATCATTTTATAAGAAACCCTACAGCTTCACCAAAAAACCACAGACTACAATAAAACCCTAACTGGGGAGGGAAGGAGGACAAAAGGACTTCAGTTTTTAAATGCAAAAGCAAGAGAAGCAAGCAAACCACCCTGCCAAAATGATTTTACTAACTGCACTGTGCCTACTATCAAACTACAGATCCACAGCCACACATTAACCACATCACACTTTGCAGAATTAACAGCTACATTCCTGTCCACATGGAACTAATCAAGGGCAGTGCACAGAACAGAGGCACACGTTAACCAATTACAAAGCACACAAAAACACAGATAAATTTCAGAAAAAAGGATCTGGTTAAAAAAAAAAAAAAAAAAAGCACAACCTGGGACTGCATCAAACCTCCTGATGTTTTTCACAACTCCAACCACATGAAGATTCCTGTGCCACAGGTATACTGCAGTGTCACCCTGTAAGTCTTTAAAACACTTAAATCCTTACTTTGATCCCTTCTGCTTCTCTGGAATCCAAGCTGGGAATCCTTGTTGAGCCCCATGCCCCACACTTTGGTGATGTCTCTGGTATTAGAAGCCAGCAGTGTGAATCCATAACCGCAGGCAGCAGAGGAAATCTTTGAAGACAGACAAAACCCACACCATTGTTAGAAACTGTGGCTTAGGAAAGCAAGTTCCACTCCGTGTCCCTCAGCATTCATTCTTCATTAGGCTACATCCACATGCAGCCCAAATTCATGGCACCTATGGTCTTGCAAAAATTATCAGAAAAATCTTCTGTGATAAGCACAATGGTGAGAACTCAGGTCCAACCTTTCTGCCCTAAAGTTTTGGGTTGTGTGCATACATCTTTATTTCTGCATTACCCTGGCCCCATTCAACACCACAGAAAGACCTGTTTGCTGACCTGCACCTGCAGATTAAAAAAACAAAGCAAAAAACAAAACCAACCAACAAAACAAAACAAAGAAAGATATAGAGATATTAAGAGAATAACGTGTTTTACTCCTTTTGATGAAAAAAAGCCCAGCATAAGAGCCACATGAAGAGCAACTGTGGTTACTCGGTTTGTAGAAAAATGGAGAAATGGAGAGGGAGCTCAGATCTCACTGGGGTCTGCAGAGAGGCAGCTCCGATCTCTGCTCTGGGACCAGGGACGGGACCCGCTGGAGCTGTGCCAGGGGAGGTTTAGGCTGGCTATCAGGGAAAGGTTCTTCCCCCAGAGGGTGGTCGGGCACTGAGCAGGCTCTCCAGGGAATGGGCACGGCCCCGAGGAGCGCTCGGACTCCCTCAGGTGCAGGCTGGGGTTGCTGGGCCGTCCTGTGCAGGGCAGGAGTTGGGCTCCGTGTCCTTCCGAGTCCCAAGGTATTCTCTGACTTTCTCTGCACTCGGCAGCGGAGCACGAGCGAAACATGCAGGCAAAAGAGAAACACGATTCTCAACACAAGCTTCCCATCTGCCAGGTGGGAGCAGCCACGGAGCCACTGGAAGAGGTCCATTTTATTTGGCAAATACTCTTCACACCCTGGCTCTCTAATGCCTCTGGCAGAATTACAAATACGTATTTTCCAAACTATATGCTGCTGCAGTTAAAGCAGCAATCATCCCAAGCAATACCACTATATCGACAAAACCCCTGAATCACGGCAAAGCCTTTACACCCGATCCGGTAACGCCGTTCCGGCCGTGCCAAGCCCGGAGCGGGCTCCGGAGGCCCGGGCAGACACGCTGGCCCCGCCGGACCGGGCGCACCTTCTCCTCGGTCTCCAGGCGGTACGGCGTGGGTTGGATGCGCCGCGGCTTCTTCCAGCTCTCGTCCGGCCTCACGAAGCTGGGGACGCCCAGGGCGCCCGAGTAGCTGAAGCCCCACACGAACACGCGGTCCTTGCGCTTGGCCGCCTTCCCCGCGTACTGGAACACCGGGGCGGCCACCTCGGCCTCCCGCCGCTGGCGNATCTCGGCGCGCGCACGCGCGCGGCCGGGCCCCCGGAGCGCGCTTCTCTTAAAGGGGCAACACCTCCCTCTGAGGGGGAGGGTCCGCACCCGCCCGGACCCTGAGCTGCACCCGAACCTACAGCCAGACCCGAACCTACAGCCAGAC